>CM067378.1:25899209-25974896 GCA_034510155.1 Eucriotettix oculatus | reverse complement strand
TTTCCACCCGCCGTCTCGCCGCTCAGAAATAAACAACAAAAGGGGCTGCGACTGACACCTGGACTAACGTCGCCGTTTCGGAATGCCTGGGAATTTGGTGACTGTGGTGGCGTGTTTTCCCCAAATAAACAAGGGATATGATTGGAGGATATCCATCCTGCCACCTTAGTGATAGGTGTCTGATAAAGTGGGGACAAGGCTTTAAAGAGGCTGGCGGAGACGATTTTGATTTAGATTTTTCGAGAGATCGTGAAATGGATGGAGAGAGAGATTAGAAGAGATTTTGGAGAGATTTTGCAGTGGATTTAGGAGAGAGGCGATTGGTGATGGTGGCAGCGGCGACCATGCTTTGAGCAGTCCAGAAGCAGGAGAGAAAGGCATTAGCAACAAGGAAAGGAAGACTTCGTGCTTATGTCGACCGGCCGCTTCAAGTTTGTTCAACAACACTGAAATTACAGCGAGACGACATGAAGACAAACAGGTTCGTCAAACGAACTGATCTGCTACACGTGATCACCCAAATCATTAAGGCCTGAGATTAAAATTAATAAATATATATTTTAAACTTAATATTTTATTCATTTAAATAAATATCCCCCCCCATCATTTACAATTTAAACCATAAATGTAACTTATTTGCAGCTAAATAGTTTAAAATACACCATTAAAGACTTAAAAGTGACGAGTCTTGTAGATAACATTTTGTAAAATTCTGCAAAAATTATAAACTCACAGATGTAAGACGCAAAAGCAAGAATTCATTCACAAGGTGAAGTCAGAATTTGGTCAAGTCGCTTGTTAGGACTTCTTCTTTGACCAGTTACAATGTTCCACCCCTGTTTACTAACCTCCAGGTCTATCCAGTAAAAAAATAAGATATCCCGTTCCGTAAGTTTTCCTAGTTGCTGGTATGGAAGAAGAGGTTGCCACTATTTCTATGCTAATAAATTCTAGATAAAGTAGCCTTTTTCCTTTACTTTTGTTTACTAGGTTTCCCTACCTGAGAAAAATGCCTTCCACTTTACTCACGTGATCTTGATGGTAAAGTTGTTTACACCACTTTCCAACTTTCCAAGAAATCCATACTTTGGGTTTCTAGTGAGTTGGCGTCTATGTTACTATAACAAACCATTGCTTGGAAATTCTGTATTTAATTTTGTACTTTTTGCCAAAAATTATATGGAAGTACTGAAGAGTTCTAAATGATAGAATAAAATGAATACGTTCGATTTGTAATTGATATACAAATAGTAATACAATTTTTATATGAAAGGTGTATAAAAAAGATCAAGAAAAAACCAAAAGTTGTTTGCAAAATCACAAAAATAGTAGCATAGGGCCACACGCATGTTAATATGCAGTAATTCAAAACAAATTTTTATTTTAATCACACTGGTGACGTAGACTATAGGGAGGAAGTATTTTCTGTTATATTAATTTAGGTAAGTCATAATATTAAGTCTGAGAAACACTGATCCTCCTATTTTAATCTAATTTTATGTGTACATTCAACACTGCACTGTTTTCCGTAGAAATTATAACGATACTACATAATACTACAGTTAAAAAATAAAATATACAATGTTTCACGTCTCATATGTTAATTAAGTAGATCTGTATCATATGTAAAATTATTTCGATGCCCGGTGTTGCCTGGGAATTTGTTTAAATTATCTAATCACCATTGCACTTCTGGGATAAAGTAAAATCCGCATGGTAACAAACGTGGACAACTTCTATTTGATGTTGACGTCGGAAACATTTTATTTCTACAATTCTCACTGCTTTTCAAGTATTTTTACAGTCATGTGTTTTTCTGATGGCAGAGGTGAGACGGGAGGCGGGTTTTTCGAATCCTATTTCTCGGTTTTCTTAAAATATACTTTGACGAAGCGTCTCCGACAGACACGCCACAAAATAGAAATGTTTGTACCCTTGCTATTATCGGTCCTTGAAGTTTGTTCCCTTATTTCCGTTACATCAAGTATAAATAAATAAAAAATATGTGTTATGATATTTTAATAAAAACAGACTACTTATTAAAAGGATAGTAAAAGAATATTCGCAATGTTCTCAATGTTCTCAAGTAAAAAGTAATGAAGTACGTATATATTAATTATTCACAACCAATTTTGCAGAATTTTTATACTACGAAAAAATATATATAAGCATAAATTATGGTAATTATGATTGGTAGTAACATTTATATTTAGAATCAATCATGTCTTTATAAATGAAGTTGGCAAGAGATGCTTAAGGTAACGTGATATATATTTTCCAAGTTCATTACAATGCTCGTCTTCCAAAACAAATGTCAGTCCTCAAGAGACGAAAGAAGCACGAAAGTACTTGTTTGAAGGGGAAATTGGGTCGTTGCGTGCCCACGTACATATACATAGAAGATAAACTACGTGATAGATAAACATCGAGAGGGAAGGAACTGCAACTACAAACAAACGTCGTAAATTCCAAGATAAAAGATACAGTCCGCATACAGATTTCAGTCAAAAAGAATTGCTTTTGAAACTTACAGCACCCGAAAATAGAAGCAACTGTTACGATCTGCATTTACAAGAGTTTTTATAAGAATTACTTACCAACAGACAGAATACATTGAAAAGGAATTTGTTTGCTTTTAGAAGTAATAAAAACACTCACACGGCAAAGAACTCACCGGATAAGTAGCAACTAACACAAGTTGTGATATATAATGTATTGGAATAGAAGTGAAAGTTGTATAAATATGCATGGATCTTTCAGAAACAACATTTTTAAAATATATTTTCTGGTATATAAGTGTTCATTTAAAATGTTTAAGTGTCCCGTGAACGAATTTTCTTTTCGGGATACAACAATCTAAAAAATTGTTTTTATTACATACGCCAATACATGCCTTTACAGATAGTTATTAGAAACTACCCGGAATTAATAACATTGATAACAGGGGTGGCCAACCTTTTGCATACAAAGCGCCAATTTTTTGACAGACGAGTCCACATTTTATAGCGTATTATAATTCATGGTTAGGTGTTGGTAAATAGATATTAGAATAGAATCTGCTTCGTTTACGGGACGAATAGTAATAACTTTGACGCAGTTAAATTAATAAATTTACTCCAGTTTAATGAAGCACTAATTTACAAAACTCAATAATGAAGTTCCAGTACGGGAAGGCGATTGCCTCATGATGCTCGTTTTGTGAAGATAACTCTGCACTACAAAGCGTTTGATAAAGTGAACCGGAACACACTATCAAGGATTTTGAAGAATACAGGAATAAAATATCAAGAAAGAAGGCTTACACCTAACCTCTACAGATGGCAGTCAACTGTAAATAGAATTAAATATCCAGAAAAGAAAACAGAGAACAAGAAAGGAGTAACTAAAGGATATATATATATATATATATATATATATATATATATATATATATATACAGAACAGGCGATGAAGAAAAGGAATCATACTGCAAGGTGAAGAAATAGAAACCTTACGCTTTGCCGACAATATTTTAGTATAGGGGAGTCAGAAGAAGACTTGAAAGTCATAATAAATGGCATGAACATCGTCCAGGAGAAAGAGTTCAATATGAGGATTAATAGAGGGAATACCAAGGTAATGAAATGTAGTATGGGAAATAGTGGGATAACAAAGGGTGTTAAATTGTTATTTTAAAGCAAATGAAGGAATTCTGCTATTTAGGATGCATAATAACTAAGGGATGGTAGAAGTATAGTAGACATAAGGAGTATGATAGCATAGGAAAGAAGGGTAATATAGGTGTCAATATTAGAAATTCGTTGCTAAAAATGTTCGTATGGAGCGTGGCGTTATATGAATGTAAAACGTGGACGATAGGAGTTGCGGAAGGGAAAAGCATAGAAGCCTTTGAATTGTGGTGCTATATGAGAATGCTTGAAATCCGATGGGTGGATAAAATCACTAACCAGAGGAAGTTCTAAACAGAATAGGGGAAAAGCGAACAATATGGAGGACGTTGACCAAGAGAAGGAATAGGTTAATAGTTCACGTTTTGAGTCATGAGAGTCTTGTGAAATTAGCATTAGAGGAGTGTGGAGGGTAAGAACAGAAGAGGGAGGTGAAGGATGGAACACGCTAAGCAGATTATGGAGGATGTTGGGTTGTGCTAGTGATAAGGAAATGAAAAGGCTTTTTCAAGATATGTTAGAATGGAAGGTTGATGGAGGATTGTATCTGACAAGACTTAGGTCTGAATACCACAACAACATTTATATTGCATGTCTAACTTTGAAATGCTATTTTGCTTTTCCAAGAACTTCACAAAGCGTAACATTTTAAGAAACATTAAGAACATTATTAAACTGAAACATTCAATATTCGCTTACAGTTTATGTGTGTATAATTTCAATTCAAGAAATACAAACAACGGATAAAAATTGCAAATAACTCAATTACATATATAAAATTCCATAATTATGGTATTACCATATTTACAAACAATATTAAACAGATAAATAGCAATAAAATCGTTTTCATAATGTAGCCAATCAAATGTTTACTTGCCATTCCTTCTATTGCATTAGATAATTTTTATTATAAGATTGGTATTAAAATAAACCATATGACAATAATATTATGCAACATGTTATTTATCAGCTAAAAGAAAGAAAAATTAGCAAATAATCTTTACTTACAAATGTATAAATCAAATTTATGTTTATCAAATACATACATGATATGTATATTTTTGTAATAATAGTTTGGTTTTTCTGTTTTATCAAAATCAGAAAATAAATTTATGTGGTATAATTGATAGTTATAACTTGCGCTTCAGTTACCCTTGAAGTCAACCATCACCAAAGGATCTAAGGAATTTGAGGTAATTTTAATAATTCCGAAAATGTGTTGAAATGATCCTGACTGACTGGATTCAGCTTTCAATAGGAAAATTTTCCTCTCTAATATTATATTAGATATATCTATGGAATGTGTAGGTGTTCAGTAGAACTGAAGTGTACACAATTAAAGATTATGGCTATATATTAGTCTAAGCATATGTAGAAAATATATATTGGAGAGATCTCTGAATCAGATTTTTGTTGTTATTATGTAAGATACTTTATGCAATTACCTTGATGGATTTATTACCGCTTATTATGACATTGGTGATGGACAGTATGAACGAGTCTAAAATAATCCGTCACTTAGGTAATTGAAACTGTTACAGGGAGTATCATGTGCTTGGGACGAAATGCGTTTCGTTTCAGAGAGACCGGAAGATCACGTATCTCCGCCACTCCTAGATTTGAAGCAATTCGTTTCCTCTTTCCTTTCAGGGTGATGGCGTTCGTGCAGAAGGCGGTGGCTCGTCTTAACGAGACAGATAAACTACAGGTGCTTCTGGAAGACTTGGGCAAGAAGCACGTCACGTACGGAGCCAAGCAGGAGTATGTAGACGTGAGTACTACGGATAAAAGAAATATTACTTCGCTTAGTCTTAGAAGTACAGGAAATTAAACAAAGAAAATAATGAAGAATGTTATTATAATTAAGTCTAGAAATAATAGTTAAATGTAACACTATAGAAAGTTTTTGTAAACTCACTACCGACAAAAGAGTCTAGTGAATAACAAGAAGGAATTCTGTAGTTGTTTCAGTTGGCGATCAAAAACTTACAAATACGACTTTAATTGAATAATTGAAGAGGTAAATGGATATTGAAAAAAATTGTACGAGGTGTTTGAAACATTCCTGTCACTAGGATGAGCCAAGAACACTTGACGGACAAATATTCTATTGCTTATTATCTCAGACTTGCATTTAACGATGGTTTGTCCGCTTGAATTTTGAACATTACTTTAACAACGTTCAGCGATTCAGTTATCGCTTTCCGAAGATAAAAACACGGCTGAAATCATTTATCTAATGTTTTTACAGTATCAGGAAAGTTATATGAACCACGGTAATTTTTATAATTGGCTAGAACCTCCGTTACTGACGCGAAACGTCCTGGCCGGCCAGTTAATTTATTAAGTGCTTTATTTCAAATCCACATTGACGACATTATTCGTGAATATCGACGTATTACTGTTCAAGATGTAGCGGAAAAGTTGCAGAAACAGTTGGAATAGTTCATAACGTTATCAGTTACAAGTTCAAGTGCAGAAAAATAAGTGCGAGTACCGAATTCTGACCCTCAGAAAACAATTGAAAAAATGGGTTGGGAGATATTACCTCTTACTCTTGCTTAGGGAGTTCAGATTTGGCTCCTTCAGATTTTAATTTTTTTCTCTGATAAATGCCCAATACGTGGAAAAAACTGCAATAACGAGGAGGTGGGAACTGGTTGTTCAGAAGTTGTAGAAGTGTCATTTTCTAAAAATTACGCATTTCCCCCCTAGATTGATTTTTTTACCGTAATTATTCAATGTACCTTATATTTTACTCCGAAAGATCTCAGAAAGGGATGTCGATCCATTCTTTTCCGGACTGCCTAAGAAAGCAGCGGATATAGATATTTCTTTACCCTCATCTCGTCCCTTCTCTATCTATATACAGTCAAACTCAGTTAGAGCACTACTAAACCATTCGACTCTTTTCCTAAAAACCAGCGATAGCCATGTACGGGTTTGCTTTTAATTTCAGAGACTGCATGAAAGAAAAACAAAATACAATAATTTTATTAATATTATTGTCATTTTCATACAGAATTAAAATATTATTGCATAACTAAAGTAACAAAATTGAAATGTAAAATGTTAATAGAAAAAATTACTGATAAATCGTTCTAATTGCAATTTTAAGGTAGTATCGTCATAGGTTGGCATGAACTAGGCTGAATTTTGAACAGCTCAATTAATTTATTGTAGGACTGTGTATAGAAAAAATTGAAAGGGCAATTAATAGATAAAGGTAAATTTATTTACAAATGAACTTAACTAGGGAAAACATTAATGAATGAAACATTTACAACTTTGAGGTTCGGGAAGATATCTGATCTTTTACTAATCTCCGTGGGCATACCTGACAGCGCACCTACTTTGCAGTGTGGCGTCGCCTCTCCGCAAGTTCCTCTGTAAGGGCGCCTTCATCAACATCAACTGTTGACCTCCTTCATATACGTCAGGGACCTAGCGTCGGTGAAGAAGCATTGAATTCGATGTTTGATAATCGATTTTCTTTAGACCACGAAACTCAATTGATTGAGTCACCCACGTGGTATTTAAATATTAAGTTGCCTTTGTGAATTCCCACCGAATTCTTAGGTCATATTCCTACGTATCCAAAAGTAATCCCAGAGAATTAGAGGTGGCACCAGACCAATTCCAAATTCACAATCCTCACTAACTTAATTTTGAGAAATAATAAAATATTAAATATCGCGCTACAGTATGGTTAAAATTGGTGAAGTGACAACATATAACTTCACTTTGAATATATCATCACATAATATACAACTATTTATTCTTTAACAGAGTTAGTTAAAGACGACAATACAAATTCTGTCCACATGTCATCGTTATAAACACTCTTGTGGATTTCTCTTATGATGATCTTTTCTATGATTGTCAGGTAATTGTGTTACTTGACTCATTGCCTTGATAACTGAAGTGAAGACAGTTTCCTGTCTCAGTCTTATAAAGATCAGGGTGAATATGACTGTACATTTTCTAATTATAATTTTGTTCTAGTTGTAATTATAATATTTTAACGTTTGCTTCGGTCTCAAATTTACATAAATAAACCTATCCCGTTTCACGGATAGTAACAACATTGATGTCTTGTTCAACCCTCAGCCAAACTGTAGCTGGTCCAAGGAAGATTCCAAAGATAACGGTTTTCTCCTAGTTATATTCTGGTCAATTGGAATACGAAGAAAAATTCTTTAAATAAAAATTTCCTTGTTATATCCTGGTTCTCTTCATAACAGAGCATGCTGCATCTATCAATATTTTACATCTCTCTATTTTTTTCTTGAATAATATCCTTAGGAACCCTACATTTCCTTTCTCAATGCGTTGGTTTTATTTGTGGAGCACGTTTAGTGCATTTAAGACGTTAGTGACTCAGTCAACCAAATTAACTCTGAGATCTTTGTAATGTTTTTATGTTCCGTATGGTGTTTATGGCATGCGCTATAGTTATGCATTCTAAAATCAATGATTATTCAGGTTCAGCGTGATTCATAAGAACCAACGGTTATTATTTTTGTTTCAGGAAAACAATGTCCCTTACAAAATAATTTGCCAGCCTTCAATATACAAAATTATATTATTAAATACTACACGTTAAAATTAATGTCAAAGAACTTGTAATAACTGAGGGCAGAGAATTTCATGCTACTTAATACGAACGAGTGAGAAACAGCATTATATTTGCTTTTCCATACGGAGAAAAGTGCCTTGAAAGCGTGAGGCTGAGTGATGCAGAGGTATAATGTAAAAGCGAGATGTATTTATTCAGCTCGGAGAGCCTTATAAGTTATTAATGGAAGGGAGATGATGTTTCAGGTGTCCGGAAAGTAAAAAACCTGGCTTTTTGATAAAAAAATTAGCTTTATAGCTATAATTATTATTTATATTCTCCCATACATTAAATTCTTCAATAAAGACTTATTTGTTAACATTGCCATGAAAATATAAAATACAATCTACCAAGCTGGTACAATGACAGGTCTCGAACTGTAAAATGACCAAGAGTAGAATCCATCCCTCATTTCAAGTCAATAAAATACTTCTAGCAGTGAAACGATAGAAAAGTTATAAACTAACAGTTAACATTCCACACATTGTCATATAAACTTGGTATAAAAAGTTTATTACGATGAAACCCCAAATAAAAAAGTTGTTAATATAAAACAAGAAAGCATTTACTAAGAGTTTTACGACTCATTTATCAACTCTTAAGTTAATATTGTCTGCGTTGTGGTTTTATATTATCGGATTTCTGTCACCTGTGCATGGAAGTAGTCGTTAAGGGGGAACGTGTTGAGGATTAAGATAAATGGACCAAGTTAGAAGCCGCTAAAACGCGGAAAATGTTCTTGTAGTTATGAATTTAGTTTTAATGAACGCGCTAAGTGGTGTTACGTCTCATTGACAATATACTAGCCAGCTCTCTAAAAGACCCCATAAATTTGAAACTCACGTTTCAAGGCAACACGCAAACTTTTAAATTAATACCGTAGAGAAAAATGGATTGGCTATTCTGTTTTTTCCTCTTCCATTTAAAATAAGTTGAATAAAATTTGTCGACGTATGGCAAGTATTACGTTTCACAATCAACCCTTAATATGTAGTAGTGGGAGTCGGGATAGAACGGGACATATTATTTAATTTATTTGTAAAATTATGGAAAAATAAAACAAATACATCGTTGCTATAAAACATTAGTTTATTGCGTTGTTTACTCAATCTAATGGCTATATAACAACGAAATACAAATTTATATTTTGTGATGAATATTGAAAAAGAGATAGATTAATATCCCACGGCTTTCCGATGATATTGTAGTACGGGAGTCAGAAGAAGACTCGGAAATCATAAGAAATGAAGAAAGAGTTCAATATGAGGATTATAAAAATAGTCTTTGATAATGTAAGGATTTTGAAGATGACGGGAATGAAATATCGAGAAAGAAGAGTTATCCATAGCCTCTGCTGAAGGCAGTCAGCAACAATAAGAATTGAAGGCCAAGAAAAGTAAGCAGAAATAAAGAAATGAGGAAGACTGGATGCAGTCTGTCATTCATGCTCTTTAACTTGAATATACAACAGGAGATGAAGAAAGTTAAAACAGCATATGGAAAGGGAATGATTCTTCAAGGTGAATAATTAAAAGCTCTTAAGCTTTGCAGATGATATTGTAGTATTAGGGGAGTCAGAAGAAGACTTAGAACACGTAATGAATGGAATGAACGTGGTACTTCAGAAAGAGTCCAACATGAGAATTAATAGAGGGAAACCTAGATGATGGAAAGTGGTATGTGAAAGAGGGGAATAACTAAGGGCGTTAGATTGGCAAGGGATATTTTGAAGGAAGTAAAGTAATTTTGCTACTTGGGCAGCATAATAACTAGGGATGGTAGAAGGATAGTAGACATAACGAGTAATACAGCAAAGGCAAGGCGGGTTTTCGAAAAAAAGAGGTATTTACTTATGGCTAATATAAATATGAATATAAGAATATCATTGTTAAAAATAAATAGTTTAATTGACAATTAAATATAAATTAAAAAATGTTATAACAACCTCTTTGTCAGTATTTATTTTATTTAAATACTAAACTATACTACGTTTCTTGTCCCATTTGAGACTTCTTCAGGTATACAAATTTAACTGTTCATGGACTACATGACTCCTTCGGCCGAAATTGAGTGAGGTCCATGAACAGCCAAATTTTTATACCTGAAGTAGTCTCGAGATTTTCCAGCTTGATCCATTAACCTGATATAATTTCATTTCTTCGGCTAATACTTTTTTAATTAATACATGTATCATATTTCGTCCATATTTGTAAACCTCTTCAGGTAAATTTTAAATGGTTAAATGTACACGACGCAAAATTATTCAATAGATGTGATCGATTTAAACTAAACCTGATAAAGTACACAAATCTGGATGAAACGTCGTAGATGTATTACATAATTATAAAATAATTATCTGACAAATTGGCAGTATTACTAATTTATTTATACTTAATTGTTCATATTATTTGTTTATCGAATTTCCTTTCCTTATACGGTACAAGCTTGTATAAGAAATGCATCCAGTCTCTCTACTCGGGAGTCAATTTCAGTTCTTTCGTTCCTGTTGACGTTTTTAATTTTAGCCCAATCAGCAAACAAGATGAAGATTAGCTAGTCGTGTGTCAAGAAAATATGAAGTGGAAAATTCCGCCCATGTTGTATTTGGGGTAGAAAGTAGCTCACTTTAACTTCAAGTTTTGTAAACGCAACTTCGTAGTGTCAAAGCAACTCTGAAAAAGTTAGCGCTAGTAAATATATATTCATGTCAGTCAGTATATGTTTTACGTCAAGGAACACACCAGTAAAATGTACCAGATACTACGTATAAGGTGTGTTAAAAAGCCGTTGTGGCAGTTTCCATATCCCGTCCATATGAATACAATGAATATTTTCTAACAATGCTAGTAGCGTTCCGGCAGTCCGTCGAAGGGGAAGTTCCTCCTCAAAGGACAATACTCCCTTATTCTCTGGCTACTACGCATGTAAAAAACGCCTTGTAAAATCTCACCAACTGTAACTCATGCCTAAGTAGTAAGCTATTAGATCTTCTTGCTAACCCCAAAAAATATCCTGTCTTTTGTGGTTATTGTTTTGTTATTGGTTTTACAAACGAATAACGGCTGGTTGCACTTCTCCTTCCAAAATTTTCCAGCAGTAGAACTATACCTTACAATAATCTCGGGTATTGATTACATCACTATAATACACATTTTTAATCTTCTAACTTTATTTCAACGTACAAACGTTTAACTGAATAGTTTCTAATTGACTGAGAAACGTTGGTGCCAAAGAACACCTACATTTAATAATTGTCAATAATGTCCAGAATATTTCGGTTCTTAATTTAATCCCACTACATGTTGAATAAATACTTGGCCGTTAGAATCTTAACTAGACTAATTTCACTCATTTTATGATATGTATGTTATGTAGTTCATTAATGTTTATTTTATTATTCTAACAGCACAGAGGAATGTCATCATGTCCTTCGAACTCAATTTCAATGATTTCCTGTTTGGAAAATACGATCAGTACTCAGACAAAAAGCTAAAATATTAATGTTTTTTTCTTTCTATTTCTCCTAAAGCATCACCACAGAAGTTCTCTTTCAGTTGGTAGTTTCTGTGGGCGGTATATTGAAGAATAAGCAACAAAGCCGGCCTGCTGCAAGCCTCTGGCTGCTACAAATTACGCTTTCCCAAAGAGAACGGCGAGGCGGCTCTGTTTAATCTCGTAAAACTTGTAATTCATAATGAACTGTAGTTCCAAACTTAGTTAGACGGCCGTTCTTGAGGCGGAGAAGACTACTGTAGTAATGGATTCTGAGACAATATACTTGTCTAATTTCATCTAAACTTATCACCTTCATCTGAGTGAAGTCAAGAAAGGAATAATAACAATTATAATGAAACTTAAACTCGGAACAGGTAAACAATTCGAACTAACTAAATTCGTAAATTTTTTGTAACATGACATGTTATTTCGCTCATTTTATTCTTCCGCGGTTGTGGTAATGAATAAATTTCCACTTCCAACATACTAATCCGTTTACCCGTATGGCAGCTGCACTAAAATAAAATTCAAGTGAGAGAATAAATACTTTCAAACTCAGCTTAGATCCTTGGTTCGTCCACCGGTCGAGATTTATTCATCCCAATAAATCCAAATTATATTTTAATCAAGTACAAATTAAAACACTAGATTCATGTACAACAATTTTAAGCAAGTGTTTCTGAAAAAAATCTTTCCTTTCCTGAAAACAAAAATGTCTTAAAATTTTTTAAACTTAGAGAATTTAATAAAAATTCTTAAATATCTGCAACACTTAACCCCACAGTCTACTAATGATAAACATTTTAACTGCTGAATTCTTCGTGGTTATAAATGAAAACGAGTTAACTCGAACGCAGCACAATGGCCGTATTTTTCCGCCATCGAGTAGAATCGATTACAGCGGTTAAAAGGTTAAGGTAACATAATATAGAAGAGAGACAAGAATGGAAATATGTTAACCGGACTAGGTTCGAGTTCCTGGTCCGGTCGACATTTTTCTATTCTTGTCTTTCGTCTAAAATATCTATACGCTCCTGCTTGAGTTTCGGGTGAAATAATTTCTAGTTCTTTATACAACATAATGTATTAAAGGAAGTGTTTTGATGAAAACATTTATTCCTCTCTTGAATTGTAACGTAATTTAATTACTAATTTCTCTCGTTCTGTAATGATTATGAATCGTATTATCCATTGTACAGTACTTAATAGAGGCCTAAAATAATATTCAATATTAGTAAATATTTCCCTTTAACGTCTATTCTATTTTTTTAAATTTTGTCGATGATTCTTTCTTTGTAATTCTTAAACGCTATTTTTTACACATCCATACTTTGTTATTGTTTATATTGAATAGTTTCATTCAAAAACTAAATTCGGTGAGTTTGCAATATTTCATACTTCTCTGCAGGAATCAATAAAATAGATGTTGGCCTGGATACTTCTTATTCGCAACTGTTTTTCAACAATTATAACCAGTCTCGTGTTTTCTTCCAGATAACAATACAGTTCTGCATATAAGTTCGGATAACTGTAATTATGCATTTCCCGACCCATGTTGCAATACAGTTATCTTCTTCTCTATATATGAGGTATCCAACCAGAAATTTTACCGTTGAGTATCGATACACCCTTCACGTGTAAATATTTAGAAATAAATAATGATATAATAATTATATAAAACAGACCAATGTTACTGCAATGAATAGGTGGATATAATTTATTTTATAATAATCAAAAATCGTTAGAAATGTGTTATATTGAATTTAACATTTATATAGTATTAATGTACGGTGATTGATTATAATTTTGATTTATAATAAAAACAACATATAAATATTTACAAAAAGATACAAATAATTATTTTCTTACAACTAAAATTCTAGATCTCAACAAACAGGGTCATATGATATGGGCATTCTCACAGAGTGGAAATGTTTCACAAAAAATCTTCTCGGACCTGGCAGTATAGGAAATCAGAAAAAAGGTTACAGAAGTAAATACCGTGTAAGCTTAATTTGGATCTAGTGGCACCTACTCTCGTTTGCACTTCCTCGTATGATTTTTGTCTCGATCATTCCTCATCTGTCGATGCTATTGTCCCTGGTTAAGGATAACTCCAGTCTTCTCCTCGTCTCCTCAAACTATCTGTCCGATAATGTGATCATCTGCGCTGAAATCTCACATCTACCACTAATACCATATGATAAACAGCTTTCGTCCCCTCAATCTCTCTTAATTCTGTGTCACTCCCTGTCTAACAAGCTTTTTAATACTTTTTCCCCACTTCTTTAATTTATATTACAAAGGTGGCAGGGATGGATCTTCGACAATGGAATTTATTGCTACTCTCCGAGACGAATCACTTGCCCCTCTCCCCCAAGGTTTTTTTGGGGAAAATCCACGCTTATTCCCAGCCTCCGTATCCACATTTCAATGGTCGCGGGTTAATCCCCGCTTCCAAATGTCTGGGTTTTACTACCCCTGTTTGTCAAATAATATCTGTTTCCTTTTACTCCTCACCACCAACGTCCTAGCAGATGTGTTTGACCGTTACATTAGCTATCCAATTTGTAAATTGACAAAACCAATAAATTCAGTTTCACTTGTTTATTCTTTAATTATAAATCAGGAGCTTTAGACATAATGCCATATTGGCCTAATAAAACCAAAAGGAGACAATACGATTGGCATGAAAACATATTACACTCCATTACCTCTATTAATCCTCATATTGAACTACGTTCATGCTATTTCTTATGGTTTCTTCTTGTGATTCTCCTAATACTACAATATCGTCAGAAAAGCGTAAGGTTTCTAAGAAGAACAGAAACAGTCAATTTTATACAATTATTTCTGCGATAAATATGAGAAAAAACAGTTTACTAAGTTCTATGCTATTTAAGTCAGTAATACTTAAAGATAATTATTTTTAATAAACGGTTTATAGTGCCTCACGTGGACAACAAATGTGTTTATAATTAATGTATCTTGGTTTCCTAAATCTTTAATATACTGCATAAAATTGTAACTTCAAGTAGCACTTCTGGTTGACATGTTTTGTAAGCGTCTGTCATTTTTTAAATGATTAATATTTTTTACATTTAGAAACGTTCCATGAAGGATTTACAATGAAGAAATGTGATTATTCATTGATAACATTCGTCACAAAACGAGTTTCTCTACAAATTTTGGAATCACAAAGTATTGCGTTGAAGAAGTAACACAACGTATTATACATTATTATGGTACTGAACGATTGTCGTTGGTTTGGTGTGCAACAAGGAGGAGAGAATGTTCGAAATTGCGCTGGTGACGCAAGGCCCCTTGCGCTGCCAAATTAATTGCCAATAATTGTCAGCAACGCCAAGGGCGAACTTCACCACTAATACACCATTGTATGTGTTCGCAACCGCTTATAATTATGAGAGCGTGTGTTTATCAGTAAATCGGCTCCGGATTGATTTCGTGACACAAATTGGATGAACGCTGGTCTGAGTATTATGTCAGCTGAGTGTCCGTCCCACCGAAATCCTAGCTGTCAGTCATCGAAACAAAAACCAATAATAATATGACTCACTACTGTCAATATTAATTTCGGCAGAGAAGCTCGCTACGGTCAGATGTTTCTGTAATAGTATCAGTGTGGCTGTTATTAAATTTAGTCCTTATCTAGCATTGATTTTCTTCGTACAAATCTTAAAATACAGTTATCGCCCACTGTCTAACCAATGTTGTCTTCTAAATTTTTCTTGTCTGTTCACACTTCATTCACGTACTGTGCTTTAACATGATACATGGAACATTGTTAAAAATTATCTGTTTATTTTTGTTTCAACTTCCTGCAAGGTATTGATTGTTCAGAAATTGTCGGAATACTTGGGTGACGTTACATGAAGCCAGACTTTATGCATAAATTGACTGTCGAAAGATAAATGGAAAAGGAATTTGACCGCTAGGAGATGTTTTGTCATATATTTTATCTACCCACACGTGGTCAGACATAAATTAAATTAATTACCACATGCTTCGTGGAAAGACAACTAATAGAAAAGGTGCAAGAGGAAATCCGCGATGATGATTCTGTAAATGTATTGTAGAGAAGTTGAGTAGCCTGAAACAGAGTGGCCTACGACCGACTTAATTGTGCCTGTGCAGTGAGTACCTGCGACTACCTTTCCGCCAAGCTCGCAGAATCCGCGACGTCGTAAAAAATTTCCAAATTGTTACCTTAACCATAGACCAATATATCATTAATATGAAGAAATTTTATGTAACAATGTCCCTCAAAAGTTACAGTGAATATTTTCCTTCAATTTTCCACATCAGAAGCACTTTAATACATAACCTCTATAGAAGACGGGCAGCAGTAATTAAAATAGAAGTTCAAGAAAACAAAGCCGTAATCAAGAAAGGAGTAACGAGGATGCAGTCTGTCGCCTATGCTGTTTAACTTTTATATACGGAACAGGCGATGAAGAAAGTTAAAACGGGATATGGAAAAGGAATCATAATGCAAGGTGAAGAAATAAAAACCTTACGCTTTGCAGACGTATTAGGGCAGTCAGAAGAAGACTTGGAAACTATAATAAATGGCTTGAACGGAGTCCTGGAGAAAGAGTTCAATATGAGGGAATTTTGAAGGCAGTTAAGGAACTCTGCTACTTGGGAAGTATGATAAGTAGGAATGGAAGAAGTATAGTAGATATAAAGAGAAGGGTAGCACAGGCAAGGAAGGCTTTCGCCAAAAAAGAGTAATTTACTTACGAGTAATATAAGCGTGAATATTTGTAATACATTGCTAAAATGTTTGCATGGAGTGTGGCGTAATATAGGTGCAAAACGTGAACGATAGGAGTTGAATAAAGGAAAAGAATAGAAGCCTTTAAAATGTGGTGCTGAAGGGGAATGCTGAAAATCAGATGGGTGGATAGAATCATTAACGAGGAAGTTCTAAACAAAATAGGGGAGGAGTTAACAATATGAGGACGGTGACCAAGAGAAGGAATCGATTAACAGGCCACGTTTTTGAGTCAAGAAGGTCTTGCAAAAATATCACTTGAGGAAAGTGTGTGATGTAAAAACAGAAGAGGGAGGCTATGGATGGAATACGCTAAGTAGAGGAGGGCGTAGGATGTTGTAGTTATGCAGAAATTTAAAGGCTTGCGCAAGAGGGCATGGAGGTTTGCGTCAGATCAGTCTAAGGAACGAATACCACTACACAAGAATGGTATTTGGCCAGACTTTAAAGCTAATCAGCCCGCTTTGTAGAAACTCGTCAGGCGCTGAGACAATGTTTGAAAATTATTATTTTAACTGTGCCATGAATGCAAAACAAAAAAAGACTGAGCAAATTAAATTGTTTGTGATAAATACATATGTAATACTGCTCGAATCCAAAGATCCCTACGAAGATTGGTATACAAGGGGTATTGGATCTTAATACTGTATTACACAATCTTTGGATTAACTTAATGTTTGTTGCACAGGCACTTACAGAGTAGGTAGATGATTGATAAATATTCTATGTGCACAAATTCTCGATTTCACTTGAGTAAATAATACCCTTCGTCAAAGCTAAGCTCGAGTAATGTACGGATCGTCATTTACGGAACGTGATAAGCAAATTTGGTTGATGTCTGTTATCGATATGGTACTGTTGGAGTTCTACAATTCTTCGTATCCTCCACTTTTATATGTTATAGCCTATAATAAACAAGCATGACACAATATATATTATCATGTCTCAGTCCAATAAGTCTCCTTAACGAATGGCAAGGTATGGTTCTCCATCAGCTGCGATTGCCAAAATTGGCGGATCCTGTATGTTTCTTTCACTTAAATGAAATCTTCCTCGTAGTACCAGTTCATCGCATCAGCTGTACTACGTTCGTGGGTTCTCTGATGTTTAAAAGATTAGACACAGAACCGAATGTTACCGTTTCCATAGCCCTTCTGGCTAACAGAGACTCAAGAACTGGCTAGTATTTGGTAGCAAATACACACTACATAAAAACCACATTTTTAAGCTGTTACTGATCTATATTCCTTTAAAATTATTTTATGAGAAAATAGGGACAGGGTAATAAAGATTTCATTACCCTTTTTTTGTGGTTTTCTCGTTTTATGAATCAAATCACAACTACTATTTTTCAGGATCTGTTAATTGAAGGATCAAAAAAAATCTAAAAACAAATTTCTATTTCAGGCATGTCTTCAATTATCAAATATATTTAATGACCGTTAATAAACAACTAATATTTATTTATGCAATCTGTATTTAATAGCATAGCAATGATTCTATCGATATATTTGCCTATTTCAGGTAGTATCTGACAGAGATCATACAGATACAATCTGCAGTAGGTACACAGGTTAAAAAACGTTATTGTGATGTTAAATAAAGATTGCATTAAATATTAATGATACTTATTAGCCGTTAAAATTATTTTAATTTTTAAAATATTAAAATGCTATGTTGTGTAGGACGAGTAAGGGAATTAAATTAAAATGTAAATTAAATGATACCGGAAATTTATTTACAAAACTAGGAAAAGCATTAATGATGGAAATGTTTACAAAATTAGAGGAGACATTATTGAGGTTCAGTGAAGAAATCAGATCTACTATAGTCTCAGGTTAAAATCCCATGGGCTATACCCTACCTAAACGTCAAGGATTGAAAAGCTGACAGCGTACCTCACCTCTATATGGAGTCTTCTTCAGTGTCCTTCTCCATACCCGTCCAGGGCCGAGCATCAGTTCCCGTCCTTCTCCTTCAAGTTCTGACAGGCGAATGTCCCTCTATACAGCCTACTTTCCGTGTCCAAAAACCTCTAAATCGAAATTTTACAGTCAACATGTCTTTTAACTATGAAAATTTATTGGCCGAGGCAACCATGTTGTAATTCAAATTTTGTTGTTTTCGTGGGTCCCTTTCTTTCCCACGCCGGTTGTTGCGTAAATAACGTAGGTAATATTTGTACGTGACACGAAGCGATTCCAAGGGATTACAGGCGGCTCCGCGTCGACTTGTTGGCGCACTCAACTTACCAACCATAGACAATTTTACATTCACAAATAATAAAATACTAACTATCTCGTTATAGTGGTAAACGACTTCCGAATTTTTCTGTACCACTGTTTTTTTATAAATGTTGTCTTATAGACTACTATTTTCATAGTTCAGCTAACTTAATTAAATTAAAAGTTTTACTTCGATAGTTACTTCCATCTAGAGAATGTATAACAAGTCATTTGACTATTTTATAATAGGATATAGTTCAAATTTAGTTTTCTATGCAACTGTTAGTTCTGAAACAGTATGTTTGTTTCTTTTTGTCACTTTTAAATTAGCTTTATTCTTAAAATCTTATTATTTTTGCGTAATTTATTACATCTCGTAATATTGCTATCTACTTTCGATTCCCAAATTATGCTGAATCTAATCTTAAGAACAGCAATATCATTATATGAAAAGAAAATAAAGAATGGTATAGTTTGAAGAGACTATATTGTTTCAGTATAAGAAGCCGAGAGTATTGGTATTTTATTTAAAATGCTTGATACAGAAAAAACCACACTCACATTCAGAAGCTGTTAAGGCGACGTTCTATTTCCAGTACTGTTATTGCAGACGTAAAACACTAGACTAGACAGACCTTCAAGTCGATGAATCGCAGCTGCTCTTTTGCTCGAGAGCGTTAAGAGCTCTGCCTTTGATTGAAACATACAAAATAAAAGTGACAACGCCATTAAACAAACTTGTTTTTACTCAGCCCATCCCTTCCCCCAACCCCAGCTCGCAGTCGTATTTCAAAATTACCGCAATGCTAAAACGTCTTCGAAAATATTGTACTTTTTACTTCTGTAAACAGTTATGGGCCATCTCAAATTATACCAATTACTTTATATCTGCGTGAGTGTGAACATATAACTTGGTTTACAGGAAAGCGACATTTTCATAAATCCCTAAGAAAAAATGGATACATTTTGTTTCATACGTGCTTATTATAGGCTGTAATATAAAAAAGAGTGGAGGATACGAGGAAAAGTAGTGGGAGGTATATAAGGTATATATAAATAATTTTAATTACACTGAAAACTACTGGATGTGCTTGTTCACAGTAGATGGCCTAAATAGTATCCGTGGGACAAAATAAAATTTAATGTCGTTTCCACGAGATGCGATAAAAGCGATCACTAGCTCCATCGTGCAGAAAACATATTATTTGTCTTCCTGTCAAAGACACATTTTCAAGTAAAAGAGCCAGAGTACTCTGCAGGAAATCCAGATGCGTATGCTCATTGAGAATTTTTGGACCAAGCAGGTGGTCGTCAACAATCTCTGTCCAAACACTTTTGCGGAAGCGCTGCTAATGGGATTATTAATAATTCTTCAAAGATTTTCTGTGGAGTACAGATGACTTTATGTAGGTTTATGATGCTATTTCTGGTAAACGTCACTTCATTGGTGAATAGTAATCCCATTATGGTGCAAAAATCAGATACAATATGTTTCACTTGAAAGGAAATACTATGGTGACAATAAACTCTGTTAGGATAATAGCAGTTGTCATAAAAATAATTCACCACGTTGTGCGGCCACTTGCACGGAATTTTTACCACGGTTGCTTGTTGTAAATAAATTCCCCAAAAACAATTGATGACTGCCGGGATACTTGGCTTGGTAAATCCCTGATACCTCTCGACCATTTCATCCGCATGACACCATCTCGGCTTCATCCTGGAACGAATATGGGACGATTTTACCTATACGTTACTATAATCCAATAACAAAATTTGAAACACGCCGGAATAACTCTGTAAATGGTCCAAAAGGATAATCTCGTGCGTCAGTGTTTGTAAAAATTGTATAGAACTGCATGGTAATTAGAGAGATTAAAGATATATGGCTTTATGAAATTTTGTGTTCAGGAACACAAACTCAGAGGAAGCTACTATACTGAGGTTTGGTAACGTTATTGTTTTATATTTTATTGAATCATTTAAATCGGATCACCATGTAAATGATGCTATTATCGTCATAGGCATCCTGGTTGACCCCCATTGTATAGAACTGAACACAAGCTCACATGCCATTTAATCACACACCATTTAATAAATCAAATTATCCACAGCCTAGCTTACGAACTTCAATCCAGAATAGACAGTGGATTAGGGTTGTCTAAGTTATAAAACATCGAGTAACAAACGGACGTCCTGGGTTTATTACAGGTCGGGGTTATGAGATTTTAACTTCCTGTTGATTTCAATTAAGCCGAGTTCCACGAGAATAAATTAAAAGATTTCTACTGTTTTTGAAAGATAGAAAGTAGGTGACTTATTTGAGGTACACAGATGACAGGCACCTTGTAAGGTTTGGAATTTTTAAATTTTTGGAGGAACTGCCCCCTTCATAAAAAAGTTAGTCGTCAATGGCTAGCCGGTCACTAATAAAATTGGCGATGCCTCCGAAAATTTAAAGAACTATCTCTCTATCTCTCTTCCCTGTCCTTGTTAATTGTTTTAATTATTCTGACAATATCATTTCCTAACGCATATATATATATTTATAGCTGTTTAAATTTCATTAAGGACCGAGCAGTAACTCGAAGCTACTGTTCCGTCCTTCATGGCATTTAAACCGTTCCAGACACGATTGCTGACGGTTTCTTTGAGACGGACCGACATTATAGTATGCCACAATACGGGCTCGAAACAGTGCAATAGCGCGGAAATCTTGAAGGTCCACAGTAAGTCATCGTAGCTTAAGTTTTTCATTGGTTCGCGACCACAAGATTAAAGGAGGATAACGAAAGAA
The DNA here is from genome assembly GCA_034510155.1 of Eucriotettix oculatus. NCBI lineage: Eukaryota > Metazoa > Arthropoda > Insecta > Orthoptera > Tetrigidae > Eucriotettix > Eucriotettix oculatus. The sequence continues at coordinate 25,953,295 of CM067378.1, read as the reverse complement.
ATTTTATTCAATTTTTTAAATTTGTCAACTTTCTGAAAACTTTGATGGTATCAAGCTAGTTTGAGCTTTGCTGTGAAATTTGGAGTCTGTGACGGAGCACACGATCGGCCTGAAAAATACGATTATACTTTCTGGTGGCCTGGATTTCCAATGGGTGAATTTTCGCTTGACATAAACTTCTAATAGGGCCAAACTGTTATAAGTAACACTCTTATTTCAGTAATATATTCTGGCACCATAATATGGCAACTTATGGTACTTAAGGCGATATGCCAATAAAAATCTCACGACTATTTTTACAAGAGAAATGAACAGTGTTCACAGAGAAAATAAATTAATGGAAACTCAATTGAACGCTATATATGAATCAATGGTAAATTCTGATTAAATATCCGTACAACCTCCATTCACAATTTTGAGTGATTCCATTGATCAATAGCATATTTCTTCTTGTACGTAATGAACCTCATTATGTACCTTACATGCCTATGTATTTCTTCTAAATTAAGATGTAAATAAAATCCTCACTGAACTGAGGAAATTACTTTCTTTATTGTACCTAGCAGATACAAAAACGAATAAGGTAGTTCGTGATTATTATACTCAATCCAATACAGACAAATTATTTACACGAAGTAATACATTATTCTACTGTATTGTTTCGTAAATATAAATATATTACAACATAATTGTATTTTTGTTATATTTTCGTTTACCCTAAAATTCTGTTGCCAGGAAACGATGTCACAGTCGCAAAACTACATTTACTGCTATATAATGTTTGAAGTCAACGAAAATATATTACGTCACCCATGTTCTTAAGGAATAGTTCTATCTCTACAATTTATTGACTTGTTAATGCGTTCTATATCGGACAGAAATTGTCAAGCTGCTAGTCTTCAATCTTTAATTTAATTTTCTCAGCGCTGTCGTCAGAGTAGAGTAATATAATTGCATAAAATTTTCCTCTTTAACGCCTCTCACCCTTTCCATTAAGTTTCCTCACCGAAGGTAAAACTGACATTCAAGAGACTAAGATTGAATCAGTTTGATAGAAAGTGCTCCTTTGTTGGACAAGAGTAGGAACGTAAGGTATTGGTTTAGAAATTGGAGTACCCAATTAAAACTGACCGAGATTAATTTTACGCCAGAAAAATTAGAAAAGAAATTTTAATGATTTTATTAATAACTTGTCGTATGCAGAATATTTTCAAATTTCATAAGTTCTGACTTTATTTCTAAGGCTTTGTATGTTGAAACAAATTTTATAATTGTTCTGACTTAACCTCGAATAATGTAGGCGCAAAATTACGGCCAAAATTGGCTTTAATTTTTTTACTTAGTTTTTCATTGTCAAAAAAATATATTTGTTAAATAATTTTATAAATGACACACGAACATCTCGCGAAAAGCAAAGGCCTTCCCAGTCGGCATAATCCTTTAAATGGCCCTCACCCCATAAAGGAATGCAGAAAGATTATATTTACATAGTCAGTCGTTCAATGTCAAGCCTCGAAGACAGTTCGTGCTTCAAGTACAAATTTGTCAAATCTTTGTGAAATCTGTGATTATAACAACTTTTTGGATTATTTTTCTGTAAGTGCATCTTATGTATTTTATATATAGGCATATTTAATTTATTTATTTCATTTCATTTACTTCAATTATAATTCTTTTTGTAAATTGTTTTCACACCTGAGGAGGTTCCAACGAAGTACTTCGCCTTATAATTTAATAAATAAATAATTTTAATTCTCACTAATTTTGGACGTTATTTTTCACCTACATTATTCGAGGTAGAATCAGAACAATTATAAAATTTGTGTTAATCTTATAAGCCACAGGCCTTAACATAGTGGCAGTGACACAAAAATCCAGCAAGGGCTCTTAGTTCATCAAGACTAGTGCTAGTGCTTTTCGTTTAACATACATTATTTAGATTACATTAAGATCACGTTCGGTACAATGACGCATTTGGACTTCAAACTTTGTACGAATTTATCATACAAATTAATTGGAATTTTTATTAAATTTCAGAAAATGTAATGTTATTCCCAATCATTTATTTCATAAATGTATTTTAAAGAAATTTAAATTGTACTTTCATAACGTATTAGTTATGAACAAACTTAAACAAAATATAAACTTTCTACAATATAAGTTAATTATTTATGAACTAAAATTACTCCATTACTACAAATTAACAAATCCAACATCAATAAACCTAATAATGAAAGATTTTTCAACAAATTGACTATTAACATTAATGTTACTAAAGTCTTCCGACTAGAAAAAAAATCCAAACAATATTCATCAAGGCAGATAAAGGCGCCACAACGATAGCGATTGACAAATCAGACTACATAGACAAAGCAGAAACAACAATATTTAAAGTAACAATAATAAAAATATAATCACCAATGTAATAGATAAACTTAAACCTATAATTAAGAAGCTTAAAGTAGAGAATCATATTGATAGCCTACCGTTCCTTAAATTGTTCACCACATAGACCAATTTAGCAAGACCCTACGGTCTACCGAAACTACATAAACATAATCTATGATACAGATCATAGTTTCTTCCACAGGTAGTCCACTCCATTTTGTATCTACGTTTCTACATAAATTATTACAAGCAGGACTCAGTGATGAACCCAACCACACAATCAAATATTCTTTCCATTTCATTAACACCACTAACAACATTAAAATACCTAATGATCACAAATTCCTGTCACTTGACGTAACTTCTTTGTTTAACTCTCTTCCTAATGAATTAATTATTCAAAGCTTCTCCAAACGTTGGGACAACCTTTTCTCAAAATTAACCTCCATACCCTTCAATATCATCTTATCCCTCACTAACTTATCTTAAAATCCACCTTTGTCACCTTCAATAAAATAGTATATCAACAAATTAGCGGCTGAAATAGTAATGATAAATCTATAAACAACTTGTATTTCAAAATTAAATTTCCAAATTTTGTCGTACCACAGGATGTGTAGATGATATATTTTGCATCCTTCCCAAAGACAACATTCAACAATAAGATAATCAATTTAACAACTACCATAAAAATTTCCAGTTCACCTTTGAAATGGAAATAAATAAATTATTAAATTTCTTAGATGGCATAGTTATAGACCAAAACCAAAGAAGACATACAAATTGGTATTGTGAGTTCCCAAATTCCTCTTCTTCTCCTTCTTCGCTTCGGAGGGGAAGGAACTCGGTTCGTTTGGACCCGAGGAGTGTCGGTCTATTTCATATTCAGCATACAGACAGATAAAACAAAAATTTAATTTATTGGAACTCGTTAACACATACAGTTTTCTTTTTTTTTTTTCTAACGATCGCCGAACAGAGCGCCCAACTCGGGATGTGGCAGGCAGCGGGCAGGTTTCAGGCAGCAGCAACAGTAACAATTAGGCACCAAAAGGTCCTTCCTCTATTGGTACGTTATGGCGTCCACTCCTACAGCGACTCCCGCGGACGGCGGCACCCTGTATTTGCTAGACGTGTCCACGATGACTTCTGGAGTTAGATTATTCACACTTCTCCTCCTACATTTAAGTTTAGATGGCTAAGTCAGGCACGTCCGCCCGCTACGATGTCTCGAGCTCGAATCTCTTTTTTTTTATGTTCGCGTTATTCTTTTTTTTTTATCTTCCATGCTATACAATCCATGGAATACTTATCCTAAGAAGATAAATCAAATAATCAAATTCCAAGTACGATTTAAATTTATAATTTTCTTTTCTATTTATGTGTCAAATCGATTAAAGAGTTGCATTAACATCGCAAGCGATAACTAGCCGGTTACGTAATGACTACGTCACCCGCAGACGTTCGCATACAATTTATAATATATATCGGAATTTAGCGCGCCAAAAGTTTTTTTAATAAATCTCATTATTGTAACGGGTCGTTACAGTATAGAAAAACCACCTACTCGGTCAAAATCCTAAACTATAATTATAATCACCCCAATTTGACGGACAAAGCTATAAAACTTGCCCACCAAAAATATCACAAAGAAAACCTCAACATTGTTAAAAATATCCTTCAAAATAACTCCTACCCCACTCCGTTTATTAATAAATACACTAAAATTAGGCTCCAAAAATTCAAATAAACCAACACAACCCAAAAATAAATTGGTCCCCGGAATAGAAATATATTCATAACACTTCCCTTTTTTGAACTGATCCAACATATTACTAAATTACGGTATCAAAATTATATTTAGGTCCACGATATCAAGGACAACATCAATAATTATGAAAAACACAATATCATTTATAAGATTAATTGTTTAGACTGTAACTCTAGTTACATTGGCCAGACGAAAAGATCGTTAAGGACAAGAATTGGTGGATATAAAAACAGCATAACAACACACACATACATAAACAACCACAATTTCGACTGGTCCAACGTCAAAATTTTAGGCACTGAAATAAATTATTTTTCTCGATTAATTAGCGAAATGTTATATATCAGATCCCGTTCTTCCTCCTTAAATATAAAACGTGATACCAAAACATAAATAAAATTTACGATTTTCTTCTTTAACTTCAATTTTTAAACTTAATTTTTACATAGTCAAAAATGGATATTTGTTAAATAAATTTGTTAATGACACACGAACTATTCCCGAGAAGCAAAGGCCTTCCCAGTTGGCATAATCCTTTAAAAGGTCCCCCACCCCATAAAGGAATGCGGAAAGATTTTATTTACCAAGTCAGTCGTTCAATAACAAGCTTTCTTCAATAACATACTTTGTATGTTGCTTTCTAAAACAGACGCAACAAAATAAATCCATTGGATTGTTTAAGTGATATATAATAAAGTTATATTACTACTCTAAATATAATCCTTCAATGTTGTCCTTGTTCATAATTTATAGATGGTTGACAATTTGATAGTTGTTTCATAAACGTGCAATTCCGGTAACTTATTACTGAAACAAATCAAGAACGTGGAATGTATTTTCAAATTATATAAGGCGGTATTTTTTGTAGGTAACACCAAAATGTGCAATTATTAACATCAGTTCTTAATAATGTATACTATCAAATTTCTGACTCTCATTTTGAACCACGCATGAAGGGGAAATTAAAACTTGTTAATAGTAATCGCTGTTCAAAAGCACGCCATTGAAAAGTTGAGAAATAAATGTTTAACACGGGTGGAATTCGAATAATGTTTTATTCAAAATGATATCCGTGTTTTGTGACAGTTTTATATATCAGGAATACGGTTTCTGCACTTAATATTAAGATTTGAGATGTTCATTCTACAAGACGTCTCAATTTTATTGTATCTAATGTTTCCATATTCAAACGTAAGTAAAATGTGCAGACATTCATATAACCAACAATGAAAACTCAATAAATGCTTTAAAGAATAATAATTGCATGAAGTTGAAATAACATTAAATTATAGGTTACACGAAATTATGTTTCGCTGCATAAGGACTTTCTTTACCAAAATTTCCCGTAAAACCGTTCATTATTCTGAGAACTAATTATTACACTGCTGTGATAGTAATATGTGAATTTTAAGTAATATTTGAATTGAGATATGGAACTGCCTACTGACTACGACAAATTCTTTGATATTTAGATGTGACGTTTTTTGGAAGGCTCCTGTAACTTTGCATCAGTCTGCTAGTTGAAGCTGAAGTTGGAGAAGAACATGAAAGAAATACGGGTACGGAATATTGCAGAATATTAATTTAGGAACTCCATTTTCAATAAGCATTTCTTGAAGAGGTGAAACTTTCGGCGGAGCTCCGGGTAGAAGTCATTAAGAGAAAGGCGGGAGAATATTTTACAGGTTAAATACTCCCCCTGTCAGCAGCTGTGCAGGATCGAAGAGGCCTTCTTTATTTTCTTTCGCACACACCAGCAATATCGCGAGGGAAAGTTTGAGCCACTTTCATGTACCGGCAACGCGTAGCAAATAACTGAATAATGTTTTTAAAAAATGCTGTCACAAGGAACAAAAGCTAAACACATTGTTACTGTTACTCAGAAATATTAAATCATGAGTACTTTGCGTAAATATAATGAAGTAATTATAAAATCATAATCTCCCAAATATATACTAATCCTCTATTCTCCAATATTTTATTAGCCACAGAATAACTTTTCTTCGTTGATCCACCTATATTTAAAGCATAAACACATTTTTAAATCCTCCATAAATTATCCTTAGAGAGTGAAAATATGTCTTTAAATTCAAATCATCAAGTCCGAACCGAAGATGTATGTTTAAACTTATGGTAAGAAACTGACGGAAGAGGAAGAATTTCGCTTTCCCGACCTGAATAGGCAACACCCCACTACACAGACCGGGCTACCACATTCAGTTATGCAACACGCGAGACAAACTGTGGTCAAACACACTGCATAACACTCATTCGGTCTGCTATTATTCTCTGGAAGGCGGGGCTGATTGCTTTCCTACCACCCGTTCTATTTAGCAGTCCTAAATGAAATTGTTTTCTGAATATATATTTTTTTAAATTTTATATAATGGGTGTAACAGAATGACTAAAAATTTTTGGAGGGTTAATTTTGTGCACATTCCGTAAACAACTGTACACTGACTGGAGTAGCATGACAACACTGCAGATAACACTGACTCGAGTAGACTGTGTTTGCAAACAGAACAGTCGCCCCAGTTGATTAGATTTAGATTAATTATTCAATCCTTTAGTCCTATGTTAAGGAAATAGAATACGTCAAATTTAGTATTACCATAAATATGATATTTTATAATTAAGAATTTAAGGCCAAAAAGAGAAAATATAACAATATTACTGTTCAATTTTCAGTCGACGGAGAAGGCATCAGCAAATCTTGCGTAGGTTTCCGTCGAACATGGAAAATAAAATACGTCGGCAGTTAAATTCTAGTAGAGTATAGTTGTAAAATAATAGGAGAATTTGATAGGACACCAGCAAACTGTTATAGTCCTTCGTATCTACGAACTCTTTCATTCACGCTCCATTCATTAACAGAGATTTACAACTCTTTATAAATAATTTTTGAACCTTTAATTTTTTTTATTTCCTCCCGAAGAGTATTGCATAGATTTATACCGGAATAGTGAATGCTTATTTCAAAAAGGCTAAGACGACGGTTTTCAACACGGAGTTGATAGTGATTTTTTGTGTTGTATAAATGGCTTGAACCGTTTATAACATATATATATATATATATATATATATATATAAATTTCTAGAATATACATACAAGGTAAGGTTATAATTCCAAGTATACGAAACAGAGGTTTGCAAGTGGTATTCCACTCCGCACCACACATTATTCGAACGGCTCGCATTTGTAGTTTAAAGATTTGAAGCGCGTGATTGGAATGTCGCCAGTTTGCAATAACGTAAGGCATGATGGAATGAAGATAGGCATGGTACATCCTCTTTGATGTAGTTATTTTGGTTTCCCGAGCTAACACTCGTAATATAAATCGAATTTTGATGAGTTTTCCCGAGAGCTTTTTAATGTGCTGATTACATTTCAAATTATTGTCAATCAGCAGACCAAGAAAATTAGGAGATAAACTGTTTATGTTTGCCGTGAAGTTAACGATTTTGGTTTTCTGTAGGTTAAGAGAATTTTTTTTTGCAGTGAACCTATGATTCAGAAGGTATATCGTAGTATTAACTTTCTCGCACAAAGTTTCCGAGTCAGTGGCTGTCCGTGATAACCAAATTTGTGCCGTCAGCGTAGAGGAATGATTTTCAGGGATCTAAATAATTAGGTAAATCGTTACTGTATAAGATGAAAAGAAAAGGTCCCAAAATTAAGCGTTGAGGGACACCGCAGGTAATTGTTTCCCATTCTGACATACTCATTTCCATCCGAGTTTTTCATCACAACTTTTTGGCGCCTGTTTGGTAAGTACGATGTCAGTAAACAAAGGGGAAATCCTCTCATTTCATTCCAATCTAATTTTCTGAGTAGTATGTTATGATCTACTAAAGCAAACGCTTTCTAGTAGTCAGCAAAAATGCCAGTCACTTAAAGTCCTTCATGGAGTGCGTCATGAATTCTTTGCATGACGTCGTTTGAAGCCGTGTTGGTAGAATTTCTACTAATGAAACCATGCTGCGATGTAGAAAATAAGTTCACATTTGGTAAGAAAATCTGCAATTCTCATATGTATTGCTTTCTCAAGAATTTTTGAGAATATTGGCAACATGGAAATTGGGCGATAATTGGAAACGTCTGTTGTAGAACCCTTCTTGTGTAACGATATAACTTTCGCGTCTTTTAGAGAGTCTGGATATGTACCAGAGGAAAAACGCAATTTCATTATGAAGCCAATTGTAATTGCAATTTCATTACTGCAATGTTTAATGAGCTTACTGTTGATTCCGTATGTCACAAGCATTCGAAGTTTACAGATTTTTGGTTATATTAAAAATTTCATTTTTATTGACCGGGTGTAGAAAGAAAGGCTTAGTAACCGGGTTTCTGGAGTTGCTCAGCATTTCGCTAAAGTTGGACTTGTTACATTTCTCTAAACCTAGCTTTTCTAACATATAACGAGAAACGTTAAAAAATACGAGTTAAATTCACATACTGATTCTTTACTTGATATAGGCAGTTCGTTATTTATACGTTGTATATCGTTACGGTCTTTAGAATTACGGGTGTGGTGGTTACCAGACTAGCCTGCAGATCTGATATTTAGGATTGAAATCCGGCTAAAGTTTAACAGGATAGAAAATATGAGTATGATCGGCGAATGTGTACAAAGTTAGCCATCAAAAACACAGGAAAATCGACATCTCGCAGAATTATGCACACTACATTTTTCATTTCTGACCACGGGTTCCATAATGGAAAATGTTCACCATAACACCCTCTACATACTCCCAAATTTTTGAAAAGTCATTCGATTTCACCCTGTACATTTTCATCAACTACTAATGGCAATTAGTGACCTTTTAGGCTTCGGGAACTTATTTTTTTGGATGGGCTTAACGACATGGTAGCACAGAAACAAAATTCATCCCCTTGCCAGGATTCGAACCCGGTACCTCTGTTCTGAGAGGTAGCGACACTGTTTATAAAATCGTCTTACTTGTTTTCCACTTTTAATTCCATTCATAGTTTCTGCATCTAGTTGTACAAATACGATTTCCTTATTTCTCGCACATCGGATTTCTGTGTGTATGAATCCTATATTATATTACTATTACAAGAAAAAAATGTGCAATAAACATGCGAGTATTATTTATTATTATTTTAGTACTTTTGAGACAAATTATTACAATAATTTTAAATGAACCGTAATAAAATGAAGCGAATTATGAAGTATATATTCGTCAGTACATATTGTTAATGAAAATAGAAACGACCTATATGAATGTTACAGACTATATATAATTAATCAAATACACTAAATCCAGCATGTGCAATTTAGATATTTTAAACCTCGCTTCATGTTTCAATATTGTCGCTTGTGAAAATTCTATGAAGTAAAAATAATTTAACCGTAGTTTAGTTCGCACAATTTTATTAATTTATTGAGCAAAGCTCTTGTCGTACAATCATAAGCTTTCGATCATATCCTGGTCATAATCACCTGAAAAAACTGTAGAAAACAACATAAACGATAAAAGTTTAACAATCCAGCAAAGTATTATCAAAGAGTGACGAACAAACATAAATTACAACTCACAATAATCATTTTATTTGTGTGGTTAGTAAATCTGATATTAATTGTATTATAATGTCGTTGAGAGACAATTATTTGGCGAGTGTTGAGAAGAGGCTAAATAAAATGATTACTGTGAATTGTAATTATTGTTATTTGTCACTCATGGGTAATACTTTGCTGTATTGCTAAAATTTGAACGTTTTGTTATTTGGTACAGTTTTATCAGGTGATTATGACCAGGATATGGTCAAATCCTTCTGATTGTGTGACGAGAGCTTTGCTCAAGAAATTAATAAAATGGTGATGACTGAACGATGGTTATATTATTTTTCATTATTTGTATTTTAAGTATATCACAGTCTTTTTTAAATGATAATTATATAAATTGGAAATATATACCTCAAAATACAAGAATGTTCTAATTTAAAATTGTTATGAAACTGATATGGTCTCTCTTCACAAAAAATGGTATGCCTCACTCTACCGAACGGAAATATTATTCAAAAGACAAATTCTATCAACATTCCCTACATATTGTAATATAAATTCAATTAACAAGATTTCCAAACAAACAAAAAAGTCAGTAAAGAGTATATTTACGGTGAATTCAGAAATATTTCTGACGTACTAACATTGAATTATCACCGAGTATTTGTTCAAAAACAAAGTACTTCAATATGACCGAATTTTGATGAATTTCTAAGGAAATATTTCTTTCATAAATATAATATATCCGTATAATTAAGACATTGTCAGTATTCTAAACTGACAATATTTTAATAAAAACTATTTTCTTAATTCTTCCTTTCAATGTTTGATTAAATGTAAATATTATTCATTAAACCTGTAAAACAATCTTGGTATTTCATTATTAAATATTATAAAATACTTTTACAGGTTTATAAGAACATATTTCTAAACAACAAACATATTTAAGTGAGACGTGTATTTAATGAAATTAATTAATTTAATAAAACCTGTAGTAATCAAAAAGACTGTTTCTGTTTTGATTTAAGAAGTATATAAATATTATGGAATGAGAAAATGAACCGTGATATTAATTCGCCAATGTCACAAATTCATGGTTGTAATTTAATCTTATTATACTATAACAGTTACGTAGAAAAAAGTGGTAAAGTATTAATGTAATGGAAAGTTAAAAGATACAATTATAATTCTGTATAAATCCAATTGAGATGGTCCGTTTTCGGGAAGCAAGATTATATGGCATTTTTTTAAGTTATTATTGATTTTCAAACTTTGGGCTACCAATAAACATTTATCTGTACTTAAACCTTTCCGTCAACAACTATCATAATAAATGAATCTGTGATTTACCAAGATTAATTGTATTCCTGATTGTTAATAAATTTCAAACAATGTTAAAGTTCTGAGATGACGTAATGCTGACGTCACTCTTAGCTATCCTAATTTAGTATTCGAATAATATCATCATAACCATTATTATTACTCTTTCCCAGATTTTATTTTTGTTTATGATATACCTAAACATTTATTCTTCCAGTTTGACAGGTATAAACATTTTAAATGAATTTATTTACTTAAAACATCAATTTTATTACTCACTAAATTAACTTCTCAAGTAAAAACCAACCATACGCTTTGAACGTACTCTCAACAAGGTTATCCCACATCACAAAGACGCACAAAATATGTCCCAAACATATTAAAATCAATATCTCATTTCTCATATAACACCAACAATTCTAATAACCTGTTTTCTATTAATAATAAATAATAGTTCAATAAATAAAAATCAGAGTGGGTTTAATTATTTTAACTTGCCACAATCATATAAATCCTCTAGAAGCCGTAGGTTTTTAATTTTTGACCGGGTCGGAATACAATATGTATTTTAAAAGGGATTACTTTTAATAGAATCTAAGCTTTGAAATTACACCTGGAAATTAATTTCGTTAATCGTGATGCGGGGATATGACGTATATAATTTTTGGTTTCAAAATAAATCACATTGAGGTCATACTTTTTGAATAAATGTATAAAAATAAATAAATTTGTACAGTATAATAACATTTTTTATATTCATACATATACGAATATTAAATAGTAATCCATTTCATAGTCAATAGGCACATTATCGTTACTTATTTTCTGATAAAAATTCGAAAAAAATTAATATTTAAATGGTTTGAGGATATTAGCAATGTTATATGGAACGTTCTTTTCCATTCGGATACGAAAGGTGTATATTTTGGTTACATTACAATAGCAGTCAAAATAATCTATTAAATGAAAAGGTTTTAAATACAGAATTCTTTCATTTATATCTGTAGTAGCAAAAATTGCTGACTTGCATAAATTATTTCCATTTATCTTTGAGACGAGCTTTCCTATAACTTATTTATTTAATTTATATAATACAAGAATTTAGTAGATGGGACGAAAATTTATGTTAGTTAATAATTCACTTAATGAATTTATCAATGCGTTTCGATTTTCTGTTTCAACTACAAATATTAATAAATGAAATTATTTTGACTTATCTCTTTTAAAGGCAATCATGGACTCATACAGCCCATTAAAAACACAAGTTACTCAATGTGTGAAAATAAAAATGAGCTCAAGTTTGCGGTAAGGTGAGAAATATCTCCAATAATAATCCAGGACTTAATTAACAGAGAACGAAATAATTAGTATTATTTGGAATCTGAAACATTAGGTGGATGGAAAATAATCTTGACAGTTTTGCGTACCACGTGATTTACTTGCTTATATGTATAATTGATAGAATTCCCCTTGGGTGTTTTTACGCCACGTGACTTACGTAATTTCGATGAGTCCTGCTGGACGTGATCGTTATTTCTTGAAATTTCTGCTGAAGAGGAATGACAAAACTTGGAACAAGAGGTATGGGAATAAAAGATTGGAGGAGAATGGCAATTGAATGAACAGGCTGGAAGGGATTTGCTAATCAGATTAAAATAATTAAAGTCTGCAGAGTGATATTCAAGACGTCACGTGCAATTTAAAATTTGCTGAGAAAGGTAGAGAACAATTATTTAATCATTTAAGTACAAATTATAAAAATTTACAACTTCCATTTAACGGTACCAAATTCTAGACGTGAAACCTCACACATTTTCTTTGAGACAACATGTAATGACTCAACTTAATGTAGATAATGTTGTTCCAAGAATTCAAAAAAAAATCAGTAAATCGGTGTGCTTTTTAAATATTTGATAACACTTTAATACCAGGTACAACCTTTTATTTCCTAACATTCGTCTGCTAGTTAACAGGAGTTTTAAAAAATAAGAAACATAATTAGTGAAAAGTTAACGTTGTAATATATGCCGAGATATTAGTTTCAAGAAAGATCTGAGAAGTTATGTATGTATTTATTAAACAACAATGGGCATCAATCCTGCAAAATATTTTCATCCAGATACGTCCCTTTCTGTACAACATTCAGAAAAAATTGTGACTAAATAGATTATGCTCAGCCACTATAGAACTGCAATGACCCTCCGTGGAAAATGTTCCCCAAATACCACCCCACAGAAATCACAAATGCATTTAAAGAATTATGGACAAAAGGTCAAGAAAAGCTAACAGTCATGGAATACAATATGGAAGCAATTTTAAGTCAGCAAGATCCATTGAGATACAAACGACTTCTTAGCATTAAAAGACAAGAAAAAAGTCAAGAGAAGAGACAAAATAAACTTATGGAGAGTATGAACTGGACATACAAAAATTACACATCTTTACATTTTAACAAAAGACCCCCACCGATTTGTGATCAGTGCAATATCCTGATTTCAGTTGAATACCTGTTGAAGAACTGGCCGAAATTTGATGATGAGGGGAAAGAAACTTTAAAAGAAAATGATTTCAACGAGTTTGTAAAAGGGAAAAATGTACAAGAAAATTTAATAAGAATCTTAAAAAAACGAATTGTACCATAAATTGTTAACTTTTTTTATATATCATTATGTATATTTGAGATTTTCATTGAATACATAAATGTCAAGTTAAAATGTATAATATTAATTTAAAGATCAAATGTACTGGTTATTGTAATGTTGTGTAAGTCATTAATGCTTAATTTGTTGATGCGGGCTATAAATAAATTTTAATAAAAAAATGGGACATACGTCTGGTGTCAGTTACAACAACGAAAAAATACATTAAGTACTAAAATCTACTGACTATAGATAACTCATACTCTAACAATTACATTTATATTATTGCACTTAATTGAGTAGATTCAATTCCCTCAAAATTATGAAGTGAAAATTAATACTTTAGGATTCATTTCTGTCCCCGAATCTATATAAATCTTTTAATATCCTCCGGAAATGACCTAATAATATGAGGTTTTACCTCGAACGGCGCCGCAGGTAACTTATTCTAATCTTCTGTGGTTCTAATTAAAAAGTTATATATGAACTAGTAATTGATTGACTCTTGGTGAAATACTTTAGAACAGAAATATTAACTATTTCGGGAAATGGCCGATCTCTCCAATGGGAATCATGAAAAAGTCTTTCTGTAAGACTAATATCTGCGCCCACTTCCAGAAACCGTACAGTGAAAACGTATGGGACGATAAGTTATGTTACTCTTTTATAGAGCCAGATATACCACATAAGCTGTGGAGTATGATCTTATCTAAGAAAAAGTACAGCTTTCTTGTATAATAATGCTGAAGTTGCACCATATTTTCAGTATAATACTTAAGAATGTGATAGAGAGGTATGATACAGGAATAAGCAAAGGGAATGCCGCTTCATCGGGCAAATCGGACTCTCGATACTTGACTCACGCCTTTCCGTTGCTTGGTAATAAATAACTACTGCAACTGAGTATTAAGTAACTCTCTTTCCCTCTCCTGGGACACGTAAAAGAGTACCGTAACACTAATGTATTTCCAGTAAAAGTCACGTATCTTTGACTAGCGCCCAGTGGACGAGCTGTATGCATCCATTGTGTTTGTTTCCCGATCAGAGGCGTTTGTTTGAGAAAAGAGCTTAACAGTGGGCAGCGGAGCAGATGCTGTTGGACGTGCCTTGGAGGAATAAATAGATTTGAAGGCCTGCGCACCACTCGCATGAATATATCTGAGCTGGAATCCCAAGAAGACTCGTGGGTACGACAGGTGAGCTTCCGACACGCTTATATCGATTCTGTCACGACTTGTCCAGTTAAAGGATTGAAACCTGTTTCCTCTGAAGAGACAATTCGTAGCTTATTTTGTGAGTTCATTCAATTTTTAATACCTCAATATTTATTATAAGAATTTAGTCTCAGAAATGACAGTCTCATACTATGAAAATTAGGATGGGATCAGTAAAAATTATACATGGACATTTCTTCTGCTGTAAGCATACGAGTGCAACAAATGTTCAATTGATACTACAGACATTTGTACGGTTTACTGGCTAACCGTTTGTTTAACCGTACCAAATTAAAAATACTTGTCCTCCTTGTTGGGAATTAAGTAAAAAATGTATCCTAATAGACGACGTTTCGTTTATTTACGGTTACCTTAGTTTCGTATATTAAATGAGAACATCAAATCATTCTACAGTGATTTTTAAATATACAACTACTAAAGCTGGAATTATTAATTCATGTTGCTCTATCCATGTTAATAACAACATATTTTGTCAGCTGAAAAATCAAAATGGGAATGTTGTAGTCTACTGCATTTTATCATTAAAATAATTGAAAGAATCGATATGTTTAATCTACAGTGGTTTATTCAAATGAAGTATGTATTTCTTAATATTATTTTCTTAGTATTTCCGGGATTTTCGTCAGAATATCTACCTTTTTTCTACATTTCATGGTATCTGCTGTAGTAGTTTGGTTATTTCTTATTTTAGTATGTGTACTAAATTTTTGCAAATCAAAGCACTGTAACAATTAATTTTACTCTAATAAAGTTAACGTGAAAGAAGATATTAAAGTATTATTTATAAATTAAATTGTTGTTGTTGCGGTATTGAGTCCTAACACTGGTCTGATGCAACCCTCCATGCTAACCTATCTTGCGCAAGCCATTTCGTTTCCTTATAACTATCACAACCCAACATCCTCCATAATCTGCTTAGCGGATTACATCCTTCGCCTCCCTCTTCTGTTCTTACCCCACACACTTCCCTCTGATGCTAATTTTACAAGACCCTCGTGTCTTAAAACATGGCCTATTAATCTATCCCTTCTCATAGTCATAATCTGCTTAGCGGATTACATCCTTCGCCTCCCTCTTCTGTTCTTACCCCACACACTTCCCTCTGATGCTAATTTTACAAGTCCCTCGTGTCTTAGACAACGCCCTCCATATTATTCGCTTTTCCCCTATTCGGTTTAGAATTTCCTCGTTTGTGATTCTACCCACCCATATGATTTTCAGCATTCGCCTATACCACAAAATTTCAAAGACTTCTATTCTTTTCCTTTCTCCAACTCCTATCGTCCACGTTCCGCACCCATATAACGCTACGCTCCATACCAACATTTTTTTTAGCAACGATTTATCTAAAATTCACACTTATATTACCCGTAAGTAAATCCCTCTTTTCGTGAAAGCCTTCCTTGCCTGTACTATCCTACTCTTTATATTTACTACTTCTACCATCCCTAGTTATTACGCTTCGCAAGTAGCAGAATTCCTTAACTTTCTTCAAACTATTCCTTCCCAATCTAACACTCTTTGTTATTCCATAGTTTCCATACCCAACTCCATTTCCTTGGTTTTCACTTTATTAATCCTCATATTGAACTCTTTATCCAGGACTACGTTCATGCCATTTATTAAGGTTTCTGAGTATTCTTCTGATTCCCGTAATACTGCAATATCGACGGAAAAGCGAAAATTAATTGTTAATAATTGCCTTACAACATTTGCGAATAGTTTAGCCCTGTACAGGAGCTGTAGAAACTCAATTATAAATAGTGTGTTATGTGGATGAGGCCTTTCTGTATTCTGGATTGTTCTCCGTTCGCCTACTCTGGTTCGCTTATCTCTGCTTAAAATTGTCCATTTTATTAGTCTTCTCTATTCGATTCCGTGTTAATTATCCGTTTGCATTTATCTACCCACACTTATCCATCTTTATCTCTACTGTAAATTCTATCGTGTCAGCTGTCACTTCTGTTGCCCTGTTCCGCCTATCCACTCAAACGCTTTTTGATGATCTTCGTAAACTTTACAACGTTATTTTTCCCTACTTTCTACGTTAGTTTAATGAACGCAATAGCGCAAATGTAGTTTATCATGGTCGAGTGACATTATTCCAACCCTTTAAATAGCTGTAAAATTCAAAGAGGAACATAATATCTTGCCAATCGGGAGGTTTCTGGAAATTAAATTTTTTTTCTCTATATCGTCTATGTTTGTCCACGTATCCCATGTAAACAAATAGTTTGTACTGTTTTCTGTCCTATGTAATTATAGTCACCGACTGTGACTCCACTCTTTAGAAAGTTACTGTCCCAGTAACCAGTATTCTGATTGCATCTACAAGTTAAATAATGACAAAGTGTCAAAAATATCATTGTATAAACTTTATAATATAAGCAATCATATACATAATCGGAGTGTGAAGGACCATGAACTGCATGACGCAGTGCCATGATATAAATATAAATAGAGTGAAGTCATTCGTCAAGTAATGATTAATATAAGTTAAAAACTTACCCTAAACCTCCCACGCATATATTTCTATACTAAATTGTGCCTTCGTCAAGAAGAAATACAAACATTAAAAACCATTGCAATATGTTTAGCTGCTTATAAGTTTATCCACATTGAAACGTTAAAAGATTAGGTTTTTATTTATACAGAAAGATAAAATGATGTGGCTAAAACGTTTGCTCTAAATGCAGAAGTTTTTATTTTTATGATGTTTTGTTCTTCTTTACTATTATGAAAATAAAATGTGATTAATATATTTTTAATAACATGGGTGATGAAATTTTTGTAAGCATTATTCTGGTAAGATACTGACTGAATAAAAACGAATGAGAACGAAGGATAACAAATGCAAATGATAAGAGACACAACAAAACAATGAAACGCAAAATAAACAGGCGGATTACGTTTTATGAGCAAATATGACAGCGTCGAAGTGATAAAATGTCCAGATGAAGGAATACGTGCAAATGTTAATATAGAATGAGACGAGTAAATATTTTGGTCATTAGTCAGAGATGTCTGTGACAATGGAATACCCCATTAATAATTATATGATTCTTTCTGACAACCACTTTCTTTTCTAAGCTAAAATTAACCAAACGATTCTGTCAATACAGTTTTATCTGAAATTGCATTTCTTTATTTTATGATTAATTTTAATGCACGTTTTTGATAGATGTCCACAGAAAAAATTGGAGTTGTGCTCTGTGATGCTCAGATCTCTGCCGTGTTAATGGTGATGTGAAATCGTATTAAAGTATAATCTTCAACTTGGTATTTAATTAAAGAGATGAGAAACCGTAAATAGTTAGAGTGTGGTTATAGGGCAGGTTTCTTACGGAGTTTCTAGGCTAATTAGCATAAGGGAGGCACAGGCAGATTGCCTTCGTGCCGAGAGTGTAAGGCTTCCTCGCTGCAAAACCTCGAGGCTGTTTTCTAACAGGAGCAACGGCACAATAGGCGTATGCTCAAACATTTAAAACGCTTGCTATACAACTAGAAATGAGGAGCACGGGGAAAACGCGTTGATGAATAAGGCACGCGCTTTTATACTCACGGGATGCTGGCAGAGACATTAGCTTCCATCGCCCTGTCTGTCACAACACTGCCTAGGAAAAATAGAACCTATTCAAGGACAGATGTTTGCAATTAAGTTCAGCTCGAAAGATATAAAAGCGAATTAAGGGCTTCGATAGAAAAATCTGGAAACTATCGGGAATCGAGAATATGTCCGTTCGTAGACCTGAAGAGTGGCGCACGTAGGCTCACATTCTTCATGGTTTAATTTCAGGTCTTCTTTGGGGACTCTGTAAGTTCTCCTGTAGCGCTAGTGTTTTTTCTTGCTACTGTTTTCGTGGACACCGAGTCGAGAAGTTGGAAACGTCCGGACTTTGGCTACTCTGCGGACAACTTTTTTTATGGTTACCTATGTTCTTACTTCCAGTAAGGATTCAGCCGTTCCCGGTAACCACTATATGTGAGGTTTTTGACTTTACTGTTAAGTATTATCATTTTTTAAATTGTATTTGAAATGCGTTTACCTGGCTAAGACTTGAGAAAATTAAAATAAGATTGATGTTTGAATTTAAGTCCTAGTCAAGAACAGGAGTTGATCAGACTAAAAGGGGGGTGGACTCATATTATATCCATCTTGGTCTCTTCTTCAGCGAGCGAAGAAAGGAGGGTTCAGAATAGTTGATGGAAAAAAAATCGGTACGTTAGGCTGTTTTACAAAGCCGTCCAAAACTGAACGGAATCAAAGCGCTAGAATGGATTTTGAAGATATTGCTTAACGAATAAGTTGAAGATTGCTGAGCTGAAGAGCCCACGAGCCTAGCCATGTTTATAGAAGGAACCACGAACTTTGACTATGTAATAGGGTATTGGTTACAATTATTATAATTAAGGAGTTGAAATTATATACATATATATATAAATTTATTTTCTATTTTATTCAGCACTTTTGACATTTTATAATTTATACTGAACTCTGTGCATCAGTGGCCTCTACAAACAGGGTATGGTGGGCCATTATAAAGTATATATAATTAGTAATGCACGAACTTCATTTACCGGTTACAGTGGTGTTTGCAGCCTGGGCAGCAAAGTGGCAGGTAGCTGCAGCCAAAGAGTATCTTAAATATTTAAGAGAGACTTGGGCTGCAGCGTGGCTGACTTCTCCCAATATCAGCTGTTGCAGTCCGTGGTCAGGAAATATTCAGAAATCCTCAGATTTTGAAATTAGGAAATCTTTTTCAATCACCTACATCCAATCTCCACCAAATATAATACAAAATAAGCCCATACACAATTTTCTGGCGTGCTTTTAAAGAGGCCTAACGCCACCTTCCCTTTCCATTCTGAAACTTTCAGAAATTCCTTATCGTCCCTTTGGTCAATCTCTTTAATTTAGACCTGACCACGCGTGGGAAAGGTAAAGACTCAAAAACGACACATCAACTGCCATTTTTGACCTGCGTCCTTTACGCAGACTGCAGAAAGCTGAAATTATATAAGACATTCTCCCCCGTTAATATAAAATAACAATTATTGTAATTACTACACTACCACTAAAGACTTTAGAGTTCTGAAAAGGTTCGGTGGATATTCCCCTTCCTCTATCAGTGAAATAAAGTAGGAGAAAAAAATCATGGTTTAGAATTTAGTCACGTGACGAACTGAGGGGACTTACTAGTTAAATCCGATTTTATGCAAGCTCATCTTTGTAACCAGAAGCTACCTTGCTTTTGCACATATCATCATGAAACAAGACGCGTTTGTTGTTTATTAAGGCACAATTAACAGACAACCACATCCTGTTATCTGACTAATGGAAATTTACAGAAGCTTGAATATGTGAGGTTAAGAATGCGAAGAAATATTGGTCGCCATATGACGGTTCATATTCCTCGGCATTTTTTCTCCTCGGCTATTTAACCTGAAACTTCCACATTTGGTAGGTAGTTTCATGACGGTGAATAGAACCGACCTACAATTGACGTAATTTTGGTCATACAAACCATCCTGCTATTCGCTAAGCTTCTGTATCCAATTCTGCTGCCATAGTTTATGATTTGAGCTAACACGAGTTCTAGACTATGTACGTGAAAATCAACGAACTATGGGACCTAGTGGATAATAATAGTTTGACGTGTTCTATGAGACAGTTCGAATAAGTTAGACACCTTGTGATGTAAGGTTCTGTTTTCCGTTATAGTCAATAAGATGTAACGGAGAATTTAGTATGATAATTACAATCGTCCTTGAAGTTAGTTTGGCTCCTCATAGTTTTATCCAAAAGTGAACCAGGGCTGCTTTTCCAGCCAGGAGAACCAGGATGATTCTCGAACCTCCATAATTTAGGAATAGCATTGCTCACACAAATTGACCTTAGCGCTAAGAACTAATAGGATTAGATCGTCGAAATGTTAAAAACATTAGTTTAACAAATAGAATATTGCCTGCGGTGGAGTAAACTAATACCTTTAACTCTCCCAAAAACCAAAAATCTAGGGGATTTAAGTATGGCGATCGGGGAAACCAAGGTTTCCGTCTGCTCTGACTAATCAATGTAAGAGTCAATGTCAACGCACATTGCGAAAGGAAAGTGCCGATACTCCATCGAGCACGAACTACATCTGTATGTCTTGAAGAATGGTACGACTTCAAATGGAATAGGTAATAAGTTAAAAATAAATTTATGCGTTTGAACGTATAGTCCTAGTAAATTATCATCATGAATGTATACTCAGACGTTGATGGGCAAATGATGTTCTCGTCCCCTTCCCTTTTTACAAAAGTCTTCCTTGCGTGGGCTATCCTACTCTTGATGCCTTCTATACATCTACCATCTCTAGTTATTGTCCTGTGCTGTTCGCATCTATGAGCACTAATCTTCTTCGGTATAGGCATAATTATGTTGTTCATAAAATCTTCTGGAATTCTTCCTATTTCGTAGATTTTGAAAATTATCCCGAATAACATTCTTCAACCCACGATCTTATCTACTCTGTTGGAATGTTATCAATTCCTGGCGCTTTACCATTGCTCCAATCTGTCAGCTCCCTGTGAAACTTCGACCTTATAATTTTCTCCCCAACTCTTCATCAGTAACCGACTCTTCTTCTGATTCAGAATTTCCATCTTGATTCAGCTCGTCTAGATGTTTGTCCAACTTTGTCTTTTCTTCTATATCCATAATTGGCTTCCTATCTGCTCTCCTAGCGTTCTTGCTAATATTGTTCATCTCTCCAAATGTTTCTTTGATTTTTACTTTTACCATAATATCTTCAACCCTTTTTTCGTTTGTCTTGGACCAACCCTCTGTGGCTGCTTTGCACTTTCTATCTATCTCATTCTTCAAGTGTCTGTACTGCTCTTTACCATTTTCATCTCTCACGTTTTTATAGTTTCGTCTCTCATCAGTTACTATTACTTGTAGCATCCATGCTTTACTATTTGTCTGAGCTACTTTTTCATCTGCTGCTCTAGTCATTTCTCTTCTATATCACCTTTCTCCATTAATTTATTCTTGAATTCTTCTTTGAAACTTTGAAGCACCTCCTGTTATATTATTTTTCTAATTTTCGTCTGTTGTTTCAATTCCTTTCTTGTGTTTTTTTCATTTTCAGCCTGCATTTCATAATCAACAGTTTCTATGTTTTAAAATTTGGTTTTGAGGGTTTCTGTATCAAGCATTTTCGTAGGGTCTTTAGGGAACAATAAATTGTGAAACTGTGAAATTCATACTAAACTTAAAATAAACTTTACCAATTAAATAATTGATGGCCTTCTACAGACCTTTATTATAAAATTTACTTTAACGAAGTTTCTGCAATTTTTATGCCTTCCTCAGGTTTTTCCTCCCACAACAATGTCAAACCATAACAGAAATTTCATCAAAAGGCAACAAATAGAGGTCCGAGGCAACTCCTTTCCCACATGTAATTATAATAAAGTTCTGTAAAAAGTCATCAGTTGTTTAATTATATGCAACAGACGTAAAATTTAAACTTTTAAAACTTTATAAACATCAGTTCGTTCACGAAGTTTCGTACCTAAATTCGTAACCTCATCCGGCGAATTTTAAGGAATCAAGACGTTCAGGTAGCATAAGCAAAGGGGTCGAAACTGAAAGAACAGTTTTAAATACTTTAATTTGAACAGCATTTTCTTATCCTTTATTCACAGGGTGTGTTAAGAACAATTTTAAATATTCAAATTCCTTTATGGGTAATTGGCACTTACAACTAATATTTAGAACTATCACGCAAAGAGCGGATAGATACGGTACGAGTGAATTTCTTGCCAATTTACTAAAATTATTTTTTAACTGATCTACAGATATCGAGAGGGTAGACGAAATTTCACCTAGTAACTCTGTTAAATAAAACGGATAATTTGTCGGGTTTATGCCACTGAGATATAATGAAGGCCAAAGTCAGACAATAATTTACTTTCATTATTAGATTACCAACTTCACGTCGTTTCCTCCACAAATTTCGTGGGCCCCTTCAAATGAGGTACATTAAAAGCCTAGTTGTACCTTGCACCCCCACCCAAAATTATCGTTCGAAGTAAATTTAGCATCTTGTCATAATTTACTGTGCATGTTTCTAAAAAAGGAAAACTAGAATATTCGAACCAAAAAACGTGGAACAGCCAGACGTAACACACGTCTTGTGGTGGGAGGATCTATTTTATATCCTAGCGAAAACAAACGAGGTAAAATTTATGTTGCGTACTGAATTCAAGAACTTCCGTTCATTGCTTGTTATTATGACTGTATTTACTTTTGTCTGAAGTATTTTGCAGTTTGAAGTTCAATCATTGTTTGTTTATAAGGAAAGAACATTCTTACTGAATACGGGTATATATGATTCGAGTTGATATTTTTTTATAAACGAAATACACACAATGATAGATGTGGCTGCGCTCTGAGAAAAGCAAATTATCTTTCCTGGGGCAAGCAAAGGGAATTCTGTCTGTGCCTTATTCCTGTTAGAGAGACGGCTTGGTCCTTGCATCTAAGTAATAAATACACGACGTTCCTTCTTTTCCTACTCGAAAGAAAGAAGAGAATTTTCAAGAATACGGACGCCTTGTGGAGCCTGGTAAAAGGACAAATTGGGCTCGACATATAAAAGCTGTGACAGGTCCATTTCTTGTGACACACATCCACAAAAGTTGAACAAGATGAAGAAAAGCCTAAAGAAATACAAAACCGGAACGTACAATATAATACCGCGTTGTAACTGAGTGAGACCATTTCCTACATTTCCGTTTACATAATTTCTTCCCACTATTTCAACAAAACGTAGCCAAAACACAGGTATTATAAAATTTAATATATATGTAATACAGACTCTGATGAGAGCAATAAACTATTTCAATTCAAGTAACATATATCCCGTAATACAAGAAGCTGTGGGAGGTTAGAAAAAATTGTAATTTAAAAGATATGTGTATTATGTTTAAACTACCATAATTAAACACACAAAAACTGACGGATTTTACTGTATGCAGAAACATTGTCACAGGTTTTTAATGAATATCGATATTGAAATAGGACTGCAATTCAGTCTCTACTACTTAACAGTTTTCAAACTTGGTGTTTAATTAATTTCGTCGACATAAAAGTAGATCTAAATTTAATTTACAGCCTCATCTAAGACCAAGAGTCCATAACAATATGCATAAAGCGAAATGGACTGCTCACAAAATTATAGTCTATTTATTTATAAATTTTAATCAATTTATTGATTTTACCTTTAGGACAACAAAGCGTGTACAATATTGGATCGTTTCATTAACGTATTACCCGTCGTAATTGGAAGTCAAACCACGTGGCAGGAAAACCCTTTCTCGATCAGTTCGGACGCTACCCTCGGAGAGACAATTCAAATGCAAATGGTTTCTACCATGAATAACAATGGCGACGATTCGAGGAACATTAGAGATCAACAGGCTTCATTACGTCGTTCGACAGCCCCGTCGAGAGCGAGGAAATTAAAGGCGGGAAACGTCAAGAAGGGAAGGTATGGAATATGAACTAAATCGTGAAGCAGAGGAAGCGAAGAAGTGCATTTCGTTAAATAGGCTTATTTCTGTTCATATTCATAACTTAATCATATTCATAAACTTAATCCATAGCAGCAGAAATACTAACATACATATTTGTAATTGTAGAAAAAATCATGTATTCCAACGAATCTGTGATAATACAGAGATTATTTAACTGAGTTACAAAAACGGCTCCAAAAATACGTTCTGTAATAATTATATTAGGATCGATCTCCAAGAGCAGACCAAAACCTTGGTTTCCCCGATCGCCATACTTAAATCCCCTAGATTTTTGGTTTTTGGGAGAGTTGAAGGCATTAGTTTACTCCATCGCAGGCAACGATGTCCAGACATTACATACATGCAATAACCAAGTAAGATTTGTGATTCCTTACGCCGAACGCAGCCTGGTGCATAGTCACTAACGGACATCACATTGTGCACGATATTTAGCATCAGGTAAAACAAGTGTACAGTCGCAGAAAGTATGCTTTATTCTTTATTTTCTGAAGTTCTAAACAGAATAGGGGAAAAGGGAACAATATGGAGGACGTTGACTAAGAGAAGGGTTAGATTCATAGGCCACGTTTTAATACACGAGGGTCTTGTAAAATTAGCATCAGAGGAACGTGTGTGGGGTAAGAAAAGAAGAGGGAGGAAAAGTATGGAATACGATAAGCAGATTGGGAAAGGAAAAGCTTGTGCGAAATAGTTTAGTATGGAGGGGTTGCATCAAACCAGTCTTAGAACTGAATACCACAACAACAACACATTTTCTTGGTTTTATACCAACTCTCAAAATATTTGACAATTTTTAACACCCTGTAAATTGTTCGGTGACATCTGTCAGTTTGTTGTCTTTCAAATTATAATACTGCTGTTTTGTTTCCAGTGCAACTATGAGATTTTGCACTATTAATCGATTTATATTTATAGATATTACATTTAGTTACCCTAGAAACCGATAAGAATGTGATTTCAGTACCTTTTCCCGTTTAACGCAAGATCGAAATTAATGTTAGTCAAGTTGATTTTTATAATTTTCGCGAAATAAATTCATTGTGACTGAGACAGTAATTTAGGTGGTCCTCCTATCGGATTTTATGATCTACGATAGTCGCTGCATTCTGAAAAACCTGCAGGCCATTCCTATTTTCTTCATAAAATTATTTATGACACAAATTAAATGAAATTTTTTGAATCAGCTAAAGTTAATAAACGGTTTAATTTAATAAAATTGTCTGTAATTTATTTATATACTATAATCAAAATGACTAACTAACCAAACATTTCATATTCAATTTTTAATTGTTGTAAGCCACAATACGCGTACAGATTTCCTCGCGTTTTTTTGCACAGTTACCGTGGTAGCTATTTGAAGTGACACATGCCAATCATACACACAACTCAGTGCTCACTTGTCAGTGGATGAAACAGTGACAGCAAAACATTATTTAACGGGCGGCAGCTTAAGTGAAAATCGATATCATCCAGACATGCAACTGAACACAGACGCGCATAAAAATCAATCGACGTAATATTGGTTCTCAAACTAATGAGTACAATTACGATGGCTAAAAGACCAAATTACATTCCTGCGTCTGTTACTCAAATGTAACTTGCGTCACTTATAGGTCATATTAATAACCTCGTATTTTCAATTTAGGATGTTGTGAATGCTCTATATTTTAAAACAAATATAATAGTATAACTACTCTTTATTTATAATTTATTCGTTACATCTGGAATAATTTTAGTGTCCATGTGTTTTGCTTTTTAAATTATTATATTCACTCCGCAGTCGACCCATTAGTCCCAGGCTCTAAATGGACAGTAGAGCCAAAGAAGAAGAAGAAATTATTATATCACATATAATATTAGAGTCAATAGAAGACTTATCCAATCTAATCTAAAAAATTATTTAAATAAGTCGCTATATATAATTTTGCGTGAAAATTATTTATATTTTAATATGTATGCACAGACATAATTCATATTAGAGAGAAAATAACCTCTGAATTCTTAATTTTTCAAGTATTCTTTTCCTTTCGTCATCCAGAATGAATCTAGAGGCTCTTGCATAAAAAAATCATTAATTAACGACAAAATAACGAAATAGTTAGAGGATACGTTTTCCAAAGATTAGAAATCAGATCTGTGCTTTACAATCTATTTTAAACGAATTTTTATAGCAATGTAATACGATTCCTTTAGTTATTTTTTAAAAATCATGCTGAAAATTTACAAATACGTTAAAATATAATATTTATCTCTTTCGTTAATCCTTACGGGAGCTTTCGGCCAAACTGTGCTATAATCATTTACCAAAAAATAGAAATTACTTATTAGCTGATGTGACAATGAACTACTAATGACAAAATAGAATATTTTAAAAATATGTATGAAACATTTTAGAAATAAATTCCGTATTATTTTGTCAAACATTCTAGAATAAAACTCTCTCAATTAATACCGAAACGAATGACCTCTGAGGAGCCGGGGAATGCCTCCCCACCCCCTTCCCTCTCCCAAGGAACGAAAAATAATTTTTCTAAAATTGATAAACTTTGTGAGACGATTGATATTAAAAGGAAACTGACAACTTTCGTGATTTCACATTGAATTTGTGCTTTCCACTATTAGTTATATCTGAAAATTGAGGTACTAACGCAAGTATTTTAATTAATTTATATATATAGCCTATCGTTTCCTTATTGAATATACAAAAATTATTCAATAATTTAATGAGCAATACCACTATATGTCGTTCGTTGTTTTATTGGTATAGTCCCTACAATATAGCTGCATGAATAGCCGTTTGGGTCTTAATTTATTAAGTATATAAATCATACAGGTATGAAATCTGTAAGGCATAGAAGGAATTATGATTTACTGAACAATAGAAAATTGTGTTTTCGGATGAAAATTAGTATATTGCTTGGAAGATAAAATGGGAACTGGGGGAAATGCGTTTTTAATTTAAATAAGAATAAATTATTTACGTTTAAATAAAAACAAATAAATGTATTGAAACAAATTAATGTAAATACAAATTTAGAGTTTATTAAATTCCACGGATAGCTCAAATTAACTTTTAACAAGAGACTCATTCTATTCGTAGGGTCATTTAGGTGGGTAATATTGTGCAGAAGAAAAGTAATCATACGCAATTGTGATACATTAGCACTGGCACACCTGGCATTCCGCCTTAGTGAGCCGCTGCTTCCATTGTCGGCACCGATACCTGGGGTCTTCCAAGAATTCGGGTCTGGTGTCTGCCCGAGCTTAAATATGTAAAAGTGAAAGGAGGACGAAAGTTATGAACATAACTTATAGACTATAAACAATTCAAACAGATAAGATAACAAATTACTTAAAAATATTAATATAGATAATACATTGCATTCAATAATAAGCATTAATTAATCCAAAATAAACTCAATAAAAGAGGTAAAAAAACTGCTATAATAAAAAAGAAATTCTGAACTATTAAGTAAATTAAACGAATAATTGGATTACTGAACTCAAAATTCCGATAAAATCAGAAAATAAAAGACTATTTTAAAAAATTAAAAGAGAAGAATCCCAATAAAAGAACAAACTATTCTCATTTATGAAATCAATTGTAAAGAACGCAATAAAAATAGTATTGGACTTTTGTAAGTACTAGAATATAACCATATATAGGATGCGGAATAAATACTTAAACCAATATTTACCTTGTTTCTTAACCACTTCAATTTAAAACACTGTTAGATATAATAATGCTAAAATCTAAAAAATATTAGAAAACAAAACGTTGGTGTCAGTTTATTTTTTCAAAAGCAGACATGAAATGATTTACGGAAAATAACTGAAAATTTGGAAATTATTCTATAATTTTAGATTAATAGGCTTTTAGGTTAAACATTAGTACAAACGTCACTTCTAAACATGGATAGCGTAAAGATTTAAAAAGTCAATTTATACAATATTGACGTTCGCGTCGAATTTAATTTACAGCAATACTGTTTTTGACGATTCATTTGAAAGTAATTTATTACGTTCGTGACTGTCTAAATTCCTAAAAATTTCTCAGTACGTGAGATAGAATTCTCTAAGTCTAACTTTGGCCATAGGAACGTATTCGTTGTAGTCTTATGGGATTAACTCCGTGCGTTTTGCCACGTTTCCCGTGTATTATGACTCCAAAAAAAAGGTATTTATAAAGCAGACTAAGTTGAAAGTATGTGTAGTAGATTGAGCAGTTATTTTGATTTTTTTAAATAGTTTAATAAAATGAAAAAAGGCAGTTTTTAAGTATAATTACATTTTAAGGCATATGTCTGTTGTATTATTATTATCTTTTAAATGTTTAAATATATTTTTGTTCTTTTTTAATAGATGAATATGGGTTATTGCCGAAAGTTCATATCAATGAGAAAGTGAAATGATATTAATGTTTCTAAAATCTGAGACTAATGAAAAACCTTTGCGCACTTGATAAAATTATAAAGTAAGTCACAAAAAGTTATATAAAATTTAAAATTTTCGAAGAAAAACAAGTATTATACGGAATGGAGAGGTGTTAAGTCAGTCCTGGAAGGTCGACACGGATTAGCTCAGTTGGTAGAGCATGCGGCTGGATATCGCAAGGTCCTGGGTTTGATTCCCTGGTCGGGTTTACATTATTCCGTTCTCGTCCTTGTTCTAAAAAATATTAACTACATGCTTCATTGGGCTGAAATTGAACATTCCCACTAACTTTGCTTAGAATTATACACTCTTTTCGAGTGCGATGTCTTTGTTCGCGTCCGACATCTCAGTATGAAAAATTATCTGCTATCGATTCGGAAACCTCAAAATGCCAAATAATTGATACCGTATCTGAAATTGTGATTATTAAAATACAAAATTTTCTCTCAAAGCTCAGATTAGCACTGGAATTGAATTCGTGGATTAGGATAGAAAAATGTAAACCGAGCGAGTGATAGAACCCAGGAAAAATCTGAAATGAGAAATCGGGTTATATTTTCCTCGGTATGTATAAAAAAATTATCGTATAGTTCGTAGTGACTTTGGCTTTAGTGTGAATACGAAGCGGAGTCTGGGCAAATACGCACCTGCTTGGAGGGGGCGGAAGAGGAGTTTGGTCACAATGGCCCTCCAGGTCTTTTGTATCGAATATCGGCGAAGGAAATCGAACGCCGACAGCCGACGTGGGCAGGAAATTATGTACCATTCACACGAGTTCAGTTTAGATAAGCTGTCGTAAAGGGGAATCTATTTTGCCTTCCATCTTTGATAGTTGATAAATGTCTAGTGCAACGATTTACGTCTTCCGGACGATAAATAACATTAAACAACGGTAGGATGATACATTTATTTTGTTAAGTCAGAGTTGTTGTTGTGGTATTCAATCCTAAGACTGGTTTCATGCAACCCTCCATACTAACACATCTTCCGCAAGCCTTTTCTTTCCTTATAACCAGCACACCAAACATACTCCCTAATATGCTTAGCGTATTCCATACTTCACCTCCCTCTTCTGTTCTTATCCCACATACTTCCCTCAAATGCTAATTTTACAAGACGTGATTTTACAAACGTGACCTATTAATCTATACCTTCTCTTAGTCAACGTCCTCCAAATTGTTCGCTTTTCCCCTATTCCGTTTATAACTTCCTCGTTTGTGATTCTATCCACCCATCTGATTTTCAGCATTCGCCTATAGCATCACTTTTCAAAGGCTTCTATTCTTTTCCTTTCCCCAACTCATTTCGTCCACGTTTCGTACCCATATAACGCCACGCTTCATACCAACATTTTTACCAACGATTTCCTAATATTCACACTTATGTTCCCGTAAATAAATCCTTCCTTTTCGCGCAAGCCTTCCTTGCCTGTGCTATCCTACTCTTTATGTCTCCTTTACTTCTATCATCACTATTTATTATGCTTTCCAAGTAGCAGAATTCCTTAACTTCCGTCAAAATATTCCTTCCCAATCTAACACCATTTGTTATTCCACTGTTTCCCATACTATACTCCATTACGTTGGTTTTCCCTCTATTAATCCTCATATGAAACTTTATCTCCAGGACTACGTTCATGACATTTATTATAGTCTTTAAGTCTTTTTCTGATACTCCTAATACTTCAATATTGTCGGCAAAGTGTAAGGATTTTATTTCTTCTCCTCGCAGTACGATTCGTTTTCCATATTCCGTTTTAACTTTCTTCGTCGCCTGTTCTATATATAACAGTCAAAAGTTAAGTCAATATTGACTTTAAAGAAAATGTAAAAGAATTTTTGGGAAATAAAATACATCATTCCAAAAAGTGTAATTGCCGTTAATTGATGAAAAACAATCACACAAAGGTGAGACATTACCGCAGTAAAAGATAAGCTATTTGGATTTTGTTATAAGAATATATACTATTTCTCTTAAGTAAATATTTATAATCATTTACACTATCCTGTCGTTTTAAAACCCGGTGCTGAATAGTGTATAAGATACCGAATAAAATGGAAAAAAATACAGCTTTGTTGCGCATCATTTTATATTTGTTATCAGTCATGTAAGCCTTTGAATGAGATGAATTCTGCTTAAGTTATCGTAAGTATTGTCCTGTGGACTTGCAGATGGATGCGATGAACATCTTTTGTGATATTTTTTGTTGAAGTAAATCAGTTACTCCATGCTAACCTATTCTGCGCATTACATTTCAACATATCCCACAATCTGTATAGCGAATTCCATCCTTGGCTACCCTCTTCTATTCTTACCCCACACACTTCCCTCTCATACTAATTTACAAGACCATCATGACGCAAGGTGTGGTCTATTACTTTATCCCTTCTCTTGGTCAATGTCCTCCAAATTGTTGTAACTTCCCCTAATCTCCTTAGAACTTCCTGGTTAGTGACCCTATCCACCCGTATGAATTTAAAATTCTCATATAGCACCACATTTCGAAAGATTCTATTATTTTATTTCACACCTATAAAATTTAACACCCTTTTCGTAATATTCATATTATTATTACCCGTAAGTAAATTCCTCTTTTTCATGAAAGCCTTCCTTGCCTGTGCTATCCAACTCTTTATGACTACTATACTTCTACCATCCCAAGTAATTATGCTTCCTAAGTGGCAGAATTCCTGAACTTCCTTAAAAATATTCTTTCCCAATCTAACACTCTTTGTTATTCCACTATTTTCTATACTAAACTCCATCACCTTCGTTTTCCCTTTATTAATCCTCTTACTCCAGGATCACGTTCATGACATTTATTATTTTTTCCAAGTCTTCTTCTGACTTCCTTAATACTACAATATCATCAGAAAACCGGAGGGGGGTGTTCATTTCTTTTAATTTTATTTTGATTCCCTTTCTATATTAATTTTTAACTTTCGTCGTCGCCTGTTCCATATGTAAGTTAAACAGCATGGAACCTGTGTTCTTGTCTTGCTCCTTTCTAGGTTTTTGCTATCTTTTCTTTTCTCTCTAAATCGTATTTGATCTCTCCTTCTGTCTGTTTCTTAACTGAATTTTTCTACTCATTTCCTCTCTGAGTCTATAATAACTGTCAGCTGACCAAACGTTAACTCATCTTTTACATTTTTTAACTCCGTCTACAAACATCAGACAATTGTGTCGTTTCGTATTGAGTTGACACGTTCTGGAATTTTCCATATACTTGTACATATTTTCATATAGCCGATTCACTGTTTCTCAGGTCACTCATGTTGGACATTTTCTTACTTTTTTCCCTAAATTATTTTTATTCAAATTACTGGTCAACAATATTGATTCTGTTTCCCAAAGCATGAGCTTTATGAGGCTGGGTTGTTCTCTGAAACATACAGACATACTGTCGCAATTCTGCTACTGATCTTTCACAAAATCAATTTCACAGCATTCAATTACTAATAACAATTTATTTTAATAAGTTACACTAAAATTACACAGTTCGTTAATATATATTACGTCATCAAAAATATAATTAAGAACTGGGAACTGTGTGCGAATTGTTATACGTTCTCTTCTATGATACATTGGTAATCCTTCATTCGCATGGTCACTACACCAGAGTGTTTGTGTCAGAAAACACTTTTATGTTTACTGTCAACCAAAGCTATCAGCTATCGCTCGTCGCGATCTTTATTTCCACTCGTTTACTAGCGGTATCAAAAAATAGAATAGGCTAAATTGAAACCGCAGCGTAACAACTTGGTTATATTTTACCGTCATAGTAAGTTCAAGCAACCTTGCTGTTATTTTTAATCGACTGCAGCCGATCACTGGAAATGTCTTCCTAACTTTCTGATGAAGGGGGAGGTGCCTCCGAAAATTTAAGAACTCAAAACCTCATAGGTATCTACCATCTGTGAACCTCGGGTAAGTCACCTACTTTCTATCTCTAGTTCCTTTCCTTATTAATTGTTTAAATTGACATATATATTCGTAGAGATTTAACTGCGTGTGCAGATTGAAACAACTTGGTACACATATTCTTAAAAGCCGGTGACTAAACACTGGAAGGTTAGAAACCCCTATCACAAACTTGTAAGGATTTATATTTTAAAATATGTCAGCATGTGAAAGTCGGTGACGTCTTCGAGAATTGATAAAGAGAATACTGACAAATACGCCTTATTGTATAAGCACAATGTGGCTGCAATATTTACTTTCTTCTACGGTCTCAAAAACACACGATTATTATTTCAAACTCAACCTTTATATCTTGTAATATTAACTACAATAATTTTGAAGTCTGACATAAAAATGTATAGGTAAGATGTTTTAATCAGTATAATTTTATTGATTTGTTGTCAGTTTCAAAATCAGACGGAATAAACCGAGAATTGTCGATAATCTTGTGTGTGTATTGTGAATTTTGTAAATTTATAATAGAGAACGCTGAACAAATATAAAATTAAAAATATTAGACAATCGATATTTTTCTATTATAAGTCGGTGGAATTTATTAACATTTTTACTTTTGTTTTATACAGTGACCATAATTCTTACTTTTAACACGATCCTAAAATGTGATTGTTCAACTGAAACAGAAATGTGGGTAGTAATAGCAGAATATTACATTATTCATTTTTTAAAACGTGCGAAAATTCACTCTAAATATTTGGACACCTGAAGTTTCTGTAATAACTAACTAATATTGTTAGTTGAAGAATAAGTCTCAGAAAATTTCAATGATAACAAGGTTCATGCAAACTGTGAAAATGGTATAAGTACTATTTCCAACAGATATGGAAGAAATCAATAAATAAAATGTACCTTTATCTTACTTCTTACTTAAAGTAAAAGATATATCATGTATGTGATGTTATCTATATAATTTAATTGACGTTAGTGTATTTTGTACATATTCAGACGTAAATGAATATTTGTGCTCTATTTTCCTTAGAATATATTGAA
Organism: Eucriotettix oculatus; assembly: GCA_034510155.1. Taxonomy (NCBI): domain Eukaryota; kingdom Metazoa; phylum Arthropoda; class Insecta; order Orthoptera; family Tetrigidae; genus Eucriotettix; species Eucriotettix oculatus. The sequence continues at coordinate 25,919,421 of CM067378.1, read as the reverse complement.
CTATATACGTTGGTCCCAATTATTAAAAATGTAGAGAAGTTTTTAATTATTTTCAACATTTTATCTATTGGGGCAGAAATTGCTTATGGCCCGCCTCCAAAGAAAGTATACGAAAGATCAGTAACATGAAAGAGATGCGAAATAAGAAAATTATCTCAGGCAATTACAGGAAGGTCAACTGAATACGTTCTCTTTGAAAAGTCCTAAGGAACTTAATTAACTTGAGACACAAATTGAGGAGAATTTTTGAAGCGACCGCGCGAGCACCCGTCTACGAAAGGAGCTGCTCATATTAAGGACGTAATTAATTAAAAAGCGACCAGGTCCGCAGCGATAGCCTTGAAAGAACCAGCCCACCTTAACTCTAATGAACAAAGTTGTTATTATTATGCGGAGTAAATGAAGCCGGATGATGGGGTATAGAACTCTATAAGACTCCAGGGAGTGGGAACATGTCTGCCTAAGGCGATTACTGAATGTTTAAAAATAATTTTACAGCCATTAGAAACATCGGCTTTTAGCCTCAGTTATTTGTGAGCAGATGCTAAGATCTATTTAAAAAAATGAATTAATAGACCCCTTATTATTAGTAGTATTAAAAGCTTAAATTCCCAGAGTCTCTATTAATTAATTTTGTGGAACAGAAAGTGTTCCAGTAGGCCGCCTTGTATCTTCTCTGCAAGTTTATGTATCCATAATTAACGTAAAAATAAATAATGCATTTTATAAATTTTTCAATTTTGTTTCTTCTGGGAATGAGAACCCAGTTCAAATAATTTGTTGAATTAACCTTGTACTTCAATTTGTTCTATAACAATCTCGGAATGAAACGCTGTCTCATTCAACTTTAGTTAAATATTTTATTATATATCTACATAATTTTATATTAGATTCGTTCTTTATAAATCAAATAATTAGTTTTGTTATGTTTTGTATTTAAAATTACTATTGTGACTTTTCAGCTGATTGGGCCACAGTTCATTCAGGCGATTCGCCCTTCCTTGGAGAAGCAATGGTCTCCAGACTTACAACAGGCCTGGGAAAAATTGTTCCAGTACATTTCCTTCCACATGAAGGCCTCCATGGACAAGGAGAAGAAACGCTGATCTCGCTCCTCAAGACTAAGCTAATTATTGTGCCAGATATAGAAGTGGACAAACAATTGACAAAAACTTTACAGTTGTAATATGTTAGTAGTTAAAAAAGTACATACCTCTAACAGTATTAAAATTGGTGAAGCTTTACTTAATATATTATCTTTTGTATAAAAGTGCTAAAAGCTGTTAGAAACTCCTAATTCCTGACGGCAACATAGGAGTTCTCATTGGAATCGAATGGAGGTAAACATTCTTATTTGCAGCAAGTATGTTTCAAGGCCTAATTATTCTTAATGACTATAACATCATCAAAAATATATTTGTGTTATAATTGAATAAATTTTTATCGTCAGTAAAATTGAGCTACAATTGTTGTTTTGGTCGTAAGAGGCTGCTTTTAAAACATACACTGAACTATTAATTTAAGATCTGTTATACATTTTTTTTGGAAACGTATGTAATGAAAATGTATTTGTGTTTAAAACTGAAATGTTTTTAGTTTAACATTCTAGCCCCGTCGCAAAGCTCAAAAGTGTATAAATGATAATTATGTCAATAATAAAGGAATTGTTTAGACATTTTTGTAGAAGCAAAACGAATTAAATTAGAATACAATATTAAATTTATATAAGCATATTTATTTACTGTTTTGAGCTGTTTTAATTTCTATATTTTCTAGTGTAAGGTACTGAAAATGTGTATGATATCGTTAATGAAAATATAATAATTTAAGAAAATGTTATAGATTGTAAAACTATACCAAAATGCTTTCAGTGGAGTGTAGATCAAAGTATGTTGCAATTTTAACTATTCTTATTTTATCCGAGGAAAATGTATATTCTGGTCAAAGAATTATGTATGAACTAACAGTGGTTAATGTAATATTTTCATAATAATACAATAAAAAACACTTTTTATACTGTTGTGTTATCACATATACAACCCAATTTTGAAGATTTAGGAACCTTCCTTTCATCCTCGCTCAGCTCAGAAACGTCCCAGGTCAATTATGTTCTCGATCACTTCATGTTGTCCCTCAAATTGATAAACTTGCAGGATATTTGAATACTGTACAGCAGTGTACTTCAGCGGATCTCCTAGTGCCAGATTCATTACCTTGCGACATAGAGGTCCGATTTAAAATCTCGTCACGGACATGAATTTTTGTGTCCACCATAAACGGTAAAACCGGAATCGATACACTGATCACGTGTCATTCCCAAATACACACATTATTAAGTACGCATGTTGACTGCCAATTATCTCTGTAACGCGTGGTCGCCTTCTGCACAGTTCTTCATACCTGGGAATCCCGGTCACAAATATAATGTAACAGGTTTTATAAATTTCAGTTCAAACCAAAAAAAAATAGTTTTAAAATGTATGCGTTATATTACTACTGTGGAAACTGTATCTTTTCTTTATTTAAATAAATTAAAAATCTTAAATCCAAGGTTATATTAATTTATTTCTAAACAAGGACTTACGCCCGACAAATGTGCTGTATATTGATAAATAATTTTTTGGGTGCGTATACATATCTTTATCCCTGCATAGAATAAATTTGAGTTTGCAGAAAAAATTCAAACAACTCGGGAAACCTGCATTCAAAATCGTCTGACTGTGGCGCAAATTATATTAACTACCTATATAAAAATGCAATGTACATTTGTTAGCTAAAAATCGGGATTTGCATAAATACGCTGGATGTTAAAAGGTGTTCGAAGGTTCCTACACCATTCAACCGATTGCCGTGGATTTTCTTTTTTGTGTTCAGCGTTATTCATCCCAGAAAAGTATTCTGTCGGTCTTTTTAAGATTTAGGTTCCCTCCTTCCACCACCTCTCAACCCAAAAACGTCCCACGTCAATTATGTTCCCAGCCATTTCATGTGTTATTTCCTATAACATTCATTTGATTGCCAGGAAATTTTGGTGTATTTTAGTCCTGTAACCCAGAGATGGTGTTTGCTGATCTTCTGAAGATTTACGTTCCTTCCTTCCCTCTTTGAGATCGGAAAAGACACACAGACATTGAAAACGGATAGACTGTGACTTCACGAGGTAATAAAATAGCTATTTAGGTTGAAATAATCCCAATGATAAACTAAAATTTGATTTAGGTATTGATAATTAGTTAATAATAATGCAAATGTTTTATAAATTGTATTGCAGATTGCTTATATAAAAATACGGGTCACACAAGCTCAATTTTATTTTTCGTCCTTCTCCCTTTCAAGTCAAAAAAGTTCTTATAGATCGTACAACAGAATACATTATGTCCTCACTTAGCCTTTCAAACGAGATAATTAAATTACTGTTTTGCGTGAAATAATACTTGAGTTTAACTAAAATTGTATTCCAAGTACTTCCACTTTTTAATTGCTGTGATATTCAATTCTATGACCGGTCTGATGCAACCCTCCATGCAAACCTATCTTGGGTAAGCCTTTTCATTTCCCACATCCTCCCTAATCTGCTTAGTGTTTTCCATCTTCTGTTCTTACCCAACACACTTTAATGTTGATAATGCAAGACCCTCCTGACTTAAAACGTGGCGTATTAATCTATCCCTTCTCTTGGTTAACGTTCTCCATATGGTTCGCTCTTCCCGTATTCTGTTTACAGCTTCCCCGTTAGTAATTATATCCACCCCCCTTATTTTCAGCGTTCGCCTATAGCACTACATTTCAAAGGCTTCTATTCGTTTCCTTTCCACAACTCCTATCGTCCACGTTTCGCTTCCATATAACGCAAAAAATATCCTATTCTTTGCGAAAGCCTTACTTGCCTGTAGTATCCAACTCTTTGTGTACTATACTTCTACCATCCCTAATTATTACTCTTCCGAAGTAGCAGAATTCCTTAACTTCCGTCAAAATATCCGTTTCCGATCTAACTCCCTTTGTTATTGCAGTATTTCCCATAGTACATTCCATTACGTAGGTTTTCCCTCTATTAATCCTCATATTGAACTCTTTCTCAAGGAATCCGTTCATGTCATTTATTATAGTTTCCTAGTCTTCTTCTGACTCCCCTCATACTACAATATCGTCGTCAAAGCGTGAGGTTTTTATTTCTTCTCCTTACAGTATGATTCCGTTTCCATATTCCGTTTTAACTTTCTTCTTCGCCTGTTCTATATATAAGCATAAGCGACAGACTGCATCCTTGTCTTATTTATGTCTTTATTACTGCTTTCTTTTCTTGATCCTCTATTCTAATTACTGCTGCCTATCTTCAGTAGAGGTTAGGTATAAGCCGCCTTTCTCGATATTTTATTCCAGTGCTCTTCAACATTCTTAAGATTGTGTTCCAGTTCACATTATCAAACGCTTTTCCTAAATCTACAAATTCCATGAACGTAGGCCTTATTTTTCTTGTCCTGTCTTCTAAAATGAGACGAAAAGTCAATATTACTTCTTTTGTCCCTACATTCTTCCTAAAACCAAACTGTTCTTCTCCTATCTCGTTTTTCAGTATGGAACTAACCAGAGATTTCTAGTCAAGCTCTTTCAATTTTCCGCTCTACACTTTTAACAGTCACATTAAATAATATAAGGAGTTCCACGCATTTTCAGACGCAGAATTTCCTTATTATTCCTACCCTAATTGTAATCCCGTAGTGATTAGGAAAAAAACGTAACAGGGTACTTGACACACTTTCACCACTTTTAGGTTGTATCCCAATAGTTTGAAAGCTGTTTATTATTTAACCTTATTGGTTTTGTTGCATTCTTTCCAAATTCATTTTTGAATCAGGCTATTTACTAAAGTGAAATCGTCTTTTAATTTAAATTTTCATTAATTATTTGCCGTGATTTCTACGGTAGCTTGTATATTAAAATATTATTTTATTTTATGGTGTTGTAACATTGGACGCCACAGCTAAATCGTCTGGCCGATCTATCGACGCAGCCTACTTTTATATTATTTAATAACAAAATTGATACACATTTAGCGGCGCAGGATAGAAACGTCATATAAATCGTCTGTTTTTATTGCTTTTCTCATAGATGACATCTGAGTGGCAACAAAAATTTTTTTGCAATAAATAATTATGAGATTCACATTTGGAGTGATTTTAACGCGTTTTTATAGTGAATATTTATTATATTTTTGTTGATTATTTGTTGTTGCCGTTCTGTTATTATCAATTCACTAATATTTGATTTTTTATTTATTTTCAGCGTTAGCTCCTGTGGGATATATATTTATATATATATCCCACAGGATATTTTCATGGGTATTGGATATAAATTGAGTTTTTGAGTTAATGCTTGAAAATAGAGTGAAATTTCTCTGGTGTTTCGAACCAACTTCTTACAAAATAACCTGAGTGCGAAAGGGTGAAAGACAAGGCTGATACGTGATCTATATTTAAGAGTGGAGAAGTGAGAACGTTTAGGAAGAAACAACGAGACAGGAAGTAGATAAATGGGCTGGTTGGAGAAACGGGATAGAAAATAAATAGCTGCGCTGTTTCGGGGACCAGGCAAGCTTCCCACACGAAAGCAATACAAATGAAGTTGTCAGGGAAGTGAAATATTGCCAACAAATTCAGTTGGACTTTACTGATCCACTTTTATTCAAAGAAAATGAATGAAACAACAAATGCAGGAAGTAATTCATAAACGATAATCAAAAAACACTTCGGCGTACCAACGCAGTCATGAACAAGTAACAATTAAATAAATTATATCTTAAAAATAGAAAATAAATGCTGTAACAGACTGTGAAATAAATGTAGGGCTTTCAAATAGATCATAATTTTTCATTTCCTTTTCCAATTTTGGAAATGAACACAACAAATAACATTAAACAGACTTCATTTTACTCAGTGAGGAAATAATCTTAGAGAAAAAAAGACATTAATACTTGAGATAACGCTATTAAAACTTTTGAGGAATACCTCATTTTCTTGTTGTGGCGATAAAAACTTAAAGTGATCTATGAGTTCCAATTACCTGTTTCATCCTGTAAATGAGAAATGTAGCAAACCAAAATAATATATAAACATCTAATTTAATTTTTAATCATTTATCTTTTGAGCAGGCCTGGGACTGATGTTTCGTTTCCAGAATAGCGTTTCAATATTTATAGGAGATCTAAAATGCCAAATTTTGTTTAATGTAAAACTTACAATTCTGTTTTTAGTAGAATATCATTTTACAGTTTTAAGTATACAAAACTAACATTGGATGTATGAATTGAGAATATATGTGTACAAAAATATAAATGTAAATTATCTGAAGTTAAATTTATAATAATTGATTCATAGTAGTGTTCAGAAACTAAAAGTCAAACCGTAGTTATACTTGACCCTAACGGTGTTACAATAGGAGGCGCACCTAACGGAAGGTAAAGCAATAAAATTTGAATGGGACGTTAAGATTCAAATTCATGGTACTAATGGTAATTTTCTAGTTACTAGTTTGACATTTAATATTTAGACGAAAAGAGAATCAGAAAACAATGTCTACAATGAAATATTGTAAGTAATATGAAAATATACACATGTATCAGTGCAGAATACAACCCACAACGCATATGTGATTTCTTAGTTTATTGGAATATAATTACCAGGCATGAAAAACAAATTACACCCCACTCAGTTTAACAAATGTATTACTTCTTTGTCCATATTTTCAAACAATGCTCTATTTCATTTCCAAAACAGTTGTTTTCGGATTTAAGTAAATAATTATAAATATATATTTTAATAGAAATTAGACTGTTCTGGTTTATGTATTTACATAACAATAAAAATGAGTTTGATAATTTCAATTATTCAGTTTTGAGATAAATGTTAAAACGCTTTCGATTTACCTCTTGTCTTACGGAGTCTAAAACTTCAAGTATTACGTCCGCTCTTTAAAAAAATATTCTGGGTTATAAAAGTCCATAAAATTACCGAAAGGTGAATTTGAAAGAATACTTAAAAATGTAAAAATTCTAAACGTGAGTTTCTGGTTTTATTCCGAATGCAATTATGGAAACGTACAGTTGAAAACTGTTTTCTGTTTCCGTTGCTTTGAGAACGTTAGGAATCAGTTAAAACATTAATTTATTATCAATTAGTAAATTATAATTTTAATATCTAATTTTTTTTCTGTTAAATAAACTGACAATTGGAACTTTTACTCTAGATTATACTGTACAGTAGTTGACCGATAAAAATGTTTGTAAAGGAAAAAAGAAAAACCTAATATTTCTCTCTATACGAGACTAATTATCTTTACGAACGATACAATGTAAACACGTCTGTAATCACGTATTTATCGTGATTTTACCTACAGTCCGTTGGTGTGTGTTTAGTTCTCCAGAGAGAATTAGGTGTTTGCAACGTAAACATGATGTGATTTGTTACTGTCGTAAACATTAACATCAATCAACAAATGATGTTATCTCGATTCAAAAACCCACCGAGATCGTGTAACGGAAATGTAAATGTTTTCTCTTCCCCCACAAAATAGAAACTACATGTTTCACGATAGTAACTAAAGTAAGCACAAAACTAATCTGTAGGACAATATCGATAAATGATTTATATTAATGTTATATCTATGTTTATACAGAAATTAATTTTCCTACATTATAAGTTAGTTATAATATAATAAGTTAGTTATATAGTCCTGTCAAAAGAAAGTAGGCATACAAAAATTGGGGAAAATATTAACATGCCTCAAATTAGTCTCTCTTTTTGGCTCAGTTCACTTTTCTACCACGGAAAAATCCGTACCGTCGGGTTCAGGCGAGAGGCGACAAAACAGGTCAAACGTAACAATTACCTTTGAACGTTTAGCGTATAGATTCCAAACGACTCCCCTACGGGGGAGCGTGGAATTGGTGTAATTTTTATATGTAAAAGGCTCATCATTTGAGTAGAAAAATAATTCTTGAGGTCAATTATTTTGTAATGTTTTTCTCGAAAACATTTGTGTACAGCTTCAACCCCTTGCATCATGTGAGGGATGGGGGTAGAAATAAGTAATATAAATATAACTAGGATATTATCGAATTTGGATTCGAAACCCGAGTAAAGGGAGTCCCTGTGTTACAATATAGTATTTAATATGAAATTTAAGTAACAATTTATGCCGTAAATGGGGAAGAAATTTTATTCTGTCAGAGTACTGAAAATATTTTGAGTCCTGTTATTATAACGGGAGTATTTTTGACGGTTGAGGTACTGGGAGTATATTTAAGGTTCATATTGTGTCTTTTTCGACGCTGGTTTAGCCAAGCGATGAACAAGGATTAAATAATGTTCTGGGATAATATAAATAAATACCCGGGCAACGCCGTGTCCCCAGCTAGTTTATTGTAAATGTTTACATTTTTTTCAAATCTCACTCGTTCCCCCGTCACAGTCCCGCTGAAGTGGACGGGACACTACAGCTGAGGAACGTATCATTTCTGTAACAAATTACACATTTGCTGTCCTTTAACGTCTGATGAATATCGATTATAGATAGGTGTGTTATATGGCAGAGGGATAAGCCACACTCGCTCTGTTAGACAAACGCAAATTCTGTGTCAAAGTCATGAACAAAGCCAAATTTATTACTGATAGTATGACACGTAGTGGAACATCCATTCCATCTACACACTAAAAACACACTTTTTCATCTAATCGATTCTCTTCCTTCCTAACCATTCCTCCAAAAAATCTCACAGGTAGTAGTTATTGAAATATTTTAACGATATTACACTGTTTCGTCACGTGCAGTTTTATTAAGATAACCAAAGACGACTAATATAAGGACGTTTAACGTTAAAAATAGTGAAGCCCCCAATATTGTGTTGCATTTAGACTTGTACATATACTGTATAATTTGCATGTACAGAGACAGAGGGCGAGAGACTGGAGGGTGGGGGAGAGCGAGAGAGGAGGGCGGAGATGGAGGGAGAGAGAGGGTAGCGAGTCCACATCAAACTAATCACGCCACTAATGCAATGGCCCAATTATTGGCCAGCTTCAGCATCCAATGAATTGTACATAAACCAGGTAGTGGAGGCTTTGTAAACATTTCACGTAAGGAAGAAGAGAGACATTTGCGACTTATTTGACGAAAAGGAAATAGTAATTCATTTTCTTTAAATTTTGTTTGCATTTTTTCCGTTCATTATTGACTCAAGGTTTCTATACTTCAAAGCCGAAAGAAACGCGCCGCAAAAGTTATTTAAATGCTTTGGCCCAAACTCCTTGAGCTGTAATATCGGACTGAACGGAGAATGCTCTACATTCGCTTTCTAACAAGCTCTCAACTGAGTTTCACCGTGTTGAAGTACGCTTACAAGCGGAAATTCTCAAATTTCTCTTTCCTTTCAAGAAAAATAATTTACTGTTCTCTAGTTTAAAGAAATCAACATCAGCTTACTTTAACTTAAAATTATTTTAATCTTGCATCTCAATACAATAGTTTAAAATATATGCGGGAGTTTTTATTTAAATCGTTTAATTAAATTACTAGCTGCTTATAATATGATAATTTTTTCAATAAAATATTAATCACTTTAAAAGGGGTTCTGCGCACTATTAAAAATAAATTAATTCAAGGGGACGATTTTTTTAATAACAGGGTTAATTACACATTGGGGTAATCACGTGCAGCAGAGATTTTATTCACTTGACGAAACTATTTTATCTTCATTCGAGTTTCGATGCAGGTTATTAGGCGACCGGAACTACCTTCTTCCTTCGGGTTGAATTGTAGATTTTCCCTCAACCGGTGGAAAGTGGATTGAACCTGGTATTGTCGGTGATTTAGGAAAAATCATATGATTTCTCTATACTGAGTTTCCTCGAGGATGATGCTGCTGAAGATTTGGACGAACAAAACGAGTGACATCGCTTTTTCGGTCGAGTTAGAAGAGCGTGAAGAGGATTCAGCAACTAAACAGGAGGAATAAGGTGCTTTTGAGGAATATGTAGAAGAAGAGGACGATATTCGGAAAGATTTTTTTCTTGGGAAAGATAAACGGACAAAGTGGACGAAGAAGTCATCTCCTCCTGCTGCTCGTCGTGAACAACGTCATAATGCTTATAGACAGTGTCCAGGGGTAAAAGGTGATACGAACATGACTGGGCATGTGAGAACCTTGAAAAAGCAAGAGAGAGTACGAGGCATTCCCAAAGGTGAGACCCGAAGTCAATCTGGGGAGAAGTACCTGCGAGAGAGAAACCTTATTGGTATCTCTTACCTCTATAGATTAAGGAAAAATGGGATTAAAGATAAACAGGGAAAAACTAAATACATGATAGTCAATTGAAATAAACAATCATAATCAAGAAAGCATAATCATAGGAAGCAACAAATTTGTAAAAGTTAATGAATTTGTATATTTAAGATCTCTGATAAATAGAAATATTGATAATAAAACAGAAATAAATAAAAAATACAGTGTTAATAAATGTTATTTCTTCCACTTTCTGAAGTGAAATGTTCTTAAAACCTCCTGTAATGTCTTACACACTTAGGGCTCTTTGCACTCTGGCTTGATCGCGTAGTCGACTAACATCAATCATCTCGATTAAATGCTACACCATCTCTTCTCGTTAAATGGGCACTTGATTGCCTAATATTATTTTTTACATGGGAATATTCCTGAAACGTTTTACTCGGTCGCCATGCCCGATTCTCGAATATTATGGAACCACTCCGGAGCTTTACGTTTTAACTTAAGACTGATGATAATTTTGGCTTTATTGTCATCCAGCTGATTGATCTCTCGCGACAACGGTTATTTGCGGTTGCCACGTCGTGAAACTCCCGTTTCCATCGAGCTCACTCGCCAAATCACGAATTTATCTAATATCCTATGTTCGTATGTTGTAAACACGATTATCGGATAACGCAGGAGCTGGAATTGATCCGTGAACTTTAGATGCAGCCGCACCGATCCAAATCAACTTCCCGCTGTAACAGAACTCGTTCTCGTTTTAGCAGTTCAAATTATCGTAGTTGCGGTTCGAATTGAGGCGCGCTCACTTGCTCCAGGTTACGACTTGGCGTTAAAGAATTCTCAACTTCAAGCAGCTCTAATTCTCGTTGAAAATTCAGCCACGCACCTAGGTCATGTTCTTCCAAGCGCCTAATTAATTCAGCCTTACGACCAGAAGTTGGAAAACCACTTGCCAATACTTAATAAAAGCATTGAAGATTACTTGATATTATAGTATATTCAAAATTCCACCTACTAACTACTACAGAATCAGACACCTTCCTGGCAAAAAACCAAAATTAAATGCCTATCCTCAGAAGAATGGAGAAAGTAATTCCATATAATGAGATAGAAATATAGAAGCCTCAATAAAAGGTATATAGATGGGCTAAACCTCTAACGGCGCCATATACTTTGAAACAACCGAATTTCAAAGAAACCCTCAAACCACATTCCTCAATTCAAACAGTGGAAATGTATTTCTTACTGAGTTTATTCCTTACTGGTGTCACTGGAACACTTTGCGAATAAAAAATAAATAAATCGCTTTATATATACAGACTCTCGTACAGTTCTCAAGAAGATTACAGAGAAAAATACGGCATCTGAAATTATTACTAAGATTTGCGAACTATACCACCAATTAACCACAACTGGAATACAAATTACAGTAGTATGGATACCCTCTCGCCAGGGAATGAAAGGAAATACAACAGCCTGTACTGAACACCCAATATATTTACAAGACTTTACAAGACACCTGGAATGTAATTAAAGAGAAATTGGAAAAACAGTGGAACGGAAACTGGAAAAAATTAAAAATTAGATTCATGCATCAAACCATCACAAAATTTTGAAATTAACTATAAATCCGAATCTAAATCGCAGCGGTAAAATCTTCATTTCAAGAATTAGGACTGGCCACACCAAACTAACTAAACTTCATTTAACAGAAAACTGACCTCCGCCAATCTGCGTTTTTCATTAGGAATTAATAACTTCGTGGTACCCAGAGTTCATGAAAAAATAATATTGGGTTTGTAAGTTTGGGGGTTTTCTTGTAGGCCTGAATGTACTGAACACGATGCAGTTTATTTGAAAAGGATACGTCAACACAGTCGAGGATAATTTAGAAATTCGTAGATACCTGCAAACGCGAAAAACGGCGTGCGCGCTACAACAAAAGCGGCGGCCATTTATGAACCGGCCAGAATATAAATGAAACAAAATTAGTTCTGAACTGCCAAAACTAAGGCAATGCATAAACAAAATATTAACTTTTCCTAAGATAGTGCAACAACCAATTTCCTGTGGCGTTATTATTGTTACACTGACAATGTTATTACAATAATAAGAAAATTATAAAAGAAAGAATAATTAATTTTAACACAATGAATTAAATTGTGATAAAAAATGAAATATGGTAATACAATATAAAAAATTATTGTACTATTTAAATATAACTCATACAAAATGTTTAAAAAATACGAAAAATGAATTATCAATTTGGCTATATCGGTAAAGCAAAAAGAATCTCTGCAGCTTCAAAACGAGAATGGTTTTCAAATATATGCCGGATAAAATGCCGATTACCGTGCATGTTAAACTTTGGGGTTGATATGATTGTCTCTGGTGCAGTCGAGGAAATCTGCAAGGGGGCCGGTCTCGCTGTTTGCTCTGCTCCACACACCAATTTTCAGGATCTCCGAAACTGATGAGTCGGGCCAATACTGGATCCCGAAAAACTTCTTCTCGAGTACGTGCAGATACAAATTTTTATAAGTTTTTTTTGTTCTGCCTCTGCCCAGCGTAGTTATCTCTCTGACTCTGTAGCTAGGCCGGCTCTGCACCATCTGTCCGACAAAAATCCCAGGCCAAAAGTGTACAGTAATCGGCGACTCACCCCGACGTGACCTTGACGACCAATCTCGTTTTTCACCCTGCTTTTCGCGACACGGTAGAATATCTAACGAAATTATTTTTTCTTTACCGATATAATGTAGGGACATAAGCCACCACATTCCTTTTTCTGTACCACTTGGCTTGGGTTGACCCAGAAGGGAAAAGAAGGGTGAGACGCCCAAGTCTCCGTTGGAAGGACTGAGCTCTGAACAACATCATGAGACTGGGTATCAAGAGCTGGTGGACTAAAGTAATTGACAGTGAACAACGGGAGAAAATTCTGAATGAGGCGCGTTCTAGGCTGTAGAGCTAGAGATGATGATGAATACTTTTTAAGTATATAAATTCACCATGTTGAGCAAAATTAAATTTTTAAACCAAACTATCACACAGTTCTACAATGTTAATAATTAATGACTTAGCGCTGTTGTTAACAGTAAAATTAAAATACTGTTTCAATTCTTTTTCGAGAATAATAAATTAATCAATAAGACTGAATAATTTATTTATGTACATCATTACTAAATTTGTATAGGTTCGTTCTCAATTTCATGAAGGAAATGAATAATGCTAAATATTTTCAATTAAAAAATGAAACCCTTTGTTTTAATATACATTAACAGCAAGTATAAGGACGTGTAAGTAAGTAATCATAGGCTTCGTTAAACTTCTCACGTAGGCTCCAACAAATGTTTGTAACATTATGACTCCTCCAACAAGTCTAAAATTTTAATTAATTTAGGGACCTATGTTAGTGGTCACTCCAGCATTGCAATTAACTGAGAAAATCTCACGTACAAACTTTATCTCCAGAATACTGTTTCCTGTGGTGGCTTACAATTCACACTGAAAGTTGATACTGTGGCTAGAGCTGCAAACACTAAGAATAATTAACAATTTTATCTGCAACCATGATTTTAAAGAAGCGTCAAAGAGTTCCAAGGCTTCTTTTAATTTGAAAAGCTAAACTAGAGAATATGCAAAAGTAACAATAAAAATAATAAAATTATCAGCTTATTTTTCAATACATTTAATTTAAATTGTCTGATTAATTAAAGATGAGCTGTCGTGGCAATTTAGAAATTATAACAGCATTCTCCTATACAGCAAAATAATTCTATCTTCTAAAAGGAGTATTTGGTCTACGTGCTTGGAACCTGAACGACTCTTATGAAAGAATATTCTTTCCAATTATAAATATAAGATTACTATGAATATGTCGATTAATGGATTTATCATAAATTGTATTTTCGGATTTTTATATAGAAATAATACAAATTTTTATTTAATAAAATCAGAAATATTCTCATACGTTATATAAAATATTTTCTTTTGACCTTGATACTATTAACAAATTTAAAAAAGTAGCGTAAATATTGAGTTTAAAATATTCCATACTTACTTAAAATATTTTTTACATTAAAAGGCAATGATATATTTGAACTATATAAACTTACATATATAAAAATAACTTCTCATATTGTGATTTGTATCATTCTATTATTCCATTTAAAATGAGAAAATAGTATTTTTGTTTCAGTTGTATACACGCAGTGAAGTCACGCTTATAACTAACCTTTAATGTCAATTTTTTTGTTTTAAAAACTTATACGTCTTAAAACTTTATAAATGAAGATCCATAGTAAAAAAAATGTTTTGTAGTTTATTATTCGTATTTATGAAATATGAGATTACAAGACTAGGAAATCAGACCCCATATTTCGATTTTAAATATGGCGTACTTTCCTACATTCAGTGATTGAATGGTGCGTGGTGTCATAAACGTTTACCAACATATATGTTTTTTAAACTATGTTTATGCTAGGGGTTTCTCACTCCACCAGTGTCTTTCCTCGGAAGCTGGGGAACTTGTGTGCCTAGTTCTGCTGCAAACTGTCCACGGTTTTAAATTTGTACAAATAATTACACAAATTTATTTATATGAATTCTTTCCATTATATATATTTTCAAATAAATAAATTCTTTATGGCTATTGAATATATATGTAAGGTGTAACGTTGCTTGTACTGTCCTTTACAGTTTCGTCCTACGTGAACCAACTTCCCACATTTCAAGTGCCTTTGTCACAACTCATTAAAAAATTGCTATTTGACAATAATAATAAAAATCATAATTATTCAACTTTTAACCCGATGAAATTATACATTCTCTTGCAAAATGAAGGGAACACTATAGATCCACAAGGTTCACAACTTTTTACTTATAGACTTTCTTGACGATGGATTGATCGTACTGGAGAAAATGATTTAGTCATACAACATTGGCCTCCAAAGTCACCGGACCTCACTTAACTTCACTTTCTCTTGAGGGGGTTTAATAATACTCAGTTTATATATCTTCGCTTTCAAAAACAATACTCAAACTTCAGAACCGTATAACAACAGCCGTGGAAACAGTAATTCAAGACATTCGAGTACCGAATAGAATGTATGCTATTAGACTTAATGGAAACTTATTAAGAAGAACATGTAAGTTCTTTCTTAAAAAACCAAAAGTAACATTAATTTTAATTTTTGTAACTGATAAAAATATGTTGTAAATTGAACTTGGTAGGCGAGCCGATCTAGACGACAGTGGTGGTGGGCTTTCAGACAAGGCATCAATGTCAATGTGCGGCTAGGAAAACAGTAGGATGGAAAAACATCATAAGAGTGCGGAAATTAACGAGTTCACGTCGAGTCACGGTCGGTGAAGATTGGGTGAAGAAGAGAACTTCACTCAAACAATTGAAGATTAGTAACTGAACAATAATGTAAACTTAAGTGTAAAATGGGTTGAACTACGCTCGGGGGAAGTTGGAGAACAGTTCGGCTCTCAGAAAAATTGCCGCCACAACGGAAATGAGAAATAGAACAGTAAGGAAAACCAAATTTTATGAGTTAGTTTGTCTAAAGCTACGACCGAAAGAGGTTGAATGTAAAGGAAACGGTACGAATTGTGGTCATACAGCGTATTGTTCTTTAATTTTTGATAATTTTTATTTTATTTTTATTATTAAAACCTCATAAAGTAATCGACGGCAGATTTCAGCTTCTAGGAAACACAGAGCGGTTAGTAATTCGTTGAGAACTTCCACGGTTTCGTTAGAATATACACGTCATAACGAATGATTCCTTTTGAAATACGCCATATAACCACACGTAAAGTTAATAATCAGTGGCGGCCCTAACAAAATGTTTATGCGGTGCAAAGTTTTAAAGTGGCGCTTCTCCAAATACGAAATTATAGTATCATTTCTATGCGGTTGCTTACCAGTGATTATGCTCTACATAGTTTACATTCAGAGGATAGCGAAAATAAAAAATTTATAATCTAAAAACATTATAAGACCGGATAAAAGTCTATAGGTATATTTAAAGTGAAAAATTATACATATTATAATTTATTAAAGTGTTTGGCAACTTTTATTTGAACAGTTATGCTACAAACAGTAATCCGTTCTAAATAGATAAAAGAACAACTAATTTTATTTTTTTTAAACTAGATGGCCACCTTTCCAGTTTTTGCGCTTCAAAATTTATTATTAAGTCTGAATAATTTAATTTTTGGGTAAAAAAACTTTCTGTGAACAAAATTCCAAGACAGGGGTTTTTCCAATATGGACTTTTCTTCAAGAATTATTTTTATGTTGTATAAAAATTGTATAGTTAAATTTTGATAGTTTTCTAAGCTGAGTGATCAAATCATTTTCTATTGTATCAGTCAGACGTAGAAAACGTTGATTTTTTATATAATTCTTCCAAACTAATTGGTGTTTCATCTTTGACTTCGTAATCAAAAAATCTTTTAATTCTTGGAGATCTGTCTGTCTTAAATATTGGTTCTATATTAGCCGTAGATGCAATTTCCGTAGCAATTATTAGAGTAGATGAAATTTCGAGCACTTTTCCAATAATTAAGTAATTGCGATGCCGATGATTTCGGCGCCCCCGTCATGTGGCGCCCGGTGCAGTCGCACCTCTTGCATCGCCCTAGGGCCACCTCTGTTCATAATTAATCAATTTTAAAATTATTTGTGCTCGGAATAATATTGATGGACACCAATATTACCTCCAAATAAGAGGGATCCCATATAGAGGCGTACAAACTTTTGATTACTCATCTAATTCTACAAAAATTCGTTAAAATTTTAAGAAATGTTACGTGTATAGACAGAGTAGTGAATTCAATGTTTCACTAACGAACTTAATGTTTTATAAATAAGGTAATGTAGAGTGTGGATAAGTAAATTATAAGTAAGCCTGAGTTTCAGGCTTAACTTGGATTCCGTCAGATTGTGGAGTACCCGCCCGGAAAGCGGTAGAGATTTTTACATTCTGATCTTCTAAAAGAGAAATGTTTTTCTTTCGTGGATGTATTTATGCATGTTATATTGAAGCATTAAAAAAATTTCTAGCTTAATTATCAGGTAGAAGATGTTAACATAACGATAAATACAGTCAAATTATTTTTAATATTATATTTTACTTTATCTAAGTTGTATTACTAGTCTGTAGACATGGCCTCTGGATTCATACAACAGTGCATGAGTCAGATTTATATGAGTGAAATATACGAGAAATAATAATGTTGTTTTTGCGGTTCAGTTTTATTACATTTTTATTGAAATTCTTCTTGTTTTACAGTATAATACAAATTTTAACACTATTTGTTGACGTAATATTTAAGAGGCAGAGAATGTAATATTTTAACGAAAACAACAATCCATACATTAAACAGAATATTTTATATGAAAAGGAAACGACAGTACTTTTTCGTTCATTAGGAGCTATTTTTGAATATAGCGTTTAATTATCTTAGCCATTCAATGTGCTTTTATATATTCGATTATCGTACAGTCAGTTAAAGTAATTGAATCCCATATTTAGAGCTTTGCATAATTTTAACAGTTTTCCCAAGGCTGATAGAGTTAAATATCGATGTATATACCTTAGTCTTTGACGAATCTGCTGGGCATTGAAAGCGTAGTTGCACCAATCTGTAGAAATCACAAAAATAGCAGAATGTTAAGGGTTACAAAATATTTGTGTCGCTGAACTGAGCACAGGCCAGGATATAACAGGACGTACCGACGCGACGGCCGTATCGTGGAAATTTATCGACACGCCGGGTCCCAAAACCACTTCCATTAACGGCTGCAATATTTTGCGCTAACCACAGCAGCAACTTTTATTTTAGGGGTCCACATCACGTGCCTGTGTGTATAATACTCCGCCACAAAATAAATGCCACCCGTCACCAAGCTACACGTGGGCCGAATCTACCCTACGTCATTATAAATTACACACAGAAGACCCGATTTACTTTGTAAATAAGTCAGTACTTAAACGTAATGTATCAAAGCCCAAGCTACACAAATGTGAAACAAGAAATTGCATAATTTTAGCGAATAATTTATATTACAGCATTTAAGAAGAGAAGGTGTAAGCTCAAAGAAATGTATGGCGACTTTTCATAATAGTTTGGCGTATAATAGAATGGTCTCATAGTATGCCAAGTGGATTATTAATATTAATTGTGCCAATTAATTATTATTTGGTTCAAGTAAAACCATAATAATTGCTATTATTTACTTTATGAAAATAATTGAGTTATCGGTTTGCCCGTATCAGAAAAAAATTATACTTTAACTTTAATTGTTGAATAAGGTTGAGCAGAGGATGAAAAAGAAGTTTAAATTGTAATGAGCGTAATTTTTGTTCAGGATATAGTAAATAAGAATTGTCGGGCAAGCAAGCGAGGGTTCGTAGAATCTTAGAGGGCTGATTTCCACAGGTCCCATACGTGATGTTTTCGGCCCTAAAGGGATTATTGAGTTGACCTAAGTCTGTAGGGGACCTGCAGAAGCTTCTAGAAACCCTGTAAATGGCGACCAAATTTCCGGCGATTGCCAATTGGATGTAAATAGCACGTGGCATGCCAAGAGGAGGGTGCTAGAAGTGACATCAGGGGAAATGGAGAGAAAGAAAGGACAGTCTGCGATGATCTGAGATAGAGGAAAGATCTGCCTGGAAGCTGATCTACGATCGCTTCCCAATATCCATACGCAAAAGTGCGTATATACAACGATGCGATTACGAGAAAAGGACTCCAGCAGCTTACTCCACCTCCCCAAACGTGAGAAGAGAAAAACAACTGTGTGCATTTACGCGCCTGGACATTTTCTATGCTACACGGCCCGATTAAATCCTGTAAATTTATTAAACTCTCATGCTCTGTTAAAATATAAATCTAAACCTATAAAATAAAATTTTGTAAATCCAACTTGCCGTCCCAAGTGATGACAGACATGCTCGATTGCTGACAAATCTGGGGATCGCGCAAGACAGGGAAGGGTGTTATAGTATCGGATGAAGTTCGAGCATTGTACTGTCGTGGGTTCCATTCGGTTGCAGTCCAAACCTGTCGAGTGCGACACCACTCCACACGGTGGCCAACAATGAGACCACTGGCGCTATCTATGCGTGTCTGTCAAGGCCACCGGAGCCTGGGTCGCCACGTCAGCGACCTCCTCTTGTCCATAGGACCCAACACCTCCTCACAGTAAACTCAGATACTCGCCGGGCTGACCACCCGTCTTCCGTCATCAGGATAATTCGTCCCGTCTTGGACTCCGACAGATGCTCATATTA
Source organism: Eucriotettix oculatus (assembly GCA_034510155.1). Lineage (NCBI taxonomy): Eukaryota > Metazoa > Arthropoda > Insecta > Orthoptera > Tetrigidae > Eucriotettix > Eucriotettix oculatus. The sequence continues at coordinate 25,899,822 of CM067378.1, read as the reverse complement.
TCTTTGATGGTGGCGTAACGGCATCTCAATATCCAAAGCGTCCCTCTGCAACAGATGAAGTACACGCAAACCATCTCTGCTACCCTGCTTTATACTCCACTGAGACCGCAGTTCGATGACAACCGGTGGTGTTACCGATTTGCAATACCGCTGCATATCTCCCTGATATATATCTTCTTGCCACTTTTCGTTGCGATCTCTCAATTCCTTGTTGGTGAACAAATTTTTATGGCGATGAGAATATATTGTAACTTGTAAAGTTACAGCCCCAAGGCGAGTGTTAATATGCGAGGCATTACAGACGACAGACGTGATTGTTGTGCTCGTGACGTCGATGGCTGATGCATGAAACGCGTTGGGAATTTAAAGACCTGCGATTGGTGGATGAGCAGTCGTCCTGGTAGGCAAAGGCCCGAATGCGGGCTAGAATGCCATAGAGGGAAACAGAAGAAGATTGGTGGATGAGGTCAGGTGACCGTGATTTCACAGGTTGACGCAGGCCAGAAGAAAACGTGTAATGGAGTCGGCGGCGCGAGACGCTGGAAGACGAATGTGTTAGTGGCCCACGAATTTCTTCGTGACCACGTGTGTGCGTTTAGGCGGCTAAAGGCTA
>CM067378.1:25583601-25899109 GCA_034510155.1 Eucriotettix oculatus | reverse complement strand
TAGGAGAATCATTACCCTTTAATGATTTCATAATTGGCGATTATGGAGACTCCAGCTATAAAGCATTTTCTTCCATTTCAGTGCTTTATTTCTTACATCTATTCTCTATGCTATCTTCTAGTTAGGTGATTTTGATGGGGAATTCTAGATAGTTCAGTTGTATTTTGTCACGGGTGTATTTTTTTTGTATTGTAATAGATTTTGGGGATGATTTGAGATAGTGTGACAGGATTTTAGGTTAATTTTGGGAATCAGCTATTTTGGTATTGTCTTGTTCTGTCATTTTGTTTCTGCACAAAGAGTATTTTTCGATTTTGTGGGTTTATGTGGTTGTTGGGCTGTGGAAAGTAGATGATTGATGTGGATTTTATTGTGGGGAGAAATAATGAGAATTCTGTCTGTTTGGAAGAAATTAGAGTTGAATTAGTGTGAGCTTATGAAAGGAATGTGGTTTGAAGTAAAATTGGGAAATGTCAGCTGTGATTTGGAAGGTGTTTTGATTTATGGTACTGGAGTTTGGTGGAAAATAGCAGTGAGACCTCATAGTGTTATTGGTGGGTATAAATGATTAAAGAAATCAGTCGTCGTATATTAAAGTGAAGTGAAGGATTCGTCGAATTATAAGTAAAGAATAGTATGTGAAGTCGTCGTATTGGGGGTGGCATAAATAAGTCCACGAGATTAATTTAGTTGGTGATTAGCCCAAATAGAAAGGGGATCACAACAGTATAGTAAAATCGTCGTTTAATAAAAATGTTAGATGAGAATGTGTCACTAAAATAGACCAGCTGGTACCTTGGATTTTAAAGATTGTGAATTTTCAGAGCTGATAGAGAAAGAATATGGGGGAATCTTGAAGGAATTTTATGAGCAAAGTGGTGACTCAACGATTATTATGATAAAGAGGCAGGATTTGAGTTAATGGGGAGATAGGAATAGTTTACTGGGTAGAAATTGAAGACTTATTTGTTGGGAAGTCATGGAATGAGAAACTATTGTGCAGAAATAGGGTGTTATCTGTTTTTTTATTAATTCTGTTCTATCAGGAGTTTGTTTATTTTGATTAATTGTACTGCTGGGTAATTAAATATGGTATGGGGGCTATCAAGCTATTTTAGTTTTTATTGTTGGATAAGTAGCAGTATTATTTAGGAATAAAAATTTAGCTTCTGAACATTTTACATTTGGGGTTTGATAAATGTCACAGGAAGGAAAACATGGAGCCACATTGAGGATTGTTTTTGTTTGAGGGATGATGTTAGAGGGCAGTTCAGCCATATAATGTTGTTGTAAACATATATGATGGCATGTGAATACTGAACTGTGATGCCAAGTTTCTCAATCCTGGCAAGCTGAAAGTTTCGTTCCTGTGAGCGGGTAAATTTAAATAATTTATAATTCATAACAGGATTTTATTTTATCAATGGGGGGCACCAGGCAAACATGTGTAAGTTTATGTAAGCCACGTGTTAACTTGTAATTGAATAGAATTACAAGTTAAGTATAAATCAATAGGAAAGATTATTTTAAAATTAAGTTGAAAAGGGTGCTCAATCAATTTGATTAATTTGTAATTTCTCCGAGCACAAAAATGATTGTAAAGAATGAGCAAGGGGGTTAAAGATAAAATATGGAGATAAATTTCTCAAAAATTTTTTGTAAAATTTTATTAAAATTGATCGGGGGCAATGTGATAAAAAGGGGGATTTTGTAAGGTTGTGGCGTTATGAGGCGCAGTTCGGCCAACAACAATGGCTAGTCGGCCGAAAGATGGTGTTTCCCCGCGGGGGAGGCCCGCCTTGCCTGTATAAAAAATGACGATGGTGAACCCCCGCGGGAAAAATGAGGGCGGGGAACCCCGAAATGTTGAGAAATAGGGGAATTCCCGTCGGAAGGTTTAAAAGGGAAGCCGATGGGTGGCTCGTGATCAGACCCGAGAAGACAGGCGAGTGGAGCAGAGCGCAGAAGGCAGGCGAGTGATCAGACCCCAGAAGGGAGGCGAGTGATCAGACCCGAGAAGGAGGCGAGTGAGCAGAGCGCAGAAGGCAGGTGATGAACCAGAGAGCAGATATCCAGAGCAGTATCCAGAGGCAGAAGGCGGCAAGTGAAACAAGGAGAGGAGAGGACGTGGCTCGACCCCAGAAGGCAGACGAGTGGACGGACGTGAGCAGACGTGATCAAATCCTGCAAGACGCCAGAGACGCACAAACATTCGAGAGGTGGATGTTTGTTGGGCCAGTAATTGTGGGTAAGCGATATAAAAATTGTGAAACTTGCTCATTGCTCTGGATAAATAACATTCAATGATTTTTCTTTCTATTTTCAGCTAATGCATACTCCATCTCTTGAGAGACCCAAAATCCCCTGAGATTAAGCCCGTGTCTTCACTTAAATTAATAAACAAAAATATTAAAATTGATCATATTTGTACTTTAAATTAATAAATGTTTTATACACAAAAAAGTATATTACAATATATATATATATATATATATATATATATATATATTTGTGTGGAACAAGTGATACGTAGGTTTTCTTTTAATACTTTGCGTTCATTAAGTAAAAAAATTCCATTCCTCTCATTTTTAGTAATCGGTTTTACAGAAATTTGTCCATAATCATCGTTTAATGATAAAGCTATAAAATTTATTCAATAAATATTTGAGAATTCACTGTGCATATATATTATATATCATGATTACGATTCAAAGAGATCATACAAAACCATCACAAAAGAAACTTCTTAAAACAAGAAATTTAGTGCGCATTAATTAACGTGACCAGTGGGTGATGCCACAGTCAGTTAGGAATCAATGTTATAATAATATAATTGGTAAATTAAAGCGTAAAAAGTATTAATTTTAGATAGTATTTTGACTTTCGATCTGGCGTGTGTTTTGAAATGACCACGATGCAACAGCTGTTGTTTATTGGCTTGGCCATCTGGAAGCTAAGGGTCTCGAGACTCGAGCGAACTCAGCAAGACGAAAATATAAAAGTTACACAAGATGGTACAGTAAAATAGCGTATTGGGTTGCGATTTTTTACAGTGAGTAATAAACGAAATTGCGTTTGTGAAGGTACAGCCGTCTTGCCACAGGTCGTTCTTGAGTATGTGCGAACATGGGAGCCGCCATAAATTCCACAACTGATAGAGTTAATGCATTGCAAATTAAAGAAAATCATCAATGTTATCACATCAATTCATATTTCAAATTATTCTCCATATAATTTTATTATCTACGTATTTGCTATATCATAGAGCTGTAACATTGAAATTATAAACATATTCATTTTTCTGTTTTATATTGAAATCAAAATGTAATACTAAATAATCAAGGACAAGTAAATCATAACTTATCTTTCATTTAATTAATTTAATCTGATTTGATTACATAAATTAATATTTTTTACCACAAATGTAACTAAACAGAATAATATAAAGAAACATTTTATATAATTTTGTGTCAATTATTCTTCAATTTTTGTTTTACATCAAGATATTGATAATTGCTCAAGTTAATGTTGTTAAGGGGGCACGTACAGCATAGAGTAGGAAAAGTTTGGATAGGGACTCTGGATCTATTTGAAAACTCGAATTAATTTTTCCTGCCAGTATCTTATACGGTTTACCCCAAGGGTCGATCACTACGCATTGACTCACATATCTTTCCCAATTGTATTGCCTAATTTCCTCCAGTCTTGTTTTATACAGTTGTTTTATTTCTCTGTAATTATCTAGTAACCTTGTTCTTGAGGCTAGATCCGTTGACCTCTGATAAATTTTCCGATATTTCCTGACTTTGCTTCTTAGGTTCTGTAGTTCATCACACCAAAATCCTAGGCTTCGGTTTTTTCCGATCGTTCTTTTCTTAATGATTCCGTTTGCCACTGTGTGAATTGCTTCTTCCAGTTCCTTCGCTTTCTCGTTTACATCATTATTTAATTGTGGCATATCTGGAGGATTAAAACTTTCCAGGAAAGCGCTCCAGTCTACGTTTCTGATGTTGTAGAAAGTACTATCAGGTATCACTTTATTTACCTGATTTACGTTGTTATATATTTCGAATTGTATGAGGTTGCGGTCACTGATAGTTTTGTTGCTTAGCACTGTCCACTTGTCTATTAGTTTGAAAGCTCTATTGTTTGCGGCTGTTACATCTATGTTCGAGTTAGCACCTGCACGGTTTTGAAAGGTGGGGGGATTATTTGGTCGGTTGATCACTTAAATTTTCAGTTCTTCAAAAAGGTCCGAGAGTAATTCGCCTCTTTCGTCTGCGATACCACTGTGCCACAGAGCCGACTTGGCATTCGCGTCTATCGTGTATACGACGGACCTATTGAGGTACGTTGCATTTACTCTCCTGATTCTTTCAATATACGGTTCTATATCTTCACAAAATTGAAAATATAGGTTTTCCATGATAAAAGTACCCTTTTCTGTTAATAGTTCGGCGCAAGTCATATTTTCATCGCAAAGCTGGCTGACTTTTACTACTTGGCTGCTGTACCAGAAAGAAGATGAAGTTAATAATTTTACTCTGGTACTTGTAAACGAAATACATTAGGTAAGAATTTCTTGAAACATATCTAGACGCATTTTGGTCACAACTGGCAAAAAAAATATTCAATCGATATTATTCATAAAATGTATTTATTAGGCATCAATAATATAAGTACGGCTTTAAATGCAGACAATATTCATAATGGGAAACAATTAAAAATTATGAATTTCCCACGTAGGTTAACTTTTCCATTTGATGACGAGTAAGAATTGACCTTGCAGACTAACGTTGGATTTAATGTATTCGTATTTATTTCATAATCTGGACGTAAGATTCAGAAATAGTAAGAATAGCAATAATTATAAATTATCATAAATTTATCAACACAACTTGTTTGATATTTCAAAAATGACTGCCTCCTGTGAGGCTTGAACTCACGACCCCTGGTTTACGAGACCAGTGCTCTACCACTGAGCTAAGGAGGCTCTCTGAACATTCTCATCTGAGCTGGATTTGTGGAAACAGGAGGACGGCATGTGCTGTGCCACAGGATACCTTGGGGAGAGTAATAATTACTGGATTGAAAGGAGCTGTTTGGTTATCAAGTTAACTGCTATAATATCTCACCAAAAATCCTATTCCACAAACAGTTTCTGGCTCTCCAATATTATCTTATCTTACTGAACCGTCCACTTGAATTTTAGGTAACGATATTCAATTTTATTCGTTGAAAGTCGATATTTTCCGAGAAAGGGGAAAATGGTCCAGTTGCCATTAACCGAAAGAGATCTCGTCGAGTGGCTAGACAAAACTTTTACGAGCCTGACAAGGAAGAGAATTGCTCCCGCCCTCCATTTATCAGTCTCTAATAAAACTTTCTTACACCTGCCGAAAATTTCTCCAGATCCATTAGGCAACACATTCACTCACCAAGAACGGTTAATTATTTCTTATTGAGGGACCTGAAGTAAATCTTAATGAACGCCACTTACATCTGCAGAAAACGGTAACAGTTTCCATTGTGGGCTGTGAAATACCTCTTCTCTTTTTCCCATTTTGTTGAGATGACAAATTAGCCATACTCGTAGTTATGATGTAAATAAATCCAAAAACCATTACTAGAGTTGTAATAAAACTGTTTCGTTATTAGGTAGTTTCCAATACACAATACTAAAGGCAAAAAATTTTAAAATGTTTAATAATTACAGGAATAAAGTTTAAGAAATGAAAAGGTTGATAGTTAAACATTTACAGTTACAACTTTAGGTTCAAGTCCATGTAAAAGACGGTACTCAAAGAACTTGTAACCGAATATTATAATTGAAAGAGTTATTAATAAAAGCAAAGATATTTGTCGTAGAAACTAATTAACATGATATTTCTCTCACGAGCACCAATAGCTGTACTATGTCCAGTTGTTTGTCGTGTTTTAAATTTCTTCAACACCAACATATATTATTTTAAATTAAATATGTTTTTGTAAAATATGCCTTTCTTGTATCCGAAAGAGAAATATATGATTGTGGTAGTATTATTTCTTCTGAGTTCAAATATGAAACAAGGTTTCCGAGACACTAGTTTTTATAATTCTAAACCCTGTAATCTTTTCTGCATTCTTAACTACACAACATACTGACATATAGAAATAACGATTTTCTGCTGTTTCCCCTCTTTATGGTATAGCTATTAGGAATGAAAAACGTTGCACACAGTTGTTGTTTTTTTTTTGGGGGGGGGGAAGTTGAAAGACGGAAAATTCTCAACGATCTAATAACATCTTGGTTTGGGTAGTAATATGACCTTAAAAGTTCACATTTTTAATGTATGACGTATCCTATTTCCTCAATCGAGGACTAAGGAAACAACAATAAATTTAAATCACGTCTTACACTCACACCTTGATTTCTTCCAGGAAAATATTGGAAATATTGTAGCACGGGGAACACTTCATCAGGAGGTAACAGCAATTGAAAAGAGGTATCAGGGAAAATGGAATCGAAATATGCAAGCCGATTATTCTTCGGCCATCTAGAAGCATAATAGATAAATAAAAATACGGCCAAATTAGTCAGGAATTGTATGATATAGTATTAATTTAAGGCCGCGATATCAAATTACTCACAATGTTGGATAAATCGGCCGTACTTTTATTTATTTATTATTAAACGTAATGTTCCAGAGGCGAAATAAAGCAGAAAAATGTAATTTCTTGTTCTATAGGTGAAGCAGAATGTTTGAATATTGTGTATAACCTTTGATCTGTGGAAATTCAAATACTTGTCTCTTGGAAACATAACGTGATGAGTAAAATGAGATTTAAAATTTTAATTACGAGAAAATGTACTATCAGTATCAAATATGTAACAATCTGAGTCAATAATATCCGTAATTGATTATTTAAAAATTCCGCCACACTGAATATCTATGCGACTTCCCTAATTTCCATCATTTATAATTTTACCGCTTTTAATGTTTAAAATACAGTCTCAACTATTCTTAATTTTAATCTGTTATTAGCATAAAATACGTATATCGTCAAATGAAAAAAATAGTTACAAAATGACGTACACGATTTCGATTAAGGCTTCAAACTTAATTTACGATTATAGTTTCTTTAAAGCAACTTGCAAAAATGAATCCAATATATAACTTCTTACATTAGGAAAACACGTATGATGTACCAAACTTTTTACCTTCCATGAAAAAGTTTCTGTCTTTCAATGAATTAAAAAATTTGGCACTATCATCAATAAATGAAATTAATGTAATACTTATAGCAATAAATTTATTGCAAATAAAGAGGATAAGATAACAATTAAATTATTAATAACTTTTCCAAATTATTTACTTCCTTGAAAGATAGAAACATGACTATGGAAGAAATATGTTTGGTATATTGTAGGGCAGTAGGACCATTTCTAATTTTATTCAAATTTTTGTATTCTAAATTATCGAAATCCAGCAATAATGCTCTAACTCAGTGACATGAAGCTAAGAAGCGGTTTTCCGGTCGCCAAGGTTGCGGGTTGAAAACGTGCTTGCCTGAAGCTTTAGACGATTAGGCTTGTTTTTCTGAAGGTACGTTCGCCCTTAAAAAATTCACAAGGACATTATTCTTTTCGTCAGAAAAATTTCCCGCGCTGGATGAAGGACGCATAAAGATTGGCGAACACGCGTCACGCACGATAGAGCTTTCCCTTGGAGAAGGGGAAAATAAGAGTTTAACTGGGAGTTAATAACAAGAAAAATAAGTCTGATTTGATCATGACGTTGAAAGGAGAACGCTGAAGAGTTGTTCAAGACGTTGACAGGGAGAGGAGGCAGAGGAAGCTATTGCGCGTTGGAGATTGTGCGGAGTATTTTTGATTGTCTCTTTGATTTGTTTTGACTCGATGGCTTCGTGCATGCCCACAATTCTATGCCGTAAGTACATATGAGCCTAGTTATGCATTTTATGATGAGATTTTACTGTCTAAAGATAGTTTAGATATTCTACCCAGGACATTACTCTTATTTTTAGAATTATTTGATGTCTTTTATTTGGACACGTTGCCTCCAGGTAATTTTTTGAACTGCATTTTAACCCTTGTGGAGAATGTAACTTGTATTAATTTGCTCTCATTTATCTTGATTTTTCATTTTTTGGTCCAGTTAAGTAATAGCTCCAGGAAGTTTTGCGGGTTTCGTGTTGAAACTACCGGTGCAACATTTACAGACAATAACGCTGTACCACCCGCAAATGTTGCAAATGTAGCTGCTAGATCCGAATAAAGATTAAGGGACCAATACACTACATTGAAGCATCCCTGATTGTACAGGTTGGTAATTAGATTAGCTAGAGTTAAATTTTACTTGGTAAAATCGTCCTGTCAAGTTTGATCGCAGCAAGTATATTATTGCATACGTAATTAATTATTCGCATAACATTCATAGCTCCGGGTCAGGCCTCATGAAAATAAGTTATGATAAATGTTGCTCATCTTTCAAGGGACTTGAATTAATTACCTCCCGACTCTTTGATGTGGACCCTCCAGTTCCCCTTACGACGGAAGTTTGTTTCATTTGGCCCGCATCAAAAAACTTATTCTAGTCTTGTGTTCCACGTGTTCCAAAAATAACCGGTGAATTGCTGACGTTCGCATGATAAATATTTACTTTCTTGGTAACAGACGGTGGACGTAGGGCAGCCGACACACAACTCTGTAATTTGAAATCGTTAAATTTAATTGATGCTATTTCTTACTGACATAATTGTTCATCAACCACGTATATAGCTCACCGTTGAATTATACACAGTTGTAGCAATTGGCCTTTGAAAACTAGTGGACTAAGTTAGTCCAGTTAACATTAATATGTAGTTTATCAAGCAATAGGCAAAAGCGCATCAAAATTTATTATATATATATATATTGCAATGAATAATTTCTTCAAACATGTTTTTAAAATACGTTTAATATAAAGTAAAAATACAAAAATTTATACAATTTTGGATTATATGAATTCAAAAGAACAAAAAATTTAATTGCAGAGACGCTTTTTCTCAGGGTTATTCAGGGTAAGGACATATTTTAAATAATATGGGGTAACTATTTAATTTATTTAATGAAATCACTTTAAGGGTCCTGCACGCAATTACAAATAAATAAATTCAAGGGGACGATTTTTAATATCATGGTTAATTACTCACTGGGGTAACCTCGTGTAGCAGAGATTTCATTCCCTTGACGAACCTGTCTTGATGCAGGTTACTAGGTGGCCGAAACTTCCTTCTTCCGTCTGGTTGAATTTTCTTTTGCCGGCGGAAAGTGGGATGAAACTCGTACTGCCAGTGATTGAGGGAATCTGTTTTCCTTCTTTTCCCCTCTGCCCTTCCTTGTTATCAATACCTTCTCACGAAAGAGCAACAATTAACACCTCACGTTCAACTCTTGTTGCACTCTCAAGCTTACTCCTCCATTTCAAAATCCGTTCAACTCTCTAGCTTTCCTTTTCCTTCCACGCCCTGATCAACTCTCCAGCTCTATCTCCTCGCTGTCTCAACGTCGTACACCACCCTGAATATTTTTCGGCGCATCGCCTAGCAGCTCAACTCGTATATCCCTTCTCCAATGAAAAACGTGACGTTTGTTGCGCAAATCCTCATGAGTCCTTCGTCAAGAGCGGAAAATTTTCCATGGTACAGGGAACAGTGTCCTTCGGAAATTTGGAAGGGTGAATGCTATTTCAGCAAAAATAGCTTAATATTATAAATAGGCAGACAGGCATATCTCCCGTCCGCCAGCCTGGCGTCAGGAAAAACTATTCTTACCGGACTGTCACCGGTTAGAATGCTCTTGCTGAATTTGTGTATCCTTAAAAAATCCAAAAAATCGATTATAATATGGAGGTGTCGTATTGCGCTACAATATAATGGAAAAAGTTAAATAGCGGCACTATATTAATAAAACTTTGTGCAATAAAACGTTTTCTTACACTGGATCACTTCAGTTTATTGAAAAAATGTCACCGTACTCTGCTCTTCACTATTTTTTACTATATCCACGCTCTATAACTTCTTTCTCCGTATAGATTCTCCAGGGAGCTCTGCAAACAAATTTACATTTTCTTGTTTTTTAACATTTTGTCAGTTCCATGCACTGACCATCTTACTTCCCACCAACCCTGTACGCATCTGTTTTCTACCCCGAACTCGCTCTCTTTTTCTCTTGCGTGACTTTGCAACACTTTTCCGCCGCGTGCAATACGTGAGCAATCAATAAATTTTAAATAAATAATTTAACTCTTTAGAATATATATATATATATATATATATATTAATAATCAAATTGAATAGGCAAGCGTTAACTTTCCAATTTTATATTTTTAGAATTTCATCTGTTCCCTATCCTATTATCTTTACAATTAATGGATTGCATGCAATATAGTATGACTGATATTTATTTTATTTTATTCAATTATTTTATGAAATATTTATGAAAGATGTACACGGAAGATAAATTTATATAATGTTGGATAATTGAATGTAAATAAATAAATGGGCCTCAAAATAGTTACAGATACAATTTTAAAACTTCCATTGTCTGCATATAAATAATATCTAATAACACGAAATGTGGATTAATTTACAATTGATGATATTACATCCCTTGATATACTGTATGTCTGTGTGTTTTTTTTCAGTTTCAGATAATATACCCTGGACAACAATACCAGGATATTGAGCCGTGATAATATTGAAGAATTTCATTGTCCTCCAACTACAAAAGAATGGGATTGATCTCAAACAGTTCTCCAAAACAACTAATAAAACTAGCTGCTGCAATTCTCTGATGTCTCCGTCATTAACCGAATCTCACAGACTGCTGCCCGCGAAACAAAATCTCCAATGGTTCCTTTAAATACGTAACCATGGGCGCTCTATTATTCACAGTTCCGTCTTTGACAATTCCACACAAGCTTCAAATGTCGAAACGCGTCCTTCTCCGGCAAAACCTCCCTCCACACTGACACAAGACTACGCTTTTCATTAGCTTTCCTCTCTAACCGCTTAATTTGGTCAGGAAAAATCACATAATTATCTTCTGTTTCCATAGGGACACAATTTTTTTGTATTGCGCCACAATGTCGTGTTGTAGTAGTAAAATACACTAATCTTATTCCGCTAGGGAAAGCAATATTCTCGTCTTTCTCAGTGTCCAATTTTAATTTTTATCTTAAAATTCTGATAACTGTGATAAATTGAGATCAGCAATTCGAGCCTTTGTTTTGACTATACATGTTATTAGTCGGCATACAAAATTTCTTTTTTTTAAGAATATGGGAGAAGAGGACAATAAAATAATTTTAAAGAAAACTAAAGAGAAGTACAAATAAAATAAAAAATTGATCTGGTATAATGAGCTGACAGTAAGGCTTTACGGAAAAAATAGTTTGTATATAAATGTTTGTGGGAGAACGTTAACAATGTTTTCTTTACCTTACAAAGAACGGACACCCTGTTAGTTTATTATAAACAAACATTCAAGTCTGACATGTGTCTGACCCACTAACTCGAGCTTATCTGAATGTTCAAATTCATACGACAGAGTAAGTATTAACAACAGATATTTTAAGTCAGAGAGAATTTATCTTGGATGTATTTTTGTGCTAAGTGAAATTAAGATTTACAAAAAAATTATAAAACTAATATATGTTTCAGTAATATTTTATTTTTACCTTTGTTTTTAAATAATAATATATTTTAAATACCTTTATAACTGATCATTTAATATTTTGGACTATATATTATTAAGCTTTAAACAATCCCATGGTGGGAATATCATATTTCGTTACTGTTTTGTAATATTGACTTGAAATTTCATGAATTTTTAAAGTTGCGTAAGAATAATATTTTGATTAAAAATAAATAAATAAATTTGAAAAAGATGTTAGAAAATAAACTTATGATATATAGTCAGTTTTCTTAAAATATAATTTTTATAACTTTTTGATTGATACAAAATATAAAATAGTCCGTAGCAAATAAATAATTAATCAATATTTTTTACATCAGTAAACAATTTTTCCATACTAATTTCTACTTACATCGGGTTGGCATTTTATAATATCTGTTTCGCTTCTACGGTAACCGAACATCTTCCTAATTTCTCCTCCATAACTTAATTCCTCCTAGAGGTACTACATGTTTTTCGGGAATCTCATTTATTAACTTTTATTTAAGAGAGTAAACGAGCTTACTGCAACGAATTTTTTTGTTATCTAGGAGAAATTAGTCATGTGTTCCGTTACCGTAGAAATGTAACACACAATATTCATAGCGAACCTGATTGGATTTCAAATATGAACGGAAACGTTTTTTAATATTGATTAATGAAACATTTCTTTAATAATAATGATGTTTCTTAAAAACTGTTGTTAAAACTGTTTTACTAACGTGTATTTACTATGAATTAGCAATAAATACCGGTGTAATGTTATAGAGGATCGGACTATGTTGTCAATTACTAGAGCAGATGCACTGGAATGATTTGAAGCAGAAGAAATGAATCAAAATGGAAAATGGTTATAGCTGATTGGAAACACATAGCGAACATTATAGACCATTGATTGACCAACAGAGTTATACTGTTCCAATATGGCCAACGGAACAGGAAACTTCGTTAACGATTTATACGTTGGAATATTAAACTGATGACAAAGATGTTTACTTACAAAATTAGGGAGGAAAGGACATTTACAGAAGCGAAACTACACATAGAAATATACAAGCTACACAAAATCATAAAAACTTGCATGTTTGATTGCTAGACGAACTTCAAATTTATATTGTGCACTAAATAAATGTTTTATGTGATCCGACACTTATGTAAAATATGCAAATTACAATAGAAATTTAGCATTAAAATTGGAAAATAACGATATTCATACAGATTCGCTTAAAGGAAAGGGAGAAACTATAAAAAATATATTCTCAATAACTTCAATCAACCACGACACAACACTTTTATCAATCAAAAACACAGTCGTAAACAGTAGCTTTCGATTCTAAATCACCATAATCATCTGTTAATAAAAAATTATTTTAATGACTGAATACGTTATTTATTTATGACGTCAACGTTGCCGTTATTATAGCCCCATGCTGCTCCTCTCTAGTGCAAGTCACTAAGGGCGCGGCCATCATGCTACTGTAACTGACGTCACTTTACTTTACATACCGCCCACGTACATACGGTCATCGGGCTGTTTGTGTTACATTTTTCTATTAAATTACTCTTACTTCATATTACTATATAAAACTTACTTCTTGGCTCTACCTCGTATCTATACACATGCAAACATTGGCTTTTTTTTGGTTAACAGGCTACATGAGGGTGATCCTGAAACAGGCAACTCCCCTTTAATAGCATAGGAAGGGAATTGAAAAGGGGGGATGCGGAAGGTAGAGCAAGGTAGCCAAGGGTTAACTAGGGCCCCCGGGCTATGGTTTAAGGATCCTACCCGGTGTTTCACCTAAAGAGATGCAGGGAAAACCCTAGAAAACCTGCATCAGGTAGGTCGGGCATTGGGTACTATTCTCACGCCCTTCCGAATGACGGGAGACGAGTCTGCTGTGGGGACGCAGCATTCCCTTCTCCGTGTCTCCACCAGTTTCAGGAGGCAGTTGGCCGACTGATCCAATGGGATCAGCGGACAGCTCTTGCCATATGCCCAAGGTCTTTGACCCCGGTACATATACCTCCTAAAATAGGTGAAGGTGTCTCGGCATATGAGAATTTCGATAAAAAATACCCAGAGAGAGTGTGAGGCATTCCCGACATGATCAGGTGAGCCCCACAGTCACTCTGGGCTGAAGCGCCTGAGAGAAAACTCCCGCAGCGCAATTCCTGTGCTAAACATTGGCTTGCAATTTGTTTACTCCTTATATAAAGGCAGACACAACTTGACTGTCATATTGAAAACGTTTGAAATGTGTCATTTTTTTCACTTTCTTCCTGTGGGTTCTAAACGTTTCATTCTTGGCTCAAGTAATAAATGCTATAAAAGTGAATTAACGGTTTAGAATACAAAATATCTGGGCCGGTACAGTACTCGAACCCAAACCTACCTGGTCGGCATCCCTTCAGATTCAAGTTTTCTCTGTTTGTTGTATAGACTCGAACATAGGCTCACTTCCAAATTTTCTAAACTCCTTTCTTCTCAGACTAGTTTTACTATATATTTTTTGGTTATATAATAGATCCTGAGTTCCGTTCAAGATCCGGTTTCTTCTATCTCAACCCTATAATTAAAATGATTAATTAATTAATTAAAATTATATTATTTTATTGTAACTCTTTCTTATATTCTTGAATTAAATAATTGTATAGGTACGCTGTATAGCGTAAGATGTGTGAAGTAGAAAAATTGAAAAGAATGGAAGGGAGTAATGTAATTAAAAGGAAAACAGGTGGAACGCTATTGAAATATTAAGAACAGTCAATATATATACCAACTGTATATACTGAAATGGATAGGAGGAGATATTATTTAGATAAATGAAGCAATGTGAATAATATTCATTTTAACATTTATTTATTACAATGTACACTGCATAGTTGGCTTTTTTATAATAAACTATATATAATTTCAAAATTTATCCACATTATATAAAATATCTTATAAACTAAATGCATAAGCTCTAACGTAGGGCTGTCTAAAGGGGCCTTCTCGTGGAACAGAATCATTAACACAAATCCTACCCGAAATTAGTCGTACTAGAAAATCGGCAAAAGCTTAAAAACAGCTCCTGACTGGATCACGCTATCCTTCCGTTATTTAAATGTCCTCATCCAAGACAATCTCCAATTTATATCAGAATATAACTGCTTAGTGTCCCAATCATCAAGTCGACCACCACGTTCTTAGTAATGTTCTCAAACTCCATGTCCTCAATAACTATCGGGAATCCACTTCCTTTAATAATGTCCAAAAGACATTATTCGTGGGTTTTTAATCATTTTCTTTCCCACACTTTCTTACTTCATATTCCGTCGTTACCGAGGCTCAATATTGTCCAATTAAAATTCCTGCCTGTCGTCTCTGGGAGGAGCCGTTTTCCCCTCTCCACTGGGGAAAACCGTCACCCTTGCTCTCCAAATCTCGCGGTACTTGGGAGAAACCCCAGTCGTACCCTGTCAGTGACCTACGACTTCCATAAAGCCGCTTGCCTTTGATTCCGGAACACCAATTTCCGCTAGTAGTTGTGTTTTTTCGGTACAATACAGACAGCGCCAAGGTCTTTTAGGACACCCTGTACATATCATCTCTTAACTCTTTTAAGGATGAGATTTTTAACGAACAGAGTACAAAGGAATATAATATGTTTTCTAGCGTAATGTTTTTAAAGCAGTGTTTTTATTACCAAGTTCCTGCAATACAGCTTCGTGTTATAGTCACGGCCTACCTCAACTACAGTAACAGGTAAATGGACCCCTGCTGATCTATTTTGACACGACTACATATTTCTCTCCAATTTTAACTTTGATCAATTTATTCCTCCTTTCTTTACGATCCTCTGTTACAAACTTTATTGTTGTCTACGTTATTAAAACACCGAGAGAACTTGTAAACGAAGTATTAAATGTTAACATTAATATTTTTGAGCCGATAACAATGGACATTCTAAAGGACACTCAGAAGTTCCTCCCACTCCAATAAAACTTTCCTTTTTTCCTACACTTTTTAAAAAATCATACAAAATGTTGGAGCTTTTCTTCATCAATTTTATAATTATGACATTCCACTCTTCTGTGATGCTCTGTCCAAGAGTCAGTCGAGGTCCCCTAATTAATTAATATCAAAAATATTAAGAAACGAAGGTAATTCAAACTTTGTGGATAGGTTTGGAAGGGTTTTCAGTCTGTTTTGTTTTGCATTTTCCGACCATTTAAAGTAACAGTTTGAAATCTATGACTTGTCAAAGTCGAACTATATGAAAGAAAGATAAAACAACTTACTTTTCTCAGTTATTTCACCAAAACGCATGTATAAAATTATTCTAAAAATTTTTATTTTAAAAATATTTATGTAGTATTGAATTATGCGTAAAAAGAGACCTCTCTCAATAATGGGCTCTACTATTTTGACGACGAGAGTAATAGGCTGACGATGACAATAATCACAGTATATTTAATACTGTGATAGATGGATAAAAAAAAGCAAAACCTGAATGATTGATGCCTTAGTAATCGAGGGCTTCATAGTTCTAATCAAGCGGATTTGAGAGCCGATGTTAAGCCCGGTTGCTTATTGTCTTAGACTTGCAAGAGTCCCATGCTTGTTACTGGTGTTGCATGTCTTCACCAATTACAACAGCATTAATGTGAAGTATTGGCATGAAATGTCTGGAAAGGTGACAAGAGCTTGGAACCTGATTGATCTGTCTTTGTCCCATGCATGGAATGGAAGAGCAAACGCGAGCTTTCTCCAGCTACGAAGTAGAGTGCAAGAGCACTTAGTCCCCCAACCATTTACAGCGCAATATTTTGCGAAGTTACGGGCCGTCGCAATTTTTCTCTGAGTAAGTGCTCGGTCTAAGGTCACGCGATGACGAAAGCTTTGCCACATTTCGTTGTTCCATTCAGTACAGTGTTCTTTGTTGCACCAAAATACTTTACACTCCTATGAATTTTCTGTTATAAATAGTCACCATATTGTAACCGCCCGTTTCATAGTTGGAAATATTTCTCTCTGTCGTTATAGATTTTCATATCCTTAGCGATTGTTGTTAAATTCATCTTAATATTAATAATAACATCAAGTCTAATAATACGCCATGATAACTAATCGGAAACTTAAAACGCCATTACCTTTAGATTAAAACAAAAGCTTCAAACGCAGAGCACGTCATAATCTAGACCTTTGCTTCCGTTTTCCTTTGACACATTTGTTTCTTTTTTTCGATGCATAGAATTTTAACTAGACTTTTCTATCCTATACATTGTCGAGACAATGGGATGAGCCAGAGGAAGACCTCGAATCTTCGGCGCAGTTGTTGCGTGGAGTTGAGGAGATAAAAACGTATCTACGGCGTTGTCAAACCGTTTTAAAGCTTAAAATAAATTAATTAAATTAGGACGAAACTAAACAATTTCAAGACATAAATAACTACTGATTCCATTTTCTTAGACGATCGCCATTTCTATTTATTCCGCACACTTTTTCTATCGTTAAAATAGCATTTTTTTAGTCATGCCATTATAGATCGCAGCACTGTCGGAAGTTTGACAACGTTCGTCCCTTCCCTTGACCTCTCGACAGAGCTCATTCGAAAGGCAAATTTCTTTGTTCGAGTGATGTGAGGTGGACGGTGTCCGGATGAAATTTGGGACTAAATTTCTCTGAATTGGTATTAATGGTCAGTACCTGCACGCTGAGACATCGATTTTGACCCAATTTCTACTAAATTACGACGAGACGGCCCTAATCTGTGTCTGGGTGTTCATCCATCCATTCCATGGACTGCGGACCGGCGGCTGGTGGCTTCTGCTTGCGTCGGTGGGACCATTCCTTGGTTCGGACCTGGCCAATGGGTCTACCGGGGGTAACTGTGGACAGCTCGTGATCCTTCCGATGAGTTGTGCTTCTGACACCGCGGACCAGAGCTGATGTTTCGCCAACTTCGGATACACGCACATCAATAAGGTGAAGTTGTGCCCATGTTGTTGTATCATTATTTAGACACATTGCTCTAATTGTACTCAATTCGATGATAAAACAACATTTCATTTGTGCTTGCGTGCAAATTTTGAACACGTTTAATAATGAATTATTTGGATAACTCAGTAAATGTAAAAATATTGTTCCTGTAAATACGTGTTAAACAAAGTGGTAAAACGGAGGATTTATAAGATATTACTGATAACTTTTCTGTGAATAAAACTCAATTCAGTGTTTTCAGATTTACAAACTTTTTGTCTTACCAGAAACGGACGAGAAAGCGGAACCGGAGTGGAGACCCTATCCGCCTAGTGTTTAATCCTCTGTAAATTTTGTAATTTTATTCAAATAATGGACAAATAAATTATTTATATATTTACGTCATTTGGTATTCATCATTAGTATGAACCCTCGTAAATAGTATATTCATCTATTTGAAATGTTTGTGTGTAAATGACGTTTAGTAAATATTTCTTACTTTATGCCTGTTGCATTCCTTATACTGCATTATATTACCCCGAATCCAAAAATGCTCTACAGTCCGAAATATACGGGAAGGTTATAATATACAATTATTTTCAGTCTTGAGTATTATTCCACGAAACTTAGATTCTTTTCTAGGTTTCTGGTGCTATACAAGCTACCTTCTATAAATGAAACGATGTTGCTGAACTTTTGCTTTGTCTATTGGGTATCATAACTTTAATACTTACAAGCGAAGTGAAAGCACAACCAATGAAATGAATAAGTTATCTTCAAAGGAGATAACAATTTCGCAGTATTCAACTAGCGAAAGTTCCCAGCGTTGCTCTTTTCACGTTAATAATAACGCAGGAATGTAATATAAAATAAGTTTTTTCCAGTACTTGAGGGTACACTACATTCAACCCAGTACATACACATCCTGGAATAGAAGAAGGTGCCTCGGCATGTGAGAACCTTAAAGAACTAGAGAGAGTACGAGGCATTCCAAACACAAGTTGTGAGCCCCGCTGTTAACCTGGGGGGACATACCTGCGAGAGAAAACTCCCACGGATATGCCTCTCCTACGATGTACATTGTGGTGTGCGTTTGCACTCCCCCCCCCCGCGATCACCTCCCCGCGCCCACACATTTATATATATAATGCCACTTCTCAAGACCTGCAGTTATGGCAGACGGGTATAGAACCGGACTGCAGAAACGTAGACTCGGGTTCTAGGGTTGTTCGACCAAAATACCCCGACTGAATTGCACACTGACGCCAGCGGACACGAACTTGGTGCTGTACTCGTTCAGATATTGGGAAAAAAGGAGAGTCATAGCGTACGCCTCGACAACACTTAGCAAAGCGGAGAGGAATTATTCGACGACAGAGAGAGAGAGAATGCCTTGCTATTGTTTGGGTCATAAATAAATTCCGGCCGTATCTCTTTGGCAAACCGTTCACGGTTGTGACGGACCACCATTCCAGCTGCTGGCTGACGGGACTGAAGTATCCTTCTGGACCGCTCGCCAGGTGGGCTCTACGACTTCAGGAATATGACTTCACGATAAAGTACAAGAGTAGACGAAAACAGGATGCAGACTCCCCCGAAACCCTGTTGACGACGAATAACCAAAGACTGAGATCCTGGATTGTCTTAACTCTTTGACTAATATTCTTATTCCCTAGGTGTGAAAGGGGACTTCGAAATAATTAATAACGTACTACACAAGAAAAATTTCGACTCATTGCTAGTCATCCCCAAGAAACTGCGTCTAGAAATTCTGCAGAAGTTCCACGACGCACCCACCGCTGGTCATCTAGAAGTCGTCAGGACGTATGATGGAATCCGTCGGCGATTTTATAGGCCGCAACAACTTAAGGACGTCAGACACTATGTAAGCCACTGCAGAGAGTGTCAGAGAAGAAAGACGATTCCCCAACGACCACCTGGGCGACTAAAGCCGATTCCTCCGGCTGACGCACCATTTCAACGCACCGGAATTGACCTGCTGGGAAGATTTCCAACATCATACCGGGGAAATCGTGGATTATTGTCTACACCGATTACTTAACTTGGTTTGCCGTCACAAAAGCTGTAGCATCGGCGGAAGCTTTAGAGATCGCCACCGTCGTCGTTGAAGAAATAATGATTAGGTATGGAGCTCCAAGAACCATAATCACAGACCGGGTGACGGTATTTCAGTCTAGACTAATACACGAGATAAATACACTGTGTGAAATAACGCACCGAATGACGACTGCTTACCATCCTCAAACAAACGGGCTTACCGAGTGGTTAAAAAAACATTGGCCGACATGTTGTCCATGTACACAGACATCGATCAGAATAACTGGGACGCCGTACTTCCATTCGTGACGTTCGCCTACAACACCGCCAAGCAAGAAACAAAGGGATTCACACCATTTTTCCTGGTTCACGGTCGCGAGGCAGAAACGACAATGGACACGATATTACCTTTCAATCCCGACGATGTGAATGACCCTTACATTGGTCACTTAGTAACGAGGGCCGAAGAATCCCGACATCTAGCCCGCATACGTACGCTCCAAGCTCAAGAAAGGGACCGATAACGATACGACGCAAGACATCGTCCAGTTTTGTACCAGCCAGGGGATCTAGTCTGGATCTTTACTCCTATTCGCAAAGTCGGCCTCTCGGAAAAGCTCCTCAAACGGTACTTTGGTCCGTACCGTGTGCTAAAACGTTTATCCGACGTCACATATGAGGTCGAGGATTACGATCCTAATTCGAGATGCAGAAAGAGCCGTGACACCGTCCACGTACTGAGGATGAAGCCGTACCACGAACCCGACGCTC
The DNA here is from genome assembly GCA_034510155.1 of Eucriotettix oculatus. NCBI lineage: Eukaryota > Metazoa > Arthropoda > Insecta > Orthoptera > Tetrigidae > Eucriotettix > Eucriotettix oculatus. Next base: position 25,878,593 of record CM067378.1, on the reverse strand, counting down.
AAATGGAGGTTGAAGACCAAACACGACCCGACGACGACGCGGAATATTACGGGGACGAAGACGTAGGAACGACGACTGTCAGCCCAAGAACAGGAAGAACTGGACCTACTTACGTCGGACCAACGACAAGATCTAGAGGATTCAGGGCAGCTGAGAACTAACAGCGAGACGCTGTTTTTCCAAAGGAGGGAGCAATGCCACTCCTCAAGACCTGCAGTGATGGCACAGGGTATAGAGCCGGACTGCAGAGACGTAAACTCGGGTTCGAGTCCCATCCGACGCGACCATTTTTTAATTATTTCATTATTTACGTTATTTGCCTTTACTTTCTAATATTTTCTGTTTCGAGAATGTTCTGCTTCTGGAATATTTCTTGTATGTATAAATTGGACTGGATTCCAAATCGTAGTCAGTCTTACGCAGTACGAGCTTTTTACAGCACTTCGCCGTTGAATAAACGCATATAAGCTCTACGTGTGTCTTATTGAATCTTACGATCCCTCAGAAAAGTGACATATATATATATATATATATATATATATATATATATAGAGAGAGAGAGAGAGAGAGAGAGAGAGAGAGAGAAGAGAGATAATAATTAGAAGGCGGGCTAGGCTGCTTGCCAGGCCAACGGCAAGCAAATAATTATCGCGATTGCTTAATGTGAAATAAATATCTAATTGATGATATTGATAGCCAGAAAGAGAAACGCAAATCAGTACCATTTGAGAAATGGCAGGTCAGCCCTTAGACCTGAGTTTGGGACTCGAAAAACCTCTCATTGCAATATAAATACGTTTTGCCACAATGAAGACGGTACGGACTCCAACCAGGCCAAGCCCGGGAAGAAAATAACACGAACCACCGACGAAAAACAACACCCATCCTGCGAGAAAGCAAACGCACGCCGCCAGGCAAACGAAGGCGGGGTATAGAACAATATAAGGAGAGCAGATTACATTACGTAATGCCATTACAGGGCATTCCATTAGATTAATTGAGAATACAAGCATTATGTAATTAGAGTACATTAGAGCACATTGGAGAAAATCCAGCAACCAATAGCCGAGTTTTGGAGTATCGACGCCGAGATGACATCCAGATCACAGCCTGACCACAATCTAACAGAGGAAGAGATGTCCCATCATCACCAGCTCCTGGATCTACAAGCGGTGATGTATCAGATTTACTTCTCTAGCCCCTGGCTTATTTGAGTGCTAGTAAAATTTTCGATGCCAAGTTTTGTTTATACCCCACTTAATCCCTAGTAGATACTCTTCCTGTCCGGTGAGTTTAGTAAGCAGCCAGCCCAAAATTTTAATGATATTTGAAAATTAATGTTTCATTTTATTTATAGTTCAAATTGTTTAAATTTAATTTAATAAAATTGTTCCACTTTTCTTTATTAACATTTCAATTTTTATCATTAATAATTCACTACCACAGTCACCACAACCTTACACTTGATATGAATTTAATTTTGAACTTTATTGTGACTGGTAGAAATTGCCGTGCCAAACTTCAGTGCTTCCTTTCCTATTCCTGATAATTACAACCAAAATTTAACAGAAAGAGCCAAAATTCTATGAATATTTATATTAATGTAATCATCTCTGTTGTTTGTTATTTTTGTTGTGGTAATCAGTCCTAAGTCTAGTCTGATGCAATCCTCCATGCCAACCTATCCTGCACAAAAAATTTTAACATAGCTACCACATCCCACATTCTCCATAATCTGCTTAACCTATTCCATCTCCGTCTTCTGTTCTTATCATCTCTGTTATGTTTTTATAAGTATTACAGTCCGTATTGTCTGACTCTTAGATGATTTTGGTGAGGGTTTACATGCAAACACCTCACAAGTACGTTCTTGAATTACTATAACTAAATACATCAACATTCAGTCCCTAATATAGGTTAATATTGAAATAAATAAATTAAACACATTTAACACTCTGGTGGCAGCAAGAATCTCTTTGTTTCTGAACTATTCTTTGATGAGAAATAATGTCGCAGATCACTTCATGACAACTACACAGTTTGGTGGAAATAAACTTCGAAACCGACACGAGACAATTGTGACGCTTATTAGACATACGTATATCAACACATAATATTATATGTTATGTTCAATAACAATTAACAATGTAAGATGGCCAAGAAATCAATTAACAATTAATTAAATACAATCAGACAGCTGAATTTTATTATGGTCTCTAAAAGTTTCTAATATTCTACGTTCCTCTCATAATGCTTCTATCTCATCAGGTGTGCACTACAAATAAACTGGCACAATGATGGACAAAGATTTACCTAAGACCAAATTAGTTAATTGAGAATAAAGTCACAAATATAGGTTTTAAATAAATTGAAGAACAATTGGGTTTACTTTGGAATACTTCAGCCTTTAACCTTGCAAAAAATTGCTCTCAGAATCAGTGGGAAAAACGTAGCGTATCAGAAAGTTTTGCTTGATATAGTAATGCGCAAAAGTGATTTTATTAATTAATTATAAATTACAATAAATAAAGAGACGGCCAATAAGTCAGTATATAAATTTATCACTATATATATTGTAATGAAAATCCGCGTATTTTGGTGATATTGTGGCGTTGTGAGGTGCAGTTCGGCCTACAACAAGAGATTATTACGTTTTAAGTTTTGTGCGCGACAAGCGAGGCCAACAACAATGTGAAGTTGGCTGAAAGCGGGTGAACCCCCAATGGGGATCCCCCGCGGGAAACTCTCTCGGGGTGTGTGTAAAAAATGGCTGGGAACCCCGGAATTTTGTAAAAGACCGCTGGTGGGGAACCCCTGAATTTTTGTGAAGAACCAATGGCGGGGAACCACTGAATTGTGTAAGAAAACCGATGGCGGGGAATTCCCGTGTGAGAATTTAAAAGGGGAGCCGATGGGTGGGTCGTGGTCAGAGAGCCGATGGGTGGCTCGTGGTCAGAGGGCAGATGAGTTGCGGAGAGGACGGACGATGGATTGAGTTTCAGATGAAAAGCAGATGAGTTGGACCTGGTTCATACTACCTTCATCGGTGTAAAAATCCTGCAAGACGCCAGAGAGACGCGGAAACATTCGTGAAGTTGGATGTTTGTAGGCCCAGTAATTGTGGGTGAGTTCTTAAAAGCTGTGAAACTTGCTCATTGTGCTGATTGAATAATATTTAAATGATTTTTTTCTATTTTCAGTAACTGCATACTCCACTTCTCGAGAGACCCAAAATCCCCTGAGATATTGGCTCATGTAATCACTTTAAATTGATAAATGTAAAGTTTTCAAATTGATTAAAATTTGTTCAATTGATAAATTAATGTCTTATCCCATGAAAAGGATATTACAATATATATTGTAGCGCAGTAGAACCCGCGCCCAATTTTTTTTAATTACGGAAACGTTTTACAAGGAAATTATCGACGCTTGTGGCGCGCCATCAACAATACCTTCCTATCGGCAAGTCTCAAAAGAAGCCGACAACAGAGGAGTAACTTCATGTTACAATTCTTTATACCGAAATTTTGAAAAACAATGACAGTTCTTTGGACATTGTGTTCTTAGAGAACGTGTTGGACGGTTGAGTGAGACGGGCGATAGGATGGACACGGAGCGGATGAGCTCCCGTGAAGGTTGTATTTAGAGAGCGGCGAAGGACATAGTTGATTGAAGATGTGTTTTTAGAGAGCGGGTTGGACGAGTAAGGAGGGTGTGCATCCCTGTGTTATGAGCAGAGAAAATTGTGAATTAAGTAACTTTTGAGTTAAACGTGATACAAGGTGATGGCGAGGGGATATTGAAGGAGAGTGGTGGACAGATTTCTGGTGATACAAGGAGGTGGAGAGAGGAGTTGGGCAGCAGAGAAGTTACGGCGAGAGCAGATTTGTGAGGTGGCAGCGGAGAGGTGGACCAGGATCCATGCTTCCAGGAAGCAGGGTCTTCACAACTCAGGTTCGTCAACGAACAGTAAATCTGCTACACGTGGTCACCCAAAACATTAATACCCTGAGATCTTTAATACAATCCCATTTTAATTAATTATTTTTGTACATAATATATAGACGCACGACCCATATTAAAATTATTGTGTTTACAATTAATAAATTGTATATATTTAAACCCAATTATTAATTTCATTAATTAATATTCCCCCCATTAATTTACAATATAAATTAAAAATTGTAACAAAGAACCTATATTTAATTTCTTGTAAATTTATGTTTGTAGTACGCCTGAGATAGTCTCGAAATGGAGACGAAACGTCTCTTTTGAATAAATAGTGATAAATTTATATGCTGAATTAATGGCCGTCTTTTCATTTATTGTAAATATTTAAGTCATAAAACTGTTGTAATTATAAATTGACGTCTTGGGCAACATATATTGCTTTTTATGAGAGCCTTTGATGATGCTCCATGGTATGTGAGCAATCAGACTCAACACCAGCTCAGGCGTGCCTTTCATGAAGAATATTATTCACGAGAGACCTAACAAACACCACAAGAACAACTGGAAATCCATACCAAGCCCCTTATACAACCACTGCTGCAATATAGAAACCACTTAAGACTAAAACAATGCTGGTCAATTCCCACAATTGACCCCAATGGGACCCCATCAGGGCTCGTTATAAGACATAAAATATAGCTTATAGAACATGCGATTTGGATTGCTATTTTTATAATTAAGTTAAAAAAACTCGTGTATTGTTAAATGTCAATTACAACAAAGTAAATGAATAATAGTTGATTGTATATTATTAATTGCAGGAGCTCGCATCGAATAATTTTCCTCTTACTCACTCTTCCATCAAACTCTATAGGTCTGGATAATAAAATAAAAATAAGCATACTCGTATTAAGCGAGGCACCTTTTTTTCCGACGAAACCTCACGCTCACAAGTTTTTGGCTCCATTGGTTATCAATGTTTCAAGGTCGAGGAATTATCTAACATGTAGATAGCAGATTAGATGTAAAATAGGATGATCAGTTGTTGTAATTTTGGAAGTCCTAACACGCTACTAACAATATACTCAAGCACTTTCTTACCACTCGGCACTTGCTCCGAGTACCGATTGATTGTATGCATCGGTGGTTTGGTTATTTACGGTTATTTGGACAACCAAAGTACTGATATATCGCAGACACTGTGCAAACGAGATATTCTCCCTCGCTCACATCACTTCGCATGCGACCCCACTTAAATATGCAACCTGTTATCGAAAGCAAACAAACAAACACGTGGATGTGTGCTTCAGAACGCGTTGCGAGATAAGATCTGATACTCGGGTTGGAATTTTCATTACATCCATGGAGACAAAAATTGGGCTGATATCGGTCATGTTATCTGACAGAAAAAATACGTGATGGAAATAGGAAAGAAATATTATTCAAGGCTCAAATGTTATTTTTTTTCCTTAAGCGCCTATTCTTCATTTCACCAAACAATTCATTTTTATTTACGTAATGAAGAAAATACTTCCTCTCATAACGGTTTGCACGCTTTTCTCCATTTATATTTACACTTGCATAGCTATTAAAGCGAACGTCCAAAAATATAAGGCCTTGATTGAGTTAATGTAAAATTGTTTCAAGAGCTTTAAATCAACATCTTTGAACACTTAATTTACTGTTAAAACAATGTTTACATATTGAAGAATATATACAGAGAAATTCACCTGTGGAGTAGTTGAGTACAACATCGAAAAATTTACCGCATATAATTAATTTTGTTTTATATAAACAACTTCTAAAATCCTATGTTCAAATACGTTATTTTCCTAATAAAAATATTTCTATTATAAAAATCAATTTTATGATTTAATTCCAGTTAGCAGGAGGTATATTTGACATTTGTTGAAACTTTACAACTATGTTAGTGATAACATAATCTATTTTAGAAAGGTCTCTGTTAACATAGAAGGAATAATCATGAATATTTTAATTAAAGAAGTTCTAACAATAAATAGTTGAAATTGAAACCTAAAAATTTGCCCCCTCATAAAGTAATTTGAGAACGTTTTCGATTCGGCTCGATATTAAATATAACTTCATGTTTAATGGGAATTTTATGTAAATATGAGTCACTCTAAAATTAATTTTTAACATTCCCGTTTAAATTTATTTTTAATCTGAATCATAGTAATGTATGCAAGTCATAGTTAAATCCAACCCTGTTAGTGGCGCTGTCATAGCATTTCTTGAACGTGCTGCCATAAATTTCCTGTGTTGTTAAAACGAGATAGTGGGAAGCATGCAAAAATGATTCAATAAGGTGAACGGAGATCACAATACAGTTAGTCAGAAGGAAACGTGAAATGGGATATGCAAATATTTGGGATACTCCTCGCAACGGCAGACTAAAAGAATGCATTATCCCTTGATAATGTGAAGAAAGAATTTTCACTGTTAGTTGGAATAAGAGTTGGAGTTGAGAAAGGTTTGTTTCAGACTGGTTCTAAGGATTTTTACAGCGGCTCAAAGAGAAACACGGAAAACAGTGTACCGAAAACTTTTGTAACAATGAATGGTGATAACATTTTACAAGATTCGCAGGCAATAATAAAATTTAAAGTTCTACGTGTCATGTACTTGTTTCTATAATGAATATAGGGGGTACATTTAATTATTAAATTGGGATATTTATATATTAACAATGAATTTATAATAAAGAAAAGAAAATAATTAACTTAATCAATACACATATTTACATTAATAATTACAATTTTTAGTTTTTATTTTTATGCCTGCACTTTTTTCGTCAATTACAACTACATATATATTTACAAACATATGAATTCCTTAAACTTAAACAATAATATCATTGATACCGACGCATATGTGCTAGCTCTGAAGGAATTTCAAACTCAACTGACTCGTATTCGATCACATGTGGAGAAACTGTTGCACGACAATGCACGGTCACATGCGAGTCAGAAATCCACGGACGAAATCGGAAAACTTGTTGGACAGCGTTGAAACGCCCGCCATAAAGTCCTGACTTGGCTCCATGCTTTTGCCATTCATTTTGAAAGCTGAAGTAATCGCTGCGTTGGACAAGAGATAGTAATATGGTGACTTCCTAGCCATTGTTGCCAAACAGCGGCTGAAACGTGCTGGTCCAGACTTAAACTGTGCACTTCGGATTACAGGCACTAGTTTGCAGGTGGCCTAAGCCTGTTGAGAGAAAAGAGGATCATGTGAAAAAATGAAAATTTGTTCTTCAGTAATACATGTAGGATACAATCGTATTTTTAAAATAAATTTTGTACATTACTTTCGGAGTTACCTTCATATATACCATTAACTGAACACATACTATGTCACATTTCGGTTTATCTTTGGCCCTTTTTGGGTTGTAATGAGGTTTATATGAAGAACTGTAATAATTGCATAACTGCTAATTTTCGATCTTTATATTAATTATTCCCTCTGTCAGCTTAAACTCATCCGACACAGAAGTTCTTTTTCGTTTATGTAAGATTTCTTCTTCTTTTTTCCTTTATTCTCTTTGAGAACATCTCAGGCCAGTAATTATTTAACTTTTCCTGATCTTTATCATTTATTTCGTACAGGTAAATGACCAAAGGACTTGTTTCATCTAAAAGTATTATGATATTCTTTTTCTTTACATAACTTAAATGTTATGAGTCTGATCCGATTCTGTTAAATATTCCCAAACTTCTTTAGTAAAATGTTACAGCTCACCAATACATCATAATAGCGTATATATATATATATATATATATATATATATATATATATATACTATCCTCAATTAACTTAAAAATCATTTTAGAATTCGTGTTTCAATTTTTGTGTAAGTTTTAATCTCTACTACAATAATGCCTCAGTCAGTTTAGAATTTGAACACGCTTGAAATAAATGATCCATTTCATACTCATTTTACTTCTTTCCAATTTATACATCGAATGCGATTAAATCAGTCACTGTCAATTTCAATTTTCCTTACCTGAAAACAAATTGATATTGATTTACAGCTGTATAACGGACGGTTTTAACGGTAAAAATTTAGAATCAGGTTTTAACTTTACCTTGCAACTGAATCACTTTTTGAGTATAATTAATATCGCACGATGAATCCAAGATTTGCCTCTGATCTCTAATTCGTCTGCTCAGCATAAAAAGGAAAATCAGTGTGCATTATCTACACTTGCCTATCAGGAAGACGGAGATAGATCTATTACCACATTCAATCTAATTATTGGTGTAAATTGCATTGGCTTTCCCGAGTTCCGATTGAGAGAGCTCATTACATCCCGTCGCATCGGGTTTTAATTACCGTCACATACTGCTGACATTTCACTAACTTGAAAGCCTTTCTGTATTGCCGTTACGCAGTGAGAAATGCCCTGAGGAATTAATAACCTGTGTAATGACACCTCATTTTGCAAAATGGCTGGCTCATTCATATTGATGATTCATTTCGAATATAGCGGCCCCTGAATCCTATTAGATAATTGTGTTCGTAGTCTCGTTGGTTCCATCATAACGTACGTAGACGTAAATAGCTTTGATTAAAATATATTGCGATGTAGCTTCATTTTGGAAAATGCAATAATTATAATGGCCAAAGCATTATGTAAGGAAAATAATTTTTTTATCAATGACAGTGTATTATAATTATATTTATTACTAACTGAATTTCCAGCGTCAGCACGAGTATTAACCGGCATCGAGATCATAACGCTTTTGAAAATTAAACAATGATGATTCCTCCTCTACCTAATCCAAAAGAAAGTTTTTTGATCATAAGCTGTATAGTGTCTCATGGTGCCTCGATTGAGTCTAGAAATCCCGTAGAGACATAAGGGTCAACACGGGAAAAGTGATCCGTGATTGGAGGTGATGTCTCATGGAGAATTCATGTATAAAGTTTTCAGCTGGCGCTTAACCGCTGATTTATTTTTTCGACTTTGCTGCAAAGAATTTATATAAAAGACTGTTTCAAACCGTATTTATTTAAGAAGAGTTTTAGTGTTTCATGTCTTAAACGGGTATGATGCAGTTATTTACAAGCATTCAGACGTTAACTGGAGTTTCTTGTCCAAACTTTTTTCCATTGAAACAATATGGCGTTTTGTCTTTTTAACAATATGAGTGTTAGGAGAAAATAAAGTAAAATTATCCATTAAGATATCCTATCGCCGGGATCTTAAGCAGTATTGTAATGGACAATCACATCTACTCAGATTTTGGCGGTGCGGAATCAAAAGAAAGGAGACAGCAGTTGAGCCAGGGGCAATAAATGTCAAACTCGTCGTCGCGGCTTGGGATTTTCCCAATTTTTGTGAGAATTTGGCGGCATCGGGTTGTGTATTTTTCCAATTATCATCATAAATGTTATTAGTGGATACTCATCCCTGCCACTTTGGTGATAGAAACTAAAGAAGTGGGGAGGAAGTTTTAAAAAAGCTGGTGGAGACATTTTTAGGTCAGATTGTTCGGGAGCGGTGAGAGGAGAAATTTTTTAGAATTTCAGAGGGTAAGATTTTACAGAAATTCGGAGGTGATAGTTTGGAGATATTTTTCGAAAGGAGTGTTACGGGAGAGCTGGCACGACATATTTTGTGAGAAAATCCTGCGCTAAACTTCTCACTCATGGTTGTGGGTTGGAATTGCGGCAAGGGACAATCTGAAATTCTTCCTGAAACAGGAAGAACAGGAGGTCGGCAGCTGTCATCTGGAGAAAGTATTACCCGATTAGGAGGAAGGAGTTTGGAGCTGCATTAAGCCGACATGGTAATTACCCCTGTGACTATTTGCTAATTTTCTGTTTTTCTGCCAGGTCCGAGTAGATTTTGTGTTTAACATTCTGTTCTATGGGAAGACCCATAAATGCGACCCTGAGGTTAGAGACTTAATTGTATTATATGTATTGTTTGTAAATATATATGTAGTTGTAATTGACGAAAGAAATGTCGGCATAAAAATAAAAATTGTAATTATTACATTTATTGATTAAGTAAGTTATTTTCTTGTCTTTATTGTAAAGTCATTGTTAATATATAAATATCCCATTTAAATAGTTAAATGTACCTCCTATATTCATTATAGTATAAGAAATAAGTCCAGGACATGTAGAACTTTAAATTAATAAAATGACGTCTTGTTTTAAATTAATTACGTAGTACTTACAATTACTTTATTTCTTTCTCCTTGGCTCTACAGCCCATTGAGGGCCTGGGCCTACCGAGTAGACTCCGGACTGTCATCTTGCAGGACACATTCTGAGTTTGAAGCGACACGTGGTCAGCATATCGATTCTCCAACACAATTACTAAATTAGTTTAATTTTTCGTTATAAAATACTATTTGTGATAGAAATAAAGTGTTTAATCAAATATAAAGTTATGATTAATGAATCTAAATAACATATAAATGTAATAATTAAACACTTGAAAGTAGAGAATCAAATTGCCTCATACCCTAGGGCTAAACAATACTTTTGTAAGGAATTCATTAATAAACATAAATAGCGTTCAATTTATGATGAAAAATCGCAGTAATAGCTATTTAATCTACAATACATATTAGTAAAGTTTTATCATTCTATTGTTATAATATGGGAAAATGCACTTTGGGAGATCGTGCTACAGGTGCATTAAACTAGTCTAGTAATTTAAAGAAAATCTAAAAATCCAAAACATTCATTACTATGGCTAACTTAAGAGTGGTAAATAATTGCTTGTTACTATGAGAGCCAAAAATAAGTCCTAAAACGCTGAGACAGTTAAGAACTTTCGCAATCGATCTTTTGTTCCTGCAGAGTAAGTAGCATGTATACTAAGATTTGCAGAAACTTCTCCACTATTTTAAGGATGCACACAAAACTTTGCCCCTTCCCCCGGGCCGCCCAATTCCTTGCGGCTAAACTACAACTTAATCGACATTTTGAACGTTATAATTATACTCCGCGACCTCCATAGCCCTGGATCTATAGGAAATGTTTTTTTTGTAACGAACTTCCACCCATTCCTTGGGGTGGTCCCCTTCAACGTTGGAAGTGATTAATTTTATCCAAAGAAAATAATGGAAGAAACTGCATATTTTATTCTTTATAATATATTTTTATTATTTGAAAATTAATATTCATATACCCTTTTAAATAAAATTGTCTTTTACATGATCTTAGTAATGCTTAACTCTGTTCCGTTATTAGTTCTTTGTTTACTAATGTTTATAAAAATTGCAATAACAGAAATAAGTCATGAGAACAGAGTCAAGAACCGTAATAACTTACCTGTGGTATATTTTGGGAAAGTCCTCTTCAAGAAAATAAATTTACGTTGAACCTTAGACACCTTAGGGATAGAAGTGTTTGTACGTAACGATTCGAATCACAATCTAATTGTAAATGACATTTAGTATTAAACCGCGAGTATCCCAGGTAGTTTTTGTTTTCTCGGGGTTATAAGTATTACTAAGAGCAACGGGTTATTATAATATACCTAAGGTAAATTATAGGTAATATGCAGAATAGAAAATATTCTCATGCCACTGCCATCAGAATATTAACGAAGTATATTAAGTGACATGTTATGTGTTAATTAATTTAAATGTGATATGTAGATTTAAATTGTATTGCATGTAATGATGAAAACATTTTGAATTGGTATGTAATGTATAATTCACATAATATTTTATATATAAAATTTATTTTATTATTGGACAAATTTTCAATAAAGTATAGTATTGAAATAACTTATACGATAAAATTAATAATTGAATCAAATAGTATTGTGATAGTATTTTACGTATGGTTCACGAATCATGTTTAGCTTGGATTTGACTCTGGTACTATGTTTGGATATGTTTTATGTGACGTAATTATTAAAAATATACAGGTAAATATATGTTTATCAGATACATTGCTGTAATTGGTTATTTATTATGAAAAACTTTGTGTTTTTATATTGTTGATAACTTACAGTTTAAAATGGCCATGGCTGAATGCTCCTAAATTTGAAATTATAGAAATGGTGGTTTCTTTTTATTTAATTAGCATTAGATTGAAGTTGTTCTATTTGAATTTAATACCTTATCAATTTTATACAGAACATCTAAAATTTTATATAAACGGATATATAAAAGCTTCCGTATTTAAGAAAAATCTTAGTATTGTTTACCCTAACCTACCATGTGTGCGTATTTATGATCATTAAAATGAAAAACTAAATATGGCGCACCCTGTATTGGCGTGCTTAATCATCACACTATAATTTATTCCATTTATTTTATTTTAAGATAATTTTTTTCTTTCCCCTATTTATATCAGTAATTTCTAAAAACCAAAAGTGTTTTTCAATTTAGATTTCAAAAATTTATTCGAAAGAAGCTTTCGGCAATTCCCATATTCATCTACAAACTAAATTAAATTATTTGAAACTTTACAATTTTTAAAATTATATATACAGAAATATGGTATTTCGTTCAAAACTATGGCTATATGATATAATGATGGTTATATGATATAATGTTTAAAAATATTATACATACTTTCATGTATTTCGAAAGCAAATGACTGATATAAATAAGGGAAAGAAAAAACAATATTATAATAAATTCATTATCAGTCTTTAAACAAAAATTTAATAAATTCATTATCAGTCTTTAAACAAAAATTTAATAAATTCTTTGAAGAAATTATCATCTTTTAAGCAAATTTGTATCAAATTTGGATGGAATTTGTCCGGACGTTTAAATATGTATAAAGAATTACGAACAAGCATACATCTAGTTTATTATATAGGGCTGTACAGCAACATGACTGAGCTTATGTAAGTCTAAAATTTTATCGACTAGCGAGCCTTCTTTCAAAACGAAGCTGCTGATAACGTGAACGATTCCTAATGGCGTCACACATTGTTCCGCTTAGTTCAGAGGTGGCCAAACCGTGGCGCATGAGCCAAACGTCGCGCTTTGGACGATTAAAAGTGGTGTATTGCATCCTTGAACCTGTTTGTATTTCGGACGAGAAGTCCCTTTACATTTATTGAAGGCGCTGTACAGTTACAGATGAATTATAAATACAAACATTGAATGGCCAAAAGTCAGAAATTGAATAATTGAATAGCAGTTCTTCTGGCAAACGGAGAGAACAAACAAACCACATCGAACTCGCTCGTCAGTGCCATCAATTGCAATCCAGAGATTCCTTTACAAAACGAGACTCTCTGTCAGCTATGGCAGCATCATGAATCCTTCACGTACAGGAATATCATTCTTGAGTTTTGTAGATTGGTGCTTCATTAAAGTGTCCTAAATTAACTAATTTATCTGTGACAAAGTTATTCATTTTCGTCCCCTAACCATGGACGTATGACGCTATAAAACGTGCTCGAGTCATATGGCGCATCTAAACTTTTCTGTCAAAAAATTGGCGCTTGGCATGCAAAAGGTTGGACACCCCTTGCTTAGACAGTATGACAATGCAGTTTTAATCACTCCGGTTTAACGATAATCTCTAATAGAATCATTATTGCTGACTAAGCTAACTCGGAACTAACTAAAACACGAATTATAGCCACACTAAACAACCGGGTGGACGCCCGAGAAAAGCAGGCGTCGCTACAGCTGACACAATCCATCGCAGTTCACGTGCTGGAAGAAAAATTGCACATCAAAAAAAGAAAATCAACGGTACCTTTCACTATGAAATCAGTAACTGAACATCGTCCCGACCTCATCAGAAGACAGCAAGTGACCCTAAGCATTATTCGAACCCTACACAGTAATCTTAGTCACTCTTACTTATTTGTCAGATCTAATCAACATGCATGTACGCTCTACGATGCTCCTCTAACTATTCAACAACCACGACAATATCAGGATTGAAACCATTGCTCCATACTCAAACTGGACTTCTGTAAAAAAACGGAGACTATATATACACCCGAAGCTTTTTTATGTCGATCGCTAATGATACTCCCCATGTTGATGCGACCTAAAATAATTAAATATTAACAACCATAAACTTTGTGCATTTATAAAATTCATTACAGCCTGAGACGTCGATTATGCAGAGTCAAGGGAGTCCATCGAATTTGAGCAAGTGGAACCAGCTTTGTGAATCATGCATCGTCAAATAAACGGACGCAGACGGTTACAATGCACTATACGAATCGTCATTGCCATATAGACTAAATGTTTGTCATCCCGTGGGTGTCGTTACAGTTCCAGATCCACTGCCAAATTTTTAATGTCCGATTTCCTTCAGTGCGTGTAGTCCCGCATGATCAACAATATAGAGACTCGCACACATTCAGATTTAGATTCCTGTTCTGCATTCTAACAAGGTTTTAAAACTTGTGAATTTAAATATGCATTTACACTATTTATTTTAATTTAAAGGTTTTTCATTTAATTTATAGACAAGCGTGCAGTTAGAAAGAAACTACAATCTGCGTTGAATATACAACGGAAAGTAATAAAATTAGTGAAGTACGATGGACAAATATATTCGCGTGATCTGGGACACCAAATGAAAGTTAACTGTTCTCTTTATTATTCCCAGAAACAATTGAGGTCAATTACCTATGAATCTTGACTTGTAAAAATCTAAACAGAAAGACATCGATTGGTATAGCATGTCTTCTATAGCGCGATAGTTAGTATTTTATTATTTGTTAATATAAATGTAGCTAGGCTTGAAAAGCTGGAGTCGGCGTTAGAATAACGCGCCTGTAATCTCCTGGAATCGCTTCATGTCACGTACGAATATAACCTGCGTTGTTTCCGCAAATAACCGGCGTGGGAAAGAGGAAACCATGAAAGAAAACAAAATTTGATGTGCTTGTCTCGGCCAATGAGGTTTAGTGGTTTCAAGACAAATCGATTGTTAAAGATCGATTTTTCGAGGCTTTTGCTCACGGCAGTGAGGCTGTGCGAAATCAGAAATTTGAAGTAAACTGACGGGAACCGACGCTCGATCCCAGTTGTATATGGACGGCGACTTGTGACGAAGAAAGATGCTGTCAGATTTCCAATCCTTGTCGTTTAGGGAGAGTATCACCCACGGGTTTTATTCTGAGATTATATTAGATCTGATTACTTAGCGGATCTTAAATTATTTTGTTAATTTTTCCTCCAATGATGTTTTCCCAGTTAAATTCCTGTGTAAATAAATTTCCCATTATCTTTTAATTACTATTTTAAATTTAATTCTCGACCCGTCCTGCACTTCATTATTTAATCATTGAAGTACCTCGTAAAATTATCTTTGGAAATAAATTAGTTTTATTTTTCCTAATAGGATAATTCGATATATAAGGCATGTTTACCGAAGGATATTGTGCAAAAAATCAACAATGGAACACTGTAATATAAATATTAAAAGAAAAATAAATTATGAAATAAAGTTTTAATAAAAGTTCCCATTTTGTTCAGGAAGGAGCGTAAAATGCTCAAATCAATGAATATATTTTTAATTTGAATGATCCTGTTAAAATGTATGTGAACAAGTTTACTTAAACATCGTAAGGTTAACATTGTAAATGTCAAAATTTTGGATGGGATTGAGTGAAATCATTTACATCAGGTTCAACATATAGGAAATAAATATAATATATGAGACTCAAATTCTAAACCACATTCATGATTCTGAAACTCCACTTTTCTCAAAAGGTTAGCGTTTCTTGATATTCACAAGTGTACGTTTTAAAATTCAACCTAACAAAACTTTAGATCATTTCATTGGTAACATAATTTCTGCATAGTTCATGTTGGAATACAATACAAAAGGATGTTACGAGAAATTTAAAATTTATTACTAGCAAATCAATCAACGCCTGTTTTTTACGCCAAATAAATTCATTATTAAATTAATTAAAGCCAGATAAAGGCAAAGTTTTCATTTCGCAGAGATCGAGGTTTCGTCATCATATTTGGGACTTCCTCAAGTAATGTTAGATTTTGAAATTTTGACGTGGAAAAGGTGATTAACATATACAAATCTAATCCAAACCTGATTGTCTACTTCAACGGTAATGTCATTTTATTTCATTTAATTATTCTAAAAACATACGTTGATTGATTTACTAAATTTATCCTTCTTCGATGATTATAAATTTAGAATAGTTGATTTATAATTTTATATTTTGGGACTAGGTCCTCTAGGTTTCTTAAATAAGTCTCCATACTTTCACATCATTATTAATAAATATTAACAGCTAAATATATCTCTAAAATTTTACAAGTAACTTTCTGACTAAATATAATTTTTATACAAAGAGCTTTCCGAAAAAATGTCATAATATAAAGAACACAATTTTAAAAACCATATCCAATATAAAACTCGTATATTCTTTTGTCAGCATTTAATATATTCAAATACAATAAAAAAATTAAAATTCAATGACCTCTATTTTAGTTTTTATTCCTACAGTTTCTTCCAAAAATCTTTTCCTAAATGGTTCTTGGTTGAAGATTTGATTCTCCCTCATTGAAAGCCATTAATACAGGAACATTAATAATCATCACATTTTTGCTCAATGCCTATCGAAACTGAAAAGGTCATTAATTACACAAGTGACTTAATGTAGACTAAAATGGAAGTCAGTTCGTTTTGATTAATTTTTTCATTGTATTTGAATATATTAAATGTTAAAAAAAGAGTATTGGATTTTGTTTATAAAATTGTTATTTGTTTTATTTATATAGAAGATCATGGTATATTTTGTGCTTAATTTATTTGTAGCGAAATCAATCATTAATAATATTTATTAATAATGGAGTTGTAAGAAAATAAGAGAAACGTATTTAAACACAAAGGGCCTCTAATTACATTAATTATTTTTGTGATATTTAATAATTATGAATAGTTATTTTAAGTACATTATATAATATTAAATAAAGTCACGTCTACGATTGATATTTAAATAATTAATTTTAATGTTTAACTTTCATTAAAGTTAGATATAACTGTTTGTCCTACACTATGATAATACCTGAGATAATTTATCAAGTTTCTTTAAAATTTATTTTAGATTATTAATGATCATTACCTCAGGTGGTCTTAATTTCAGGACGAAATGATGTTTATACAAAAAAATGTTATGTCAATATTTTGTTTCTATTAGTCTTTATTATTCGGAATATATTTATTATATACCGGACAATGTAAAGCAATTTTCAGTTTATAATATTGTATTTCTGAAAAATAGTTATTTATTAGAAGAAATTAACAACATTAGATTTAATAACGTGAGTCCTTTAAAAGTAAATGTTCTTAATAACTAATAACAAGTTTTACTAAATTTTTTAAAGGCCAAGTTTTCATATATGTATTACGTACAATGCAGTTATAATAAATTCACTTTATACCTTCAATGAAGCTAATTTTATTGGATAATTTAATAATTGTAATTATAAAAACTTTAATTATAATTGAATGATATAGTATAAGCAATGTTATTATTGAAGCATAATTAGTTTAACTACCCCAATGAAATTGAAATTCACAACTAAAACAGGATAACACAATACAGTTACGTGGAAAATTTAAGCATTTTTTTGAGCAATTATTGTGAGATTTTCTGATTCATAGGTTTCGAAAATAATAATTTATATGTTACTGATTATAATTTATAAATTGTGATACACGTTAAATGTTTAAATTCTTTTAGGTTAATGTGTCGTTAAATAGAGCTTTCTTTCTCTTGCCATATTAGACATAGAAATTAAGATTAATTCTGAATCTAATTTGGATATTAAATAGTGACACTTGTCACAGGTCAAAATATAAATAACTATTTGCAATCTAATAAAGGTTAATGAACAAACATTTAAGCTTTATCGCATTATACAATTTAAAAAATATTGTACAAATTTTACAAAAACAATATAACTGCATTATTATTTGTAGTTATTATTAATCTCAACTGGCTGTCGTTTGTTTGCACGCGTAATCAATGCACAATTAAACTGTTATAATTATATACAATTGCAAAAAAGGTTTTTAAATTAAATGCAACACGGTCGTACAAGCTTTCATTGCAACGCGAGGTCCTGGATTCGAGTCCTGGATCCGGTCGACATTTTTCCATTATTTTCTTTTTAAATTTATACTTTATGTACTTGAATTTCAGGTATGATTCAAGACCGTGTGACCCTCATCATTACTCAAATGTAAAAAAATAAGCCATCGAGGAGGGTTTGACATGCAAGGTATGATCAATATTTATAGATTTTTAAAACTGAACAATACATTGAATTTAATTTATTGATACTGCAATTGAGTAACACTCGGTGGCAGTTACAAAAATAGCTTAAAATAAGGATGGTTATAAAGAAAAATATAAATTACCTCTTAACGAAGAAAGGTAAAAAGTACCCATTATTAAGATGTTTTTTTTTCGTTGCACTACACTTTACTACACGATCGCTTACACTTCCTAATTCTTCTCTGCAAAACGTTGCTATTGGAAGGGAATGTTTCAAATACTTCTGCAGAATGAAAGCTTTTGAAATTAGTAACTCGTATCTAATTTAAAATAGTTCGAGAAACTTCTGCTCAATAGATTAAAAACGTTCATACAAGAAAGTAAATTAATTCCAGATCATCAATTTGGCTTCAGAGAAAAACACTCAACAATTGACCAAGTTCACAGGATTAGCGATATAATAGAAAAAGCGTTAGAAGCGTTAGAAATTAATCTTCTCAGCGATATTTCTTGACGTTGCGCAAGCATTCGATAGAGTGTGGCATCAAGAATTAATATATAAGTTGAACAGAATGCTGCCCAAACAATATGTGGAAATTATAAACTCCTAAATACCTAATAGACTCTTCCGAATCAAACAAGAAGATGAATACTCTGACTTAAAAGAAATTCAAGCAGGGGTACCACAAGGAAGTGTTCTTGGACCAGTCCTGTATCTGCTGTTTACAAGTGACATCCCAAAATTAGATGACGTGAAACTCACTACGTTCGCTGACGATACAGCGATATTAGCAACGGGGCTCAATCCAACAACATCCACAGAAGTACTACAAGGCGCTACTAATACTATATATGAATGGACTAGACAATGGAAAATTAAATTGAATGAATTAAAATCCATTCATGTTAACTTTACGAATAAAAGAATGATTGACCCTCCATCTCTGCACATAAACGGCACTACAGTACCATACGAAAATAAAGCCAGATATCTTGGTATGGCATTAGATACAAAGTTGAGATGGGAAGAACACGTAAAAAAGAAAAAGGAAGAACTAAACATAAAATATCGACAGTATAGATGGCTCATTGGTAGATATTCCAATCTGTCTTTGTATAACAAAACTTTGGTGTATAGCCAAATTATTAAACCAACCTGGTCGTATGGTATACAACTATGGGGATGTGCAAAAGAAAATAATATCAATCAAATACAGACATTCCAAAATAAAGTCTTACGTGCTATGGTGAATGCCCCATGGTACATTAGAAACGCTGATATCCATAAAGACCTTACCATTCCAACTGCCAAAGAAGAAATTAAAATATTTGCGGGCAAGCACGAAGAAAGGCATGAAAACACAGAAGTTCTTCAGCTCTCGGACAATAAAGACCTGAAGCGAAGGAAACCATTTGAATTAGTATGAGTGACAAATTACAAAATAAAGCACGCTGCGTGAGCGTGAAATACAGTCGTAGGACAACAATGAAAACTAAAGGATGTCATTGGACTAATTTAGCTAATAAGTAACTAGATATAAGAATTAACAAAATAAAACTAATGGTTGGTCTCTACAGACCAGTTTTAGTTACGGAGGTGGTTTTTAGTGGGTAAAAATCCCACACACCGTGAAGTACGGGCTTCACGGCGTCTTTCTGAAGATTTTCCTCTTGTCAACGCAAAAAAATAATAATTCCGTATTAAATTGATATAAATTAGTTAATTAATTTTTACTATCATCTAAATGTTGTCAATATAAATTCACTTCTATAAGAAATAAGTTTGTTTTGGGAGGAGGAGTGACAGGTTAGGTGAGAGTGATCAGAAACTACCATAGGAAGGGAATTTAAAAAGGGGGAGGCGAAGGACTGGCTTGAGCCCCCGGGGTATAGTTTAAGGATCCTACCCGGCATACTATATTTTAGAGATCATTTATGGGAGTTTTTGTCTCCATTTTGATTCTTGTATCCCACCTATACCAGTTGGTTTCGCGGGAAGCTTTTTCTATTACTTTTCTGTTTTTCATCTTTTTTTCTTTGTTCTTCTATGTTTAAATTTTCTGGATTTCTCAGTCCATTTTCTCAGCTTGACTCCCGGCCTAGAAAAGAGAAAAACCCTTGCTGCTGGTTACCCAGAGTGGTTAAGGTTGCTACTTTTATTTATATCACTCTATCCTCTACCGACATTAGTCTCTAAACTGTGTCGCCCAGTTTAGAAATCCTTCCTTTATGACAAATGCCCCTCTCTTATTATTTTCAGCTCTTCAAAGATTTGTAGTTCCTTCCGTAGTTTTTCGCAAAGTTTTTCGTTGCTCAGTACTTATTTTAGTGGTGTTGCCCTCGTTTCCTTGAAAATCACAGCTCATGTGCCATTGTCTGACAACATGTTCAGCTGTTTCTTCCTTTAAACCAGGGTTTCCCAAACTCTTTCTCCAATGGAACACCGAAAAATCAGACATTTTTACGGAACCCTTGGGTTATTTTTTAGGTTGAGTAATTCCTATTTGTAATTTTTTTTAAATTATTCATTATTAAGTAAATAATTTTAAATATAAAACTATAATATAATATAAACATAAAAATAAATAAAGTACTTAATTACTTTGATGGTTTTGGGTCCTTGAATTGCAGATCTTCTTCATATCAGACAAAATATTTGTATATTGAATTCCAAAATCTGGTGTGGCGTCGAGCCTGTTCCCCTTCGTATAAATAGGTTATAGAAAACTGAAGTAAAACAATAATGGCTTGTTTTGAAATATTGGAGTAGTCTTCTCACAAACTCGCCCAGAAATATTTAAATATTTCTTTCAAATGAGAGTCACTGATTAAATCAATTTGATTTTCGTAGTATCGTAGCATTGAAGCTACTAGTCGCGGAAAATGGATTCTGAGCCCAGGAATCTTCCTCACTATTTTTCGGAAAATATTGCAAAAGAGTTGATTTTAAGCAATGTAGGTTTTCTAAAAATGTTTCAGAAACTTCATGATCTGCTGTAAAATTTAATTCATTCATTCAAACATTCATGTAAGGTAGGAAAACAATTAAAATCATTAGATTCAACTGATGAAATCCAAAATTGTATTTTTTACCAAATAAACAATTTTATCTCATCTATTAAAATTGTAATACTTGTTCCTTTTAATGGTAAGTTAATTGAACTTTGTATAAATATCCGTCATACATGCAAGTTTTATCAATCGTGTAGGATTTGTTAAAAATTCAACAAAATGCTGTCCTGAATTATTTTGTGGCTTCATGTTCACTATCTATTTCATTGCACAAAGCTTTATTTAATCTGGATTGAAGTGGTTTTGATTTTACATCATTTATCACTATCACGGCTTCATTCATAGCATTTTTTAAATATGTGTAATTTTTTGTTAGCAGTATTTTTTTATAAAACCAATCTCAGATCCTCATTCACCCACTTTCTTTGTTTTCGTGATTTGTTAGCATAATGACAATTAGTGCATAACTTATAAGTATCGAAATTTAAAATATAAACAAATTTGTTCAGTACAAATGTTATAAACTCTATATATTCTACTGAAATCAATCGAATTAATTTTTAATTCTTTTGTTTTGTACCAAACCGCTCAATGTTTAAACGGTAAGCGGTGTTTATGTATTCTACGGAAATAAAGGAAAGGAGCTTACCTAAAAAGACATAATATCTGAACAACAGCGAAATTATACATCTTAACAAGATATTTTTTAAATGGATCATTATGACAATATATCGAAAGCTTCCGAAATACGTAAATTAATAGATACGTTTCTGAGTAGTTAAACACACCTCTCCTCGAAGTTCGGGAACGGTCCCTTTTTTAATGACCTGTTTGTCCTGACTTTCGTTCCATGTCCTGTCATTCCATGACTATTAATAGAACATTAAACATTGCTCCACACCAATTTTATAAAAATAATTAAGTTGTTTACTATTTTGTGTGCTGCCACTTTTGTTTTATTTCATCAATATTAAAAGGCTGAAACTTAACTGCGTATTACAGTGGCAATATAATATTTGTTTCCATAAATTAATACTATGCTTTTTCTGCAAAGAAAGAGAAATTAAGTTTCGGTTTTATATTAGCAAAAATGTTAAATGCTGTTTCATTTCATTCTAATGGAGGCATTTCAGGAAGTTTCAATAATTTCTTGGAATACGGAGAGTTACATTTCACAAGGGATCAAATTAAACGTTGAAAGTCTTCCCTTTGCCGCGTTAATATTCAGTTCTTTGGTTAAGAGAATATCGGAAGAAATTTTCGCATGTCTGGCTGTTGGAGAAAGACGCAATTCGAATAAATAAGTCTGGCTCAGACTAATAAATGCATTGGATGATATACTGAGGGAAAGAGCTTAACGCATTCATCCACGTAACATTTCCTCCAGCTCTTAATAACTCGCCTCGTCTTCTTACCCTCCAACATTCCTCGCACACACACACACAGCGTGAAGGGGAGATGATGAAGGAAGAGGGAAGCATGGGATGCTGACTCGACTTCAGTAGAGAAAGCCTCGAGCACTCTGTTGCTCGCCTTCTTCACTCTGTTCCCTCACAGAAACGTAACAGACTTCACAAAGAAATATTCAAAAACCACACACACGATTTTGTTGGTCAAAACACCCATTCATAAAGTTTAATATACAGATATTTTTCAAAAATGATACACATGATATATCCCATCAAGCATTTTACACATTTATATATGAAATTTTAAGGGAAAACTCGTCACATAAAATTCGTAAGAATAATTATAGTATCTTATTTGATACACTAGATAAGTGTTCAACATACCCGTGGTACTTATTTTGATTATATCATAAGATTATTCAATTCGACACTAATGTAATTTAAAACCGACATGGAGCACATCAATTTTTGAACAATGTCTTTGTCAGGCCTCCCTATACCATGTTTCTGAAGGAGATTTTAGAAAGTGTTTCAATTGAACTTCGTGAATTTGTGACGTCAAGTCGTACCTTCAATCCGATATGAGTTTCCTAATACGCGTAAAAAGGAATTTTCAATTAGTTCTCATAATTTCGGAGATATCTCCAAATAAATTTTGTCACTGTAACATCACCACTCTTTTTTTAAATAACTTATTTATCTCACATATGTATTTGACAAATTAATTATTAAAATATTAAAATATTTGCGTGTTTAAAAATAGCCTCTATCCTCAAAATTTTATTTTATACACCTTATCAATTTTATTCTGATGTGATAAAACTGTCGGCATTTTTTCACTCTTATCTTCCTTTTAAAATATCTATACGCCCCTGCTTGAGCTTCCGGTGGAAGCATTCTACTTCCTTAGACTAGAATTCAATGCACCTGTTATCAATTTACGCTATGTCCATTCTTCACGTATTTTCTATAATTAATTTCTGAAGTATGTGATTAGTTAATTGGTAGGTGAGCTTAGCTTCAGTTGGCGGGAATGGAAGGATGCTGAATCGGTCCTTGGACGTCGACTCGGATTAGCTCAGTGGTTAGAACACCCGCCTGAAAATCAGGAGGTCCGGCGTTCGAGTACCTGGTCCGGTTGACATTTTTCCATTCTTGTCTTATTTCTAAAATAGGATTATTTTTCAAGTATAATTATTTCCGATTTCATTCGAAGAATTATTCATCCCGCCAGTGATTTTCTTTATAAGAATATATCTACCGCATTTAGTTTGTAAAGGGGCGTGATAATTAAAATTAGTTAATTAATTTTACGATTATTTTAATTAGTGATTCAAATTCTGATAAAAAATTACAAACTTAAGGCTATTTAAATATAGAAATAATATAGCTGATAATTTAATATTTTATTTGTTATAACAAATTATATAAATATAACGTAATGACTAAGAGATATTATTCCTTTTCCGGGCTAACATAAATACATCCAGACAAAAAAATCGAATAAACACGGAGGCATACTTTATGAGAAATGTACACTGTGGTTGGGAATACATCTTAAGGATAATAGTGTGAGGCCTCGGCTAGTGAATACTCCTCATATGGTTAATCATGTGCTACGTATACTGGAAGGAAGACCTGGAACTAGGGTGCGGCGTTTGGCAGCTGCAGCAGAAGCTTATCTGAGTGGTATTACACGAAAAATTGCTGTATCCATACCTACTTCAGCGCGTCCAGAAACTAAGACCAGAGGATCACCGTATCATATTGCAGTTTTTCAATGGCTCCTTCAGATGTCTGCTTGGTATTCACTGTTTTCGTTGAAGATTTTATTTAGCAACTAGGCAGGGCTCACATTATATGACGTTGTATATTTTTATATTATTGTATTATATTGTATGGATAAATTACTAGGGCCACACCTTGTCCTCCCCATTTCCCACGCTTCTGTTCCCAAGATATTTGGCTACTTGAAGTTTACGCCATCCCAGTCAATGATGTCCAGATCGCAGCTGGAACGCATGCCAGAACTTACAAGAACAACCGGGTGTATTTAAAATAGAGGGTTATTCCTTACTCCGAATGTCAGAGGGATACATTGCCATGGACGGATGCCACGTTGAGCACCTCCAATAGCAAGTGTCATGAATAATCATCAGGTTTAACCTCTCCTATGAACAAGTCAACAGGTCGTATGAAGTGTATGTTTTTTGGACGTTTTCTTCTTCTTTTGATGGTTAATACCACCTCTCAAATTATTCAACACTTTCCTCCAACACTCTGTATAGCAGGATGACTTTACAAAAATTTGGATGTAGAGGGTGTTATGGTGAACATTTTGCAGTAAGGAACCCGTAGCCGAAAATGGAAATTGGAGTGTCTAGAGCTCTATGTGGCAATGTTCTCCAGAAGTTCAGGCAAGGTGTTCAGCTATATACATAGCACAATTCAAGAATTCTGGTAGGATATGTGTGTGGTCCAATGAGCTTATACCTGGTAATGTCTCGGACGTGTGGCGCGCGGATTAATAGCGGCCTGCACATGACTATTCCAGAAGTTAAATATACCTTCTTTGGTGAAACACGACTCATCCGTCAACATTACTTGTGCTGGAAAATTATGGTTTGTAGTACATTGATGTAGAAGCCATTGGAATAACTGCTGTCTGGGTTCAAAGTCAGGCTCACCCATCGCCTGAATCTGTTGATTAAATGTTACTGTGTAGAACACGCTATAAGCTCATGTGATCGGACAATTGCACGTGTGCTTCTACTTGGCATTTACATGTTACAAAACGGCTTCTTCAAATTCAGGGGTCCTGTACTTCTTCTTGAACCTGCATGATGTCTGTCTGGTAACACGGTTCCAATTTCTCTCATTCGGCGATCAAAATTGGTGAATGTTGGTCTGCTATGAAGTCGCCTGTTAGGATATTTTTCATCCTACAATCGACGAGCTGTTCCGTAACAGAAAAGCATATCTGTAAGTTCTGCGAATGACGGGTTCTGAATTAACTGGAGCCTGTCGGTTTTCTTGGGGAACAGCTGAAGCGTGATTACTACAGACAACTGTACTCTGCATCGAGTAGACCAGGGGGTCGCGACCCCCTGGGAGGTCGCGGAACATGTCTTGGGGCGTCGCGAGATGTGAAAGGAAAAAATGAAAACAAATATTGCTACTTTAACATCAATGTATTTAGAAACAAGATTACACAATTTTAGAAAAGTCATTCTACCCACCCTATATACCGAGAACCCAGTTATTAAATAATAAAAAAGTAACGGTATAGCTTGTATATAATATAACAATAGGGTAAGACTGTTGGGAATCACTATCACCTTATAAATAATTTTAATTAACGGAGAATTCAATCTATGTGATCTCATAATTCTCTTTTATAACCTTACTTGTATTCATTTCAAACATTTCCATATCCATTGTTGTGATCCTTGCATACTTTAAATTAATTTAGAACTATTCCTTAATCTATTAATATTGTTTTCCTCTGCGCAGCGACTTTATCTCATTTTTTCTTTCGTAAATTTCGGAATAATTGCATAGTTATCATTTATTTTTATAAACCACAAAAGTATTCCTGCACAATAAAGGAGCATCTTTTATGATTATTAATTTTGTAAGTATATTTGAAAAATCAGAAACGAAGAAATATCAACTCTTTAAAATATATGGAATGGATATTTTGAATGCAATACTGATTTTATTATTAATACAATATGTTATTTCCAGGAATTATCAATCAGATAATTATTATTGTCTAGGAAAGTTGTGGGCAACCCCTATAGTCAAAATTCAACAACATATAACATTTATTTTCAGAAGTTTTAACTACATATACGTATGTAGTGCAGTAGGACCCCTCCCTAAATTTATTCTTTTAGAATTTTAAAATATATAAAAATTCAGCAAAAACATGCTAACTGGTGACAGACAGGTAAAAGTAGAATTTTCCGGCGCCAGGCTGACGGACAGGGGACATGGCTGTTTGCAGATAGATAATACTAAACTTGTTTTGCTGAAGGAATATTCGCCCTTCAAAATTTCCGAAGGACGCTGTTCCCTGTGTCACAAAAATTTTCCCGCGCTGGACGAAGGACTCATAAGGATTGGCGGAACAAACATCACGTGGGATAGCGTATTCTCTTGGAGAAGAGATATAGGAGTTGAGCTGGGAGGTGAGAAACCGTAAATATTCAGTGTGATGCAAAACGTTGAGAAGGCGAGGAGGCAGTGTAGGAGAATGATTCTAGTCGTTGAGAGGGCGAGGATGTAGAGATGAAGAGTTAATAAGGACGTGGAAGGAAGGAAGAAGTAAGCTGAAGAGTGTAACAAGAGTTGAACGTGAGGTGTGAATTGTGATAAAGTATTGAGAACAAGGAAGGCCAGGGGGAAGAAGAAGAAATAACTGGATTTTCCTCAACAGTACGAGTTTCATCCCACTTTCCGCCGGCAGAAGGAAAAGTCTACAATCCAGTTCTGGTCGCCTAGTAATCTACATCAAGACTTGAATGAAGATAAAACCGGTTCGACAAGTGAACGAAATATCTGCTTACCCCAATGAGTATATAACCCTGATTTAAAAAAATCGTCCCTTTAATTTATTTATTTGTAATAGCGCGCAGAACCCCTTAAATTGATTGTCTTTTATATAAATATAATTATTAAAATCATACACTTAAAGTTATTTCATTAAATAATTTAAATGCAAAACGCCATACTCATTTACAAGGTAGATGCATTGTTATCAGCTTAATTATGCCAGCTCTATGCTAGCCTTTACTAAAAACGTTCTCAATTGTTCGACTCCTGCCAAGTCGTCAGTCTACACTCGTACTGTTTTCTCCCGTTGTCTTCTTTCATTCGTTGCTCATTTCTATATGTCCAAACTATCTCTACATATCTGCCTCAATTCACGACTCTAAATCTTCTTTCACTCCACAGTGATCCTAAAATCGACTTAATAAACTTTATTTAAAGGCGCCGAGGCTTCACGTGCACGTGATATTTTGTGGAAGAGTCACACTACCAGAGGTCATGGAGCCGATTGTGGCTTGCAAACCGCGGTTGGCCGACCATTAGTGTAAGCGAAAATATATATCCATACCTAACTTTGTTGAGGCGGATGAATTATTATAGCCTATAATTATCACCCTAGACGTTTGTATAACTTTCCTTACAATTAACTCTATAAGAAATTATTTTTTTTACTTCAGTTGCTCAATTCCTGTTATCACAATACAATTCACAAGATTTCATTTTTTTCATTTTCTGAAGTATAGTGCTAGATTTCCAAAGCTCTCAACAGGTGGAGAACCTCAGAGTTTACGAAGCAGAAGATTGCCAGTAGCCACGTCGAGCAAGGGTAATTTTTTTAAATTGTGCCGAAGCTGGAGTGGCTAAATTCCATCTGCCGAGCCCAGTGAGAGTGATAAAATGTGAGCTAGGTATCTGTCTGGCAGAGCTGCAGCAGTGTCGCTAATCGGCCACTTTCTGGAGCACGAGACGCTAATGGGACGGAGCTGCTTTCGACGCCATTAACGGTGTGAGGAGATAGCTGGCCCAGAGGCGATCCGTGGAAACACCAGCATCTGCCTCACAAACACCCTTCTTTACTCGCTGCAGCTACTTTTCCCAAATATTGCTCTCCCTTTTGCTGCGATGGCTGTAATAGCGTCCATACAGGATGTCTAACCTTGCATATCTTAGAAACTAACTCATTTATTACCACTAGATTTATATAAACTTATAAATGATCTTGCAAATATAGATAAACGTGTTCAAATAGACATTTATTATTTCCCTTAATCTGATAGACGTCACAAAAAAGTGTACCTTCCCGAAAGCTACACGCAACACTCACTGATCTTGTTTTCCTATATTCCACTGTGATATGATATAGAAAGTTCTTGCCATTACCAAGTATCCAATTGTTACAGACATCTATCAAAAAAAACATTATTAATGTTTAAAATTGAAATGTATATGTGGGGATATATTCATTTTAATTACTAATATGATATATATAGATGAATATTAATTACATTTGCATTCATTAATTGATATAATAGATATATTTATAGCCCAAATTCTTTTTATTACATCTGATTTTTGGAGATTAACTATATATTCCGTAAACAATATTTAAAACTGACATTTAGAAAAATAAGATCTATTCTCGGGTCATATTGAAGGGCTTTCCCATAGCATCTGGTTTAAAAACTAAACCCTACTTGGATTTGGCAGTACCAGGAAATCGGAAGAAAGGTTACAACCAAAGTAATCTGCTCTTCATGGAACTCGCCGCTGAAACTCGCCTCTCGTCCTCAGATCTCGTTCCAGTCCCCGCAGATAACTCTTGACTTCCTTATAGTCAAATTAATTAATCTTATATATAACGTAACGATCACTAGCAAGTATTCCACCCTGGGTCATTCAATTCAAGACCAGTCAATATTCTCTCAATCCTGCTCATAGTTACAACTCTTTCTCTTCATCAATCACATTCCAAATCTCTCTCCGTCTATCATTATAATTATAAAGCCCGTTTCTACTTGTCAATATCAAAGTTCTTAATGTCCTAAAATTAGTTTGCGTCCGTTTTTAATAATCTTTCACCACTCCATTATTAAATTCGCCTGGTGACAGGACAAAGTTTTATCCAATGAAAAGTAGTTACCTTGGGGAGGAGCCATTCACCCCACTGAAAATACCACGCCTCGCCACAGCTACCTGTCACGGGGTGTCAACCATTTCAGAAAACCCAGACCAGCGCCAACTGTCTAGGTTTCATAAGCCGGTTTGCAGCTTTATTCAATTTCCCTTTGATTTCGTACCCCCAAATTCAGTATTGAACTGTTTGCTTAGATGTGAGTTTTATAAAAAAAACTGACTACCGCTGATGACTGTTGTACTTTATATGGTGATAGTGAATATTTGTTTCTTTATTAAAGTAATGTGGATATATGAAGGGTTGAAAGCAGAAGTCGGCGTCAGAATGGAGGGCATATAATCACCCGTAATAGCTTTTGATCACGTACCAATATAACATGCGGAATTTCCACAAATAGATGGCGTGGGAAAAAGGGGTTTCGTGGTTTAAATACAAATCGAATTCGAGGCTGTTGCACACGGCACTGAGGCTGTCAGAATGATCTTCCGCCCTCAGAACTTGAAGGAGACGGACGGGAACCGATGCTTGGTCCCGCACGTGTATGAAGAAGATCAAAAGTCGACGCTGAAGAAGATGCCCTACAGAGACGTTGGCGGAGAGACGACGCCATACCAGAAAGGAGGTACGCTATCAGGTTTCCAATCCTTGACCACTAGGGAGGGTATCGCCCGCAGTTTTTATCCTGAAATATTATTAGATCTGATTGCTTCGCCGAACCTTTAATTCTTTTGTAAATATTTCCTTCTTTGATGTTCTCCTCAGTTAAATTCTTTTGTAAATAAATTTCCTCCTATCTTTTATTTAACCTTTTAATTAAATTATCGACATCGCCCTACAACTTTGAATATTATTATAGACTGCATATGAAATAATTCGAACGCTCAGGGATTTTTTTCGTTTTGCAGAGAAACGATTGAATGGTATGTCTATATTTTTGAAGTGTTAAATAAATTTTATAGCATCTTAAACTTTCCTCCACTATTTGAAAAAATTAAAATTCAGTCTGCACATCATCATTTTATATATTTGAATAATTTTCTCATGAGTAATCTGAAACTTTTCAATCATCAACAAAATACAATTATAAACTGTACTGAAGGATGTAAATCTTTGTAGTTTTCCATTTCCATAATTCATGCCACTGGTATTACTTTCAAGTATCACGTAATACTTTTGATGTATTCAAACATTATGCAATTCAGTCAGCGTCAAGTTTGTGTGTGAAGATGCTGAACTCAATTGTGCTCGGAGTAGTTGAACATTTTGGTAACAATGGCACAGTGTAGGACTGAACATTGCGCTGTCAGACCTTAATTAAACTTCGGACTTGCGCGCGTTTCTGCACCACTCGGCCGCCTATGTTAATTATAGTTCTGAGTTCGTAATTAGTTGCGGACGCACACTCTGAATGAATGGCAATTAAGGGTCCATTCAACCATAAAAGTACGTATCACGCCTATTTAATTAGCAACAAATTTATTCGTGGTTGTATCGTGCACAGCCTTCTGACCCAGATGAAACATTCGTTTTGGAGAGTGAATAAACAACAGTCAACTTTAATTGAAACTATAGTAACGGCTTCGATTTTCATTTTATAGAAACTTTGATAACATAAACAATGAACTTATAATCAAACGACAGACAAAGAAATCAGAAGACTTGCTGACTTCCACAACACCAATGCTCCATAAGCTAATCACAAAATCATTATGTAAAAAATATTTTTTATCCATAATCCGTTCACTAAATCTATGAAAACAAATCATATCCAGTAAATGGTCCTTCGCTTTAATTTATCCCAATAAAACTTAATTTTTCTGTTGCTAATATCACATGTCTTTGTATTTGTCCATTCCTCAACTTTTAATAGTTTTCTAGAACGTCAATGTTTCTAACGTCACAACAATCCAACTTTTCTGCATCGTTACTAATCTATTCAAACTTACTATGTTGTCGTGGTCGAGTAACAGCCCTTACTTCAATGGTTAATTTTATAGTTAAAGTTACTTTGACTGAAATTAAATATAGATTA
This sequence comes from Eucriotettix oculatus, assembly GCA_034510155.1. Lineage (NCBI taxonomy): Eukaryota > Metazoa > Arthropoda > Insecta > Orthoptera > Tetrigidae > Eucriotettix > Eucriotettix oculatus. The sequence continues at coordinate 25,847,267 of CM067378.1, read as the reverse complement.
GACATTGAAATATTCAATTAGTATCCGTGACACACAGAATATAGATAGTTGTAATTTTGTGATTCAGAATTGTCACTGATACCCAGGCAACGAATTCACCAGACAGGACAAGCGGCAATAATAATTGATCTGAAGACATGATTTGTGATGTTTTAGATGAAGTTTTATCATGTGTTGATCAAGATTTAAACAATGTACCGGGATAACAAAAATTAATACCCGGGCAACGCCGGCCCCCTGCTAATTCCATAAAACTTGGACATATTTATTGGACAATAACTAGAGTACGAGGTCTTTCCCGGTGAATGGCATGTATAAATTCCTCTCGAGTTTCCAACCGGGTCAAAGATTTTAACAGTGACGTTTCGATGGCTTGCTCTGCCATCATCTTCAGACTGAAGTGTCAAATTCGGTGAGTGTAGGCATTTATATAGTCTGAGGCAAGTCTGTGCAAGCACAAACCGCCTGTGATTGGCTAGATGTGGACGCGGGAGCGAAGGCGTCTCCCATTGGTCCACTTGCTTAGTCATGCTCTAGTCCCCCGTGGCTGCGGTCACGTGGCCCGTCTCCGCTGCATCTGGGGTCGCGTGACTCAGCTCCGCGTTCCTCCGGTGAAACAATGGGTTCCAAGCCAGGCTCAATTGGAATCCAGAATCTCTATTCAGTAAATTCTCACTGGACCTGATGTTTATTGCCTCCAAAATAACGCTATCCCAATAGCAATTAGCTCGGTCCAGAATACGCGTCTTATCGAAAGCTATTTTATGGCCCGTGAACAAGGCATGTTCGGCAATAGCTGACTTATTGGGTTGTTTTAATCGTAGATGTCTATTATAACTAGAGTGTATATAGAAGATTTCCTTTGCATTAAACATTCATATTTTCATGTGAGTGATTTTTAAATTTTTGTTATTTTTTTTATCAATATCTGGATAATTGTATTCCTATACTTGATAAATAATTACTCGCTAAATTTTGAAAATTAGAAAACTCTACTAGATCTTCGAAGATGTTGTAAACTATAATAAAAATTATTAAACTTTTAGAAATTATTACTAAGCATTCCATATCTTCCAGAAAACTTTAATATTTGTAGCTTTTTATATTACTACAGTAAAATTTAGCAATTTTCATTGTATTAATAATTTATATCATTTAAATATCACTTTAAAATGGTTACCCTTGTATTATTTCATGTGTTTAATGTACCGTTATTTTTTTATACACGACGTAATATTTTCGTCCAAATCTTAAACGGGTTTGATTTTAGTATTCTAATTAATTAATTAACCGTATGACAAATTTAATCACGAGATATTTAAAGTTAAATAATAATGGTAACTGTGGCTCTACCTGATTATATTTATGAGGAAAAGATTGAACAGAAGTTATTAAATTAATTGAATGAGGGGTTTTACTATTATTTCATGTTTTGATTCTTTAAAAGAAAACATTGAGCTTAATTTGACAGCGAAAAATGTGCAAAAATTCGATTACGATGATAACAACCCTGAATTCGATCGGAATAAAAATTTTGCAAAATTTTAAAATAGACAAATGAATTATGACATGTATTACAGTCGGGATGAAGTTCCTCAAATATACTTTACGCCTTTTCTGTTTCAATTCACTGGCATGAAAAATTACCAATGAAACCATTTTATTAACCGTGTCATCGATAGTTGACAGCTTTGTTGAATGAGTAGGCCATTTGTTATAACGCTGCCTTATGAAATACTCTCTATCATGTCCCGAAGGAGCGATTAGACACAGCTTTTGTCCACTCTGCAAAGGTTTCGATCCAACTGCCAGTGATTGATTGCCTCCTTTAAGAAAACTCCGCTTCGTCGCCGACCAAGGGAAAGCGCAACTAACCATGATCAATGGGAAGGAAAGAAAGACATCTCGTTAAAATACAGTTCTCAGGTAGGATTCATGTGGATTTAACAGAACGCCAAACCAACGTTTATAAAAGAACATCTAACGTATTATTTAAAATAGCATAATTCCTCAATCCAAATATTTTATGCTTGATTTATTAATTTTTACGTACCTGTAATTTTGTAATCAAATAACTTTAAAAAAGGAGCTACTGTTTAAAATACAAAACACATAATAATACAAGTATAAATACATAAATTGATTCATACTGCCGGGTATTTATTTATATTATCCCGGTACATTATTTAATACTTGGTCAACACATGACTAAACCGGCGTCGAAAACGTTACAATATGAATCTCAAATATTCTCCCAGTATCTCTATAGTCAAAAATGCTCCAGGTAAAATCACAGGACCTAAAATATTTTCATTACTCTAACGGAATAAAATATCTTCCCCACTTGAGGGATAAATTTTTACATAAACAGTATATTAAAAGTCATAATGTAACACAACGACCTCCTTTATACCGGTTTGGACCCCAAAGTTGATAAAATACCTGTAATTTTCATATTACTCATTTCTATCCCCATCCCTCACATGCTGCAAGGGGTTGAAATTATACACAAAGCTTGTCGAAGAAACACTATAAAAATAACTGACCTCTAAATCACATTTGACTCAAATATGATACTTTATTGCATATAAAATTCCACTCCTTCCCCTGGGGAGTCGTTTGGAAGCTATAAGCCAAGCGTTCATATGTAATTGTTACGTTTGAGCATCTTTTCTGTTGCCTATCGCCTGAACTCGATAGTATGGGTTCTTCCGGAGCCGTGGTAGATCTCGCTTGAGGAATTCCCATTCTGTTTGCCTCCAAACGCTGCCTACTTTCTTCTTCAGTCTCATTTTCACGAAGATTATGAACTCGACTTGTGTTACACGTACGCAAACCGAAATTTTGCCACCTCATTGGTGGCATTTTCTTATCACTGACAAGTAAGACACGAGGATAAACATCTAAACACTCATCAAACAACACTAAGTTTTGCTGTTGCGAAAGAAACGGTAATTGAATTCGAATGATTATCTACCAATACTATATGAACAATTCCGTCCATTCCAGTGGTTGAGCTTACGATCACTTAACGGCAAACCTTAAAAGTCGCAGTTGGTTTGTAACATGTCCCGCTTTCTGATGATTACAACAATAGATGGAGTGATATTGCTCGCCCCCCTCTCAATATATAAATATTTCTATTAATATAAATTGAACTCTGTAATATATCTAAATGAAAGATACACGAAACTTTAAGTTACAATTCCAGTTTCAATCCCTGAAATTTTCATTGAAATCCGCTGAGTCGTATCGGAACATAACAGATCAAAAGTCTAGGCAACCTGCAATCACTTTATAAATTCAAGTAGGCCGTACATCCGCCACCAGAGAAAACAGTTGCAGTTTTCAATCGGTATCGTTGGCATAAGCTTTAAAAAGTTCACATTGCCAGTTCTATTTGCCAAAGAAACTTTGCTTCTTTACATTCAACCCTCAGGTGACCTAATATTAAGGAGATTCGGTGAAAATTATTAATGGTCTACCGTTTTTATGTTAATTCTTTTATTTTTCGCTTGGTTTTAAGGGGTTTCATTAATTTTATTTTATTCTTGTTTTAATAAATTTATACTTTGCATTTAAATTCATATCTGACATCATTATTTACATTTACCTTCAAATTGCAATTTCTCCAATAATTAAATATAACAACTTGAATAATAATTTTAATAAACTAACCTTGTTATTAAATAAAATTGGCCTGCGCCAAAGTGGGGCAATAACGTAATTTAAATAATAATAAAATATTTAAAACACCTTTATATTTATTACACGTTATCGAAACCTTGTATTTCCATTTTACTTAAACAGATTCAATACAAAATGCTTGTATTTGACCAATTCAGAAATTATTTGTGTAGCGTCAGGAGTGTCAGGTGAGATCTATCTCATTCAAACCCATATTTAGTATCCAATCGATGGGATTAGGTCATTTGCCCGACAAACACTTCCCGATGCACATTTTCCTGGCGAAAATATCCTGGTTGACTCTTGCGGTGGCAGTTTGTTGATAAAATTAAAGTACAAAGATACATTATTAATAAACTACAAAAAAAACAAAGATATTTTACTTAAAAATTAAAGATACAATTTAAAAATATTTACGTCATTTTTTTTACAAAATAAGCACCTAACATTTCAGTGTTTCTAACTTCATTTCGAAAACATTTGTATTCTTAGGGAAATCCTCTAGTACCCTAGTAGGCAAAGCATTCCAGTCCCTTATCACTCAGTTCACGAAGGAATATTTTCCCACATCCGTTCTTTGGTTCCTTTTCTTTATTTTGTAATTATGGTCGTTTTTAGAAAAAAGTTTAGCTATACTTTAGCCGCTCCCTTATTTATGACCAGGCCGGTCCGTCCGCATAAGCTTTGTAGAAAACCCCAAGTCTAGCCTTTTTCCTCCTATCACCCAGTTTAGTTTAGTCCTCACACCAGGCCGTTTCTGAATTTTATCCAGAGCATTGATGTGCTCCGCTCTGTACGGATCCCAACTTCCTGCCCATAATCCGACAGGAATGCTAGAGCGGTCTTTCGTCCACATTGTTTGTCCCCGGATGCTGACTTATGCAGCATATTCGGTTGAAATTATAAAAAAAATATTTAGAAAGGTCGTATCGACTTTGTGGCCATTAGCGAACATAGTGACAATTATTTAATTATTATTATACAATTATTTATTTACAAATTATTTACAATTATGAATACACGAAATAAGATACTGGTAATGTCAATTTTCTGTTCATTAACCACTAATTAATTGAATGAAGAGTTCTCGGGATTCCAGTCGGGTGATGTCGTTTGTAGTCCACAACGTTTCCGTGACTGACACCGCCATAATCTTCACCATGGAAACATTGTGGACTACAAACGACATCACCCGCCTGAAATCCAAAGAACTCTTCATCCAGCATCTTCTTCGGTAAAATCTACGTTCTCCACTAATTAATTATTTAACATCATTAAATTTGGTTGAAATTGTTCCACGCAATATCTAAAGACTAAATTTACTATAAAACTAGGTAAAATATGGTAACATATTATGTCTTATATTAAACTTTTGTTATATTTTGTAAAAACACTCCTATGGGGAAAATCTTGACTAGTCGCGAAATCGACAATGGGGATTTTGATTTGTCGGGCAATCGTCAATCAAGATACAATGAACTTTCGGGATTGGATCAATCGGGATAATGTTTTGACTGACAAAAAGCAATCAGGACAAACAACAACCGGGATATTCTCTTCCGAAAAGTACTATCAGGCGGTTTTTTGTTGTGATTTTAAACTAGATCAATGTCCGAAGTATTTTACTCATGCTGCTTTGTCCTTCTGAAAATTTGCCCCAAGACTAATTGTCGTTTCTCTGAAAAAAAAATCATTCAAAATTCCCGACTCTAATAGATGCACGGTTGATTGTTGTATAATTCAGCAATACAAGCAATGCCCGTATCTACCATTTCTTCAAATTTAAACTAAAAATATTATTACAATTTTTTATACATTTTACAGTTAAACTTAATTAACTATTGAATTATTTTAAACATACTATGAAATTTCGTTACAATGTATTTGCTAAGAAATGTTTTGTTGTAGACATAAGATTATTAGTTACTGCCACATCTTCACGGAATTTGTCTCTCGACAAAAATGATACGTGAATCCACGAACGATGTGTGACCCTATTTTTCAGACTTGTGAGGAAATCGCGGGTGAAATTATTCTGGGCATCCATTACGACCGAATAATTTTCTGGGTCATATCGGAAATGTCTTCAACTCTTAAGTACCCTTCCAAAAAGTGAGTTGGATTCTAGCGATAAATCCGTCGAGACGGAAATGAATGTGAGTTCTGGACTGGACTTTGTCTCTGTCCTTCTCTACTCTCTGAATTATTCATTAAAGTTACTTGGTCTTTTACGTGAGTGAGGTCCGCGACTTTACTGGTCGCCGCTAACTTCATTTCCGACAAACACGCAGATTATTCATTGACAAATAGCTGTGTATTCAAAGAAAGTAACAATTTAAGCTGCTTAGCGCACAGGTCGCTCCCACAAGCCCATTTTGGAACGTGTAGGAGGTAGATGTCGTCGAAACCACCGGAAGTTGCTGGAACTGACAGGAAAAACTCATAAAACCACGTAAAATCGTAAAATATTCGATGTGAAATATTCGACAACAAGAAACAAGGGTGTACAAATTAGACAAAGAAAACTTTCCTAATATATAAACCTAATAATAAAAATAAATTCATAAAGTTTTCAATCTTTCAATTTTAAGAATACTGAAAGAATCTGGAATTAATTAAAATTAGTTTCGTGTAGAGAAGATAAAAATTAAATCATCATTATTAAAATAGTTATTAGTGTATGTTTTCTAACAATGTAAACATAATTCACTAATTTATTCATAGTACAAAAATATAAAATGACAAAAAATAAATTCGGCTATGAATGCAAGAATGATACGATAATATGAATTATGAATTTTCTAGTATTGTAAATAATTTTTATAATTTAATTCTTAAATAAATAGTTTTCGTTACTTTTAACTATAAAGAGCATCGTGTCTGCATCCTACGTTATCATTTTCTTTTCATAAGTTTCATAAATATGTTTCTTGAAACATTAAAATAATCATTTCGGTTACAATTACCATGGCCGACAGAGTTTGAATTTGAAATTTAGTACAAAATTTATTTACATGACGTCAGTTTTTTGCCGATTTTAAAAGAGACGTTTGTAAATGTATGGCAATTTACGTAAAATTTATTTTCTATAGTATTAAACTAAACGTATTAGTAAAAAATTGTTTAAATATAAATTTTCTATGGATTGTTTAGTTTTATAGCACTATAAATGTATTGTGCACTTTTTATTGTTGAAGTTTTAAGTGTTAGGATTCGTTTGATGCAATCCTCCATAATAACCTATTTTTCGGAAGACTTTTCATTTCCGCAATTCTACCACATCCTCCATAACCTGCTTAGCGTTTCCATCCTTAGCCTTCCCATTCTGTTTTTATTCCTCACACTTTCATCTAATGCTAATTTTACAAGTCCCTCATGCGTCAAAACCTGGACTGTTAGTCTATCCTTTCTCTTGGTAAATCTCGTCCATATTGTTCGTTCTTCCCCTATTCTGCTTAGAACTTCCTCGTAAGTGATTCTATCCACCCATCAGATGTTCAGCATAATCTATAGCACCTCATTTCAAAGGCTTCTATTCTTTTCCTTTCCGCAACTCCTATCGTCCACGTTTCGCTCTTTGTGTCTACTATACTTCTACTATCCCTAGTTGTTACGCTTCTCAAGTAGGAGAATTCCTTAACTTCCGTCAAAATATCTCTTCCTAATCTAAAACCCTTTGTTATTCCACTATTTCCCATACTACACTCCATTACCTTGGTTTTCCCTCTATTAAATCTCATATTGAACTCTTTCTCGAGGGCCACGATTACCAAGTCTTCTTCTGATACCCCTAATACTGCAACATCATTGGTAAAGCGTAGGATTTTTATTTATTTTCCTTGCAGTATGATTCCTTTTCCACATTCCGTTTTAACTTTCTCCATCGCCTCTTCTATATATAAGTTAAACATCATGGACGATAGACTACATCCTTGTCTTACTCCTTTCTTGATTTTTGCTTTCTTTTTTTGATGTTAATTCTAATTACTGGTGACTGCCTTCTGTAGAAGTTATGCATAAACCTTTTTTCGCGATATTTAATTCCTATAATAAAAATCCTAAATGTTTGTTGCAGTTAACATTATCTAACGCTTTTTCTAAATATACAAATGCCAAGAACGTAGGCCTGTTTTTATCCAGTCTTCTAAAATTATTATTGCTTCCTTTGTCCCCACGTTCTTGCTAAAATCAAACTGATCTCCTAACTCGCATTCTGTATGACTTTCCATCCTCCTATATGCTATTTTCGTAAATATTGTGCAGTTATGAAGTTATATATATATATATTATTTTTTTGAAGGCGAAACGTAGTTTTAATTTGTATTTCATTAATTTATATCTGAATAATTTGGTCATTTTAAATGATTTATAAGGACAGAATTAATATCAGATAAATATAACTATCTATCTAAAGTTATTTAGTTTATCTTAACGTACTTTTTATTGTTCTGACCATTCTTATACGGGTAAAATTACTTGAAGAAGGTATTTTATAATACGTCACAACAACCGGTACACAAATTTTTACTCACAAAAATGTTTTGGTTTCTTGAACAGTGGGGTAAAATTTTCAATTATGTATGTATGTATTTATTATTACTACAGGAGTCTGGTGGCAATATTGATAAAAAAAGTTCAAAGATAAATTGTTGATAAATTAAAAGAACAAAGATAAATTACAGAAAAAAATTAAAAATACAATTTTAAAATACTTCTCGTCTTTTTTTATAGGGATGCTTTATTTTACATGTTTTACTATTTTATTATGCAGTAAGTTTTAATATTTATCGAAATATCTGGGAGGCATTATATAGGTCTTTTATTGTATATTCCTAAACATTAAGCAAAGCTCATGAAAAAAATTAAAACGTTATACATTGTTTCTTTGTTGCATTTGATGTCCAGCTATTAACTGCACACTGAACAGACCACGTTCAATCTTCCACCAGCGAGATTGTCCAGAACACTGCGGTTCTGTCATCTCTGACAACCGATAAAATCGTGCTGAAAATGGCTCCCGTGGACAAAGGAAGTATGCATATCGTATTTTCAGTAAAACATTTTTCATCCGCAGACCGCAGAACCGGAGACTGGTTCTTTTGTAATACGCGCTCACAATATGAAACGTTTCGTATTTATATTCGCAGTGATGTACTTTGGATAGACATTGACGACAAAACAACAATGTGTCTCGATCAATACTCTAATACAGCAGAACAAGTTTGAAATGGAAAATCCATCGTGTAGCGCTGTGTTTGCAATTATTTCAAGCACACGGTTGCGAAACACCGTTGTAAACTGAGTAAAAAATTTAATAATAATTATTTGCCATGTGCACCAAGCAATTTTCTTAAAATTTCTTGCTAGGAAACTGTAGATGTAACATCTATAAAAAAACGAAATCGTATATTTTAAGATACAGCAGGACTAAACAGATATTTTAATGGAAATTTCAAAACAACGTAAAAATTTTATTAGAAGAAAGTTATAAGATAAAAATAGATAGCTCTTTCTAAGAAAATCTTATGACCATCTCCGGTTCTCAACGTATGTACCTGATCACAGATTATCTGGTCTCATGAAGCGGGTTCTTCAGATAAGAGGGGTCCAATTCTCATCATAAAAACTTTTTATATAATATATTCTAATAAAAATAGTTTTAATTTATGGGTTAATTGTTGTGCGCTCGCTGTGTAGCGCAGTAGGATCCTCCTCAATTTTATTCGGATTTATGGAATTTTGAATGATATAAAATTTCAACAAGAACAAGCTAACTGGCGCCAGTCAGGTAGGAAGAGTTTTCTTTCCCCGGCCCAAGACTGGTTACGTCTGCGTAATTTATTCCGTGTACAGCTATGCTTTGGCAGTAGAAGCATCACCCTAAAAATTTTAACGAAGAAAACTGTTCCCTATGGTCATGTAAAAATTTCCCGCTCGTACGGAGGACTCAGAGGATTTGTATGAACAAACGTCACGTTTTCCCCAAGTGAAAGGGATAAACTATTTTTTCCCCTGGAAGGAAGGCAAAGCAGATTGTCAGGGTGTGGAAGGGAGGACAATGCAAGAGAAAAGAACGGATTATAAAAGGGAGAAATAAGTTGGAGTGTGCAACAAGAGTTGAAAGTGTATCATGAATTGTTACTCTTTAGTGAGAAGATATTGAAATGCTGGAGGGAATAAGGAGGAAAATCCTGAGTTTCCATCAATTCCGGTAGTACGACTTCAAACCATTATCTACTTAAGGTTCAACCCGAAGAAAGAGGGAAGAAGAATGGTAATCTGCACCGAAACGCACATGAAAACAGAACAGGTACGTCCAGTGACCAACAATTAACCCTGAGAATTTAATATTGTCCCCTTTAACTTCTTTATTTATGAATTTATAATAGCGTGCAGGATCCAATTTAAGACAAATTTTTATAAAAATAAAAGTATCATATATATATCCTAAAGCAAGTATATTCATTAAAAGAATTAAAATAATACCCCACCCTCAATCACCAACGTGGGCTGATTAAAACACGTGCTACAGGAACTATTTCATTTATATGTCTGTGTATTTATATCTTGTGCATGCTCGCAATAGTTTAGTGAAATTTGTGAAATGTTCGCGGTGTGGTTATATATTAAATGATTTATTTTATTTATTTGTAAGGGGGGCAAAAAATATTTGTTGAGTAAAGTCAGACTTACAAGCAAGCTTCGAAAACGCGAAAACGTCTTCCGTAAATATCACAGAGTCAGCTATTATTCATCAATTGATGCTGTTAATTGGTGAATTACGCAACCAACGATGGGAAATAAACGCAAAACCTGAACAGAACAATCGGGAATTGATCGAAAAATTAGACAATCAGAGAGATTAGAGAATTTTAGACGCGATCCAAACGAAATTGTGAGTGAAACTCTCGGAAAAGCTCAGCAAGAAGTACGGAAGTACGTCATTACAATAGACAACATTTTATTCACATCAATCACGCTGGGAAGATTAGCCTCTACCGTAAAGATACTTACCACTTCGTTCATCGAAATGAAGCACTAGGTTGGAAACCTGAGGATTATAGCTACAATTTTCCTATTTTTTAATTAAGTAATTCAATTATTTAAAGCATCATAATTACGACCATTTTTTAAGTTTTATTTCCATTTAATTTCACGTTTGAAATATCGGCTACCATGATATTAGTATGTCAAAATATAGTAGATACTTTCTTTCAAAGATCCACACCTTCCAGCGACCAACTTTCAATTACATGTCACATAAAATAAAGAGAATTTTATTATGAATGCAGTAGAATACATCCCACGGGTGCTTGTTAAGAAGTCGTGACCGCAGCTTGGCGGTAGTCCGCTGTGCTCAGCGGATTCCAATCTGGGAGCAGAGCCGCAGTGAATGGCCGCGTGTTTGCATCCCCGCCTTAATGAGCCTGCCCTGGACTAGGCCATCAACTTGAATGGAGTCTTCTCAGTCCGTCCTGTAAACAATAAGAACTAGAAGGTGCCCGCCTGCCTACTCCACGCAGAGAAGAATGATCATTCGACCGTCCTTGCCGACGCATTACGAACCTCCTTTCACGACGTAAAGGCTCGTCTACAGAGAGACTTCATAAACTTCCCCGGGACGCGTACACTTTTCCCATGCAGTCCATTTATCTTCACGTAAATTTATTTTACTCAGCACTAATAAAGGGAAGGGATAATACATTCATAAATGTTCGTATGCTGCAAAAATATGCTATGCGTGAAAATTGCGCTAGATAAAAGTTCATGTAGTGATTAAAATAATTAATTTCTGGTGCGGAAGGAAACAAAATGTCGGGTGTTCAATTGAAAGTCTTGTAAATTATTGGGGTCAGGGGATATTATTTTAATGAATTTACTCGCTTTAGGATATAATATTTGATACTTTTATTTACAAAAAAACACAATCATGTTAAATGGGGGCCTGCACGCTAATACAAATACACAATAAATAAGGAAATTAAAGGGGACGATTTAATAATTCTCAAGGTTAATTATTGTTTGAGTAACCACGTGCAACAGATATTCTGTTCACTGGACGAACCTGTATTGTTTTTATGTGCGTCTCTGAGGAGATGACCATACGACTGAAACTTCCTTCTTCCCTCTTCCTTCGGGTTGAACCTGAAGCTACATTATTTTGGGCTCCATTTTAATCCGTATGACCCTGTATATGCTAAATATGGCATACCAGGGGAAAATTGCTCTGAAATAAAAAAAACTTACCCAGAGAGGTTACGAGGGTTCCCACTCCTCGCTCCCTAACGCATACGTCCAGTGTAGGCATCCCGTTCATTATATTGGTTCATATTAATGAATGTATATGCAGGATAGTGGGGGATTTTAACCGCCCTAAAAGAACCTTCAGTTAATTTAAATAAAATCTGGTTGTTATCTGGTTTATATTTTCGATTATTTCTTTTTGAAATTCAAATTGTTTCAAGGCTAATATAAATGATTGGTAAATTTCCTCACATCCTAAAATTTTTTAAGGTTACAGTTTTCGGTAGTTCTTCCTTCGGGTTGAACCTGAAGCTGCCGGTAAATAATTGGAAGATGTCGTGCTGCCGAAATTGAGGAAAACTCAGCCTATTCCTCCTCCCTTAACACATTTTCATCCCTCGCCGTATATTACAGCATTGCTACTCTAATTCCCTCACATGCTCAACGTCGTTCACCATGCATCTCTCTCTCTCTCGCTTTCTCGGCGTCTTTCACCTTACTCGTTCGCTGCTTCCTCCAATGTCTCACACCATACTGCTGCTTCCTCGACTTGTCAAACCATGCTCTTCTCTGCTTCCTCCACTTGTCAATGTCTCACCTCAACTGTACATTTTCCCGGGTTTCACCTACGAACCTAAATTTCGTATATGCCCCCTTCAAGGGATAACGCTATCTCACGTGACGTTTTTCCGTCAATCACTACAGGACTGAGTTCTCCGTCCGGCGCAGGAGATTTTTTTCATGACCCATGTAACAGTGTCCCTAGGAAATTCCGAAGGTGAACGATCCCTCAGCCAAAAACAAGTCTACCGTTATAAGCCCGCAGTCAGGTATACCTCCGAGTCGCCAGCCCGGCGCCGGGAAAATACCCCTTTTCCTGGCCAGCGAGATGTTCTTGCTGAAATTTTACCTAATTTAAAATTCCATAAATTGGAATTAAATTTCGGGAGGGTTCTACTGTCGGCTGGAGTAGAAAATTCTGAGGATCTGAAAGCCAAGTTTCATTTGACTTCTTTTGGCGCTTCTGTTGTATGAAGCTTTTGTAATTTGAAGGTTGATCTTACCTACGTCATTCTCAGCTGTCTATTTAATTTCCTAATTGGAAGGGTTATTTTCTATTTCAATTGAATTATATCTATTACATTTGGCTGATTCAGCGTTGGTTTTAGAAATGGCGAATTCCTGGGTAATGAAATCAAAATGTCTAATTTAGTCTTTCTTAAAAGAAAAAAATAAGTGTGTCTCATTAATTACGGCGAGTGCAAAGAAGGAGTCATGCAGTTAATTAATCTGATGAAGAAGAAGAGCATGGATGGAATTGTCTCACACGAAGTCGCGGTCACAGCTAGTCTTGTAAATATAAAAAATAGAGGAACTATATACTTCTAACATAATTTTAAATATTTTTGGAAACAAATTTTTGAATTTTAATCACTTTAAAATGCTATTTATGAAACTTTAATAGAAATAATTATCTATTAATAATGAGCCTATTATATCCTATAAAGTGTTAGTTTATAATCGTCAAACGATAAACAAGGTACCTGAAATATTATTACATTTATGAATAATTTAGTGGATAAATTAAAAGTATTAATTCGACTTTGCTGAAACATCGAACAAGTAACGACAAGATAATGAGAATAGAGAGAGTGTTCATTTTGGAAGATACATTAATTTCATACAATATATCTTATTTCTGAACTAGGTAGGGACCCGGCGTTGCCCGGGTATTTATTTATATCATCCCGGTACATTATTTAATTCTTGGTCAACACATAACTGAACCGACATCAAAAACGCCATATTATGAAGCTCAAATATACTCCCAGAATCACGAGTATCCAAAATACCTTTGGGACAATAGCAAGAATAAATATATCAACAGTATTCTAACAGAATAAAACTCTTCCTCTACTTAATGGTTAAAGTTTTATTTAAATTTCATTTAAAGGTCATAATGTAACAAAGTGACTCGCATTACATCGGATTCGATACAAAACTCTATAGTTTCCTTTTTATTTTCATATTAACAATTACTAAATATTTAATTTTACCTGACTCCAGGAATAGAAGCCAATTTATCAATTTATGTATACATCGTATCGGCGCTCCAAGGAAGTTCACTTTTTCTTAGCCTGCTGCAACAAAAGATAGTCAGTGGTATGAATGATATAGAAACATGTAATAGGACTTATAACTCGCAGTTTGTTTCCACGCTGGCTTTCACGCGGCAATTCCAAGAAATCTTCTCGTATAATTAATATTTTTATTTATATTCATATTGTAATTATATCTTCTGCAATATATCGGGATTAAATATGCACGAATATTAAAAGTAAATCTCCTTTTTTAAAACCATCAAATTTTCATATAATCCGTTGAACCGTTTCGTAGCCTATTCGAGACAAACATACGAGTCAGACATGCACAGATAGACAGGCACTTCAGCTTTATTTATTGGTATAGATTAAAAGTGCGAAAATTTCCAAACTCGTTTATATTTGACTTAATAAAAAATTATTTTATCTCTCCGACATCTTTCCGTGTATTAAATGTTAAGTTTTGAACTAAATCATTCAAAGAGTATTTGATTGGTAGGTTAGTTACAGTGTAGCCAAAGTAATTATCGGTCAGTAGTGAATAGAGCTACCTCATTATATGGAAAGGTAAAATGTTATGGTAATTGAAAATCAATCAATGCATACATGAGAGAGAGAAAAACAATATTTCCTGTTCATTTAAAATCCCACGTCATTGTGATCGCAACGAGAGCTTGCTGATTCGATAGCGGCAAACAAAGGGACTGCTTTTTCGGACAGGGAAATGTGAGATGGAAGAGAATTGAATGTTTAGTGTTGTTAAACCACCGCGTTTTCACGATGGCTGTGTTAGTGCGCGAGCAGGTGTTCACACGGACATTGCTAGTTAGGCCTTCACAATTGATCATCAACTCAAATAAATCTGTGCAAGATTTTAATTAAAGTGCTCTACTCTAGCTAACCCTTTTATACGTTTCCAAATTAATTTTAATTATATTTACAATGTTCCAATACAATAAATAATGTGCTATATAATTTCATACAGAAACGAATTCATCTTAAAGAATATTACTTAGCAGTTGAACGAATTTCATTTTGAGAACATAATAATAACTTATTTCACTATTGAACAACGTTTTAGTATAAATCAAATCACAATATAATTTTTAATTTATTCCTGGTAGAGAATAAAGAATAAATTGAAGACTGTATTGTGGATTAACTTCATCAATATCATATAATTCAATTTATCATCGTGTGTTTTGTGCAGTGAGTAACGTTGTGTTCGAAAATCAGTGACGCACCGCTACTCATTTCCCTCTCACTGCTGTTACAAACCTGGATCTTTTGTTATTAAACCCTATTATTTAAACCAAACAATAATCACTATTTACGTAGCCTTACTTTGTTCAAGTAATAGGAGTAATAAAATTTTATAACATAGTTTGAGAGAGCAAAAAATTATATTATAAGGTAACGTCTCTTGCGAAGGGGAACGTGATAAATTTGAACCATCTGTCCAAGAAAATATATTTTGCTAAGCAGATTAAGTATCACACGTCTTTATTTTAGCTTTTTCTGAGAGTAACCAATGGGATAGAAGTAAAGTACGCATCTATTTGTGTTTTTAAAATTTAGGATGAATTTATAGAGCCAAAATTGGAAATTGGAAAACTAAGGCAATTTGGTTAATGTTGTGACCGTGGAGGCTACGAATTTTGAAAGTATGTTAAAAGGTAGATGATCTCTATGGAAAACTTTCATTAAGAAGGATAAATTAGTCCAGGCTCTGACGCGACGACGCCTGCTGCTGACTCCAGAGGTCACCATCCAACGACGCTCCTCTGATCCTCGCTGCGAGCACAGTTCGTTATCATTGAACACAACACCGTTCAAACACCAAAGTGATAATCACCTTCCTGGTATCGTAAAATAATATTCTTAACCAAATTATCTTGTCAGAGTAGTACTGATTAAATTTAATTTCGCCCCGGATAACTCAACCAATGACCATGAGTCATAAGACTTCCTTCTTAAATTTTTGTTTGTATTTATGGATTGCGTAAGATTAATTATTTTATATATTCAATTGTACATTAATTTACGTTTGCAATAGAAATTGATATTAATTAATTGAATTCCATATTAATTTAATATTGAATATATAAAATCCCAATATATTAAGAAATTTTAAACAGTATACAAAATTAGTGGATAGACATTTAATGTCTTCGAATTAATTATGTATAAATACGTGGCATACTGCAAGACTTTTTTGCTGACCCCACTGGGCCAGTCAGCCAGATGCACGCAGATCTGGTCAAGGCATGAAGTCAGATTTGTTACGTCCACACTGTCTCCCGTTATCGGTACTTCCTGAGAGGAGTACCAAATTCTCGACATACGCGATGCAGGTTTCTCTAAGGTATTCCCTTTATTCCCCCCCCCGCATGTAGGTGAATCTGCGGGTGGGTTCCTTAAGCTACAGCGTGGGGAATTAAGTCAACCCTTGACAAGTTGTTCTAAATTTATATTCCTACTTTTCCATCCCTTCCAACGCTATTAAATGGGGGACCCATCGAAGCGGATAACCCTCGCCTGTCTAAGACAATATATGCCGTTGGTGATTGATAGTTGCGGTAGCCTTCATGACTTCAAATGATTTTGGGGCTGTCAAAACAGTTGATTTATACTGCAGTCATTCCTAATTTATACAGTTCATCTACGGTTTTTCCACGCATACGAAACCCTTCGACGCCTACGAAACCCTTCGACGTGGTGAAGAAATAATATTTTAAATGTATGGACTGTCCGATGTTTGTATATATTACCTTTTCGCGTGAGGAGACTGGTCAAGTGATCTTGTGTACACTAGACAAGTGTCTGCAAGAGTTTGCTGTCCAATTAGTCGCCTGTGTAGCAGTTGAGGGCAGCTCATTTAGGGAGGAGTGCATGCGATTACAGAGATTGATGAAGGGGGCGCGGCAGACGGACAGCGCCGTGATGGATTGGAGTCGTCCGTTTGTCACCACAGCGACGTCTACGCGTCCCACGCTCTCTTCAACTAGCTGCGCTCTTGTATAAAACACGTAACTCACACTATATACCGGGCAAGAAACCTATCTCGAACCAAAAACAACCTGTCTCTTGATATATTATTCGTTGAGTATTTACATTCCCGACTGAACATAAAAGTGGAATTATCCAGGTTTACAGAGGTACAGGTTTGGGTGAATAGAAAGTTACAAAATAATTAATGTGAGTAGAAATAAAACAAGAGGCGTATCTCTTTCTCTTGACTTACACTTCATTAGAGAAGTATATTACCATAATAAATGGCATTAACGTAGTCCTGAAGAAAGAGCTCAATTTGAAGATTATTAGAGGTAAAGCCAAGGTAATGGAGTCTAGACTGGGAAACAGTAGAATAACAAAGGGTGTTGAATTGGGAAGCGTAATAATTAGGCGATGGTAGAAGTATAGTACACGTAAAGAGTAGGATAGTACAGGTAAGAAAGGCTTACGCGAAAAAGAGGGATTTACTTACGGGTAATATAAGTGTGAATATTAGGATATCGTTGCTGAAAATGTTCCTATGGAGCGTGGCGTTAAATGGGTGATAGGACGATAGGAGTTGGGGAAAGGAGCAGAATAGAAGCCTTTGACATGTGGTGCTATAGGCGAATGCTGAAAATAAGATGGGTGCATAGAATCACAAACGAGGAAGTTCTGAACGAAATAGGGGTTAAGCGATCAATATGGACGACGTTGACTAAGAGAAGGGATATATTAATAGGCCACGTTTTAAGACACGACAGTATTTTAAAATTAGCATTATTGGGACGTGTTTGGGGCAAGAACAAAAGAGGGAGGCGAAGGATGTAATACACTAATCAGATTAGGGAGGATGTGAGTTGTGCTAGTTATATTGAAATGAGAAGGCTTGCGTCAGATAGATTAGCATGGACGGTCTTCAGACTGAATACCACAACAACAGAGCAGTATATAAATCCTCTACACGCTGACCACGTGCCACTCCAAATTCGGAATGTGTCATGCAAGATGACAGTCCGCAGTCAACTCGGTAGGTCCAGGCCCTGAATGGGCTGGAGAGCCAAGGTGGAAGGGAATAAACCCTTACAGCGGGGAATGGTACATGAGCGCAACAGTTAAGATATTTTATTCCATTAATTGTATTAGTAATATTGCAAGAATCGATAATTTTACAAGTTGTAACGTGCATCTCATAAGCGCTAATTTGCCAGTGGGACACAAACCAGCCCGGTAGTTGACTTCCTCAAGGTGCGGATCCATTTCGTGGTCAAGGAAGTTCGACCAAACATCAATACTTTTCGCACAGTCGTTTTGCAGTGACGACCGATATTATTTTCCGTGTAGTCATGAGTAACAGATGATAGGGCGCTGCAGGAGTTTTCTCGCAGACGCTTCAGCCCAGAGTGACTGCGGGGCTCACCTGATCATGTCGGGAATGCCTCGCACTCTCTCTGGGTACTTTTTATCAAAGTTCTCATATGCCGAGACACCTTCACCTATTTTAGGAGGTATATGTACCGGGGTCAAAGACCTTGGGCATATGGCAAGAGCAGTTCGCTGATCCCATTGGATCAGTCGGCCAACTGCCTCCTGAAACTTGTGGAGACACGGAGAAGGGAATGCTGCGACCCCAAAGCAGACTCGTCTCCCGTCATTCGGAAGGGCGTGAGAATAGTACCCAATGCCCGACCTACCTGATGCAGGTTTTCTAGGGTTTTCCCTGCATCTCTTTAGGTGAAACACCGGGTAGAATCCTTAAACCATAGCCCGGGGGCCCTAGTTAACCCTTGGCTACCTTGCTCTACCTTCCGCATCCCCCCTTTTCAATTCCCTTCCTATGCTATTAAAGGGGAGTTGCCTGTTTCAGGATCACCCTCATGTAGCCTGTTAACCCAAAAAAAAGAGAGACATTCCTCTTCCATTAGACGACGTCGGGGGTTGTTGATTCAACCAGTAGGGTGACAGACTCACGAAGTTGAGGAGCCTAGGAAAGTATGTACATCCAGGATTTAACCTGAGATTAAGCAAATATACTGATTCATCTTTTTCCATAATTCAAATATCTTATTCTGCTTATTATCCTTTATTTAATTTTTTAAATGAGTTCCATTAAATTTTAATGTATAATAAAATATATTAAGTATTAAAAGTGGGCGAGGTATACCTTGAGTTCTGCGACGCATTCTTGCCTCGTTCCTCCAGGAAATTGTTCCGGATCAAAAGACGACCATTTTGTTTACAGTAGATTAAAAGGACCCTTCCACTACTTAAAAGAATCATCCGTCTCTATTTCTGAGGATTTTGCCTCCGAAAGTCGGAAAATGCGTGAATTATTTGGAACTGAAACCGGAAACGGAACTTTTATGAAACATACACTTGTTTACGCTCGGCATCTGAAATATTTGCTATTGGCTGCAATTGTTGAAGTGCAAGTCAATGGATCCTATTGGGAATTACAACCGATTGGTTGCTGGAATTAAGTACGGAAGTGATGTGTGAAGTGATTAGTTGCCGAACAGAAAATGATTAGAGGCCAGCAAGAATGAGCCAAAAAAAGGAAAATTGCTAGCCGCCGAACGGAGAAAGTGGAGTTTCCGTTATTTTGGGGCTAAGGCGCCCGCGATGAAAAGGGAATCACGACTTCTTGGTAGGAGTTTCCACTATATTTGGCCCAATGCGTCCACCAGACATCGAGAAAAAACCCAATGCAGCCAACGAGGGTCAACCATCAGGTGCCTTCATACATCGTCACAAAGCAGACCACAAACAAAATCCGGCCAGAAAAATGCAGCAGCAGAACTTCATGGGTATCATCAATTTTGATAAAATAGAAACTACATTGCTTCCACCCAACAGATAACCTTTATTTTAAAGAGTATCAATATAAACTTATTATTATAGGTATATATTATGTATCATTTAATTCAATTATTGTGTTAAAATTTGTTATTGCTATTAATTCAGAATTTTAAATTTAATTTTTCCTTTTCTATTCAAAACCTTTTTATACCTTACTATATATTAATTGTTAATAAATTAAACTAACACCCCCCAACTCACACATCTTTACAAGAATATCACAAATTTAGTACTGAATATAAATGAACTAAACTCATCCGTACATCATCATTGAAGTTAAAAATTAAGTTTAACTTGATGGTACTATTTTAATCTGATTAGAAAGGTTTATGGTTCGCGACACGGCTTTACCAATGACTAAATCACTACGTTGTGGTACGCGATTGCCTGTACCACATAATATTAATTAAATTGTTTTTATTTTCATTTTTTATTTCTTGTACATAAGTATTTAGATCTAAGCAGGACGAAGTCGGGAGCATGAATGAACGCGATAGGTTTAGTAAATGACGAATTACAGTCATCTTCTTGGCCAGAAAACGGAAACATTAAGGTTCGGTAAATATTATTGGACGATATAGCGTCAAGGCTGTCCTGCGGAAGACATGGGCGACAGATGTTATTTACCAGCAATCCATCTGGTCAGCCGTAGGAAAAGTAAAAATTGACCTGACGCCTGGACCTGCTTGCTACCTGCTCTGTATCCCGATTCCCCGAAAGCCGGAACAATAGAGGCAAGTGACTTCATAACAACAATTTGTTATGCAGTGCCCAAGATTATGAAGGGCACTTGCCGAAATAACAATCTCCAGAATCCTACCCTCCATATGGAGGAAGTAGAAAGTGCACGCCCACCAGGAGAGATTTGGGCGGGGCGAGAAGAACAAAACCAGGGTGCACTAGGAGGCGAGAGAGCAGTTTATCGAAACATTTACTTTATCACAGCAGCTTACAGAAACATTTTTGGATGTATTTTAGAAGACAACATTGAAAAATTTAAATAGTTACGTCAGTTTCACTGGACGTAAATTCTGATTTAATCATCCGTCCATCTTTGAAGCCAGCATACCTCCGACGCTTGGGAGACGACGCCCAGCAGCCATCAGCTGAATAACCAGCCATCAAGGACGTCGGGGATCGTCACAACACCGTGGTGATGTACCCACCTTATTGTTTCCTGCCTCTGGTCGTTTGTCTATACAGTGTTCGCTTCCTTAGTTAAAGATTCAATCATTCCCCCGATGTAGTGAGCGAGGATCCCCTTAAATATCTTATTTAATAAATCAGCATTTGTTAAAATTTAAAACTTATAAACTTTTTTTATTCCGTATTAATTAAACAACATAAATACATTCTCCCTCACCTACCAATTTAAAGAACGACCACCACAACGTTATATTCATATTACACAAACATTCACTAACATAAATATCCCATTGTAGATTATTTTTATTTTCTATCCTACGCATTGAACACTATACAAAACAATTTATATTCAACGTTTCTGTTGTTTTATTATATATACGATTTTTCATGTTGTTTTAATGAAGACAAGTTATTTTTTTAATGAGTGACAGTTATAGCAATAATATATTACACAATACAGCAATGACAGTTACGAAAGTGTAAATTATTACGCTTAGCTCGAAAAGCATGGGAAGCCAGTCATTAAATAAATTTTCCAAGGTTCTTCTATTTTGCGGGATACAATACAATACAGGTAACCATGCCGTTGTGGGGTCTGCTTGTTTGGCGGCGAGGAAGACGTATACACCTGCTCAGGCAGGATGATGTTGGCGGCTTCTCATAGATCTGCCCGTGTATCTCCAGACTCAATAATCGACTTAATTCTTCTCTCTTGCTATTTTAATGCCTTCTCTTAAAATTTAGAAACCTCGAAGATTTCTCCATGGAACCTTACAAAGCTATAGTATCCGCCTTCTCGAATTATTGTTTTCCAATATAGTAATACCGCCGAAACTGGATGACTGTCATTATTTGGTCAATCTTTAATTTATGTATGAGCACGCGTAGGCGCACAAAAGACCGACATCAGACACGCTTCTGGTCCCCATATTCCTTTCCAGCGCAAACTGCCATGTTGTTATAAAAAAATGAAAAGAACTTCTAGTCATTTAAATTATTTAAATTGTGCTTCATTAAATCAACAATCTGCTTCTATGCTTAAAATTCTTGTTTAAACAATTTCTAATTTAATTTTTTCCGTATTATGAGATCTAAAGAAATGAAAGTAAATACGTCAGTCTGCCTATCATCGTATTTAAATTTCCCTTTTGTAAGAAAAATAATTGTTCCATTATTCATAAGAAAAACTCGTTTCGTAATACGCAAAAGTGAACAGTTCAATTCGGCCTTTTGTATTCCGATGAAGACAAACATTTGGGGCCATTTCGTTTGCGCATGAAAATAATTTTCCCAATGTCTCAGTAGTAGAGAACTTTAAGCGGGGTGCAAACTTTAATAACTGGGACAGTTCTCTTGCCGGAGATGGGAAGATTTAATCCGTCTCTCCGCTCCGCACACTTGCCCGTTGTATTTACTTTTAGGCTTAACGAGTTACAATTGCGTCTTTTAATCGGATTTGTGTGAGAGGAACCTCCCAATATCTATGACGACGAATCGCTCTTAACTTGAACAGCTGTGCGTCGCACGACAGATAATTCCTCCCACCACGCACTAAACTTATAATAAGATATCTACCATTCCCAGATATTGGAATTACTCACGCCCGCAGCAACTTGGGATTAAATCAAACTTTTAACCTATTTTACAGTCACCTTTATTTATTTCATACCCTCACTTTTCCTTAAATTTTCCACTTATTCACATTTCCCGAATTATGTTAACAATTGACCGATAATTAAAATTTTATCATTTTCCTTAAACCATATTATTGTATTAAATCTTTCACTTGCCGCAATTAAATGAAATTGGCGTAAACTTTGTAAATTGGGAAAATTTTATTCATTATCATGTATTGAGACCGAAAATATTTGTGTCAGATTCGCGATCGTAATACTGAAAGTAATAAAATTCTGCTTAAAAATATGTTACAATATTCTATTAGCTTCCTAATTAGGAAAAGTAATTATCCATAATCAGTTTTGGCCAAATATGGCACACACTTCAGCGTGTCCTTCCGCAAATAATAAAACACTATTACCCCAATTTGTGTTGTTCAGAAAGACATTTTGTTAAATTGTATGCTTAATGATGAGCTTTTTTGATGCCAGTCGAAAATTTCCCCGACAGGTTTTGATAACAAAATCATAATCCAACACAACATGAACTTTGAGCTTATAATGAATTTGCCAGTTATTGGAAATTATATATATATAATTCTGAAAGAATTTGGACTCCTTACATTTGAAAAAATAAATTATTTTTTATTTATTATAGTTTAACACCTTCAGTGTAAATCCTAACAGACACAAATATTCTACATGCCGCTCCACTGTTCAAAATTCTTTCTTGACAAGGACCGCAATGGACGATTGAAACATCTACTTAATGTTCAAAATTTTTTTACAATTTATTGTTCAAGTCTGTTATACGTGTCGTTAGTTTTTCATATGTTCTTATTTATAGACGTTAATTGAACTATATCCTTTCTCCTAATAAAATTAAAAATATATTTACTTATTTATAGACGTTAATTGAACTACATCCTTTCTCCTAATAAATTAAAAAATATTAGAGTTTTAAGTACATTCATAGAAACATAAGTCTGTTCAATACACAACTGTATTCTATTACTAGCTGGACACCCGGCGTTGCCCTGGTATTTATTATACTATATAATTATACCCATACCGAGGAAGACTGGCGCTGTTATAAGCAAACAGCAGAGCATAATTAGTTTAGTATCTCATGCATGGAAAATATTAGCGGAAATAGTATATAGGAAGATGGAACGTCAAATAAAATAAGAGTTAGGAGATGATCAGTTATGTTTGAGGAATAATGTAGAGACAATAAAATAAATAGTGGCTTTGCGTCCAATTTCAGAAGACAGGATAAAAAAATCAGACCCACATTCATGGAATTTGTAGATTTAGAAAAAGCGATTGATAATGTGAACTGGAACACACTATTAAGGATTTTGAACTGGAATAAAATATCGAAAAAGGAGGCTTATACATAAGCTCTACAGAAGACAGGCTGCAGTAATTAGAATAGAAGATCAAGAAATGAAAACCTTAATCAAGAAAAGAGTAAGACAAGGATTCAGTCTGTCGCAAACGCTGTTTAACTTATATATAGAACAGGCGATGAAGAAAGTTAAAACGGAATATGGAAAAGAAATTAGGCTGCAAGGAGAAGAAATAAAAACCCTACACTTTACCGATGGTATTTGTAGTGTTAGGGGAGTCAGAAGAAGACTTGGAAACCATAGTAAATGACATGAACGGGGTCCTGGAGAAAGAGTTCAATATGAGGATTAATAGAGGGAAAACCAAAGTAATAAATTTCAGTATGCAAAACAGTGGAATAACAAAGGGTATTCGATTGGGAAGGGATCTTTTGAAGGAAGTTAAGGAATTATGCCACTTGGGAAGCATAATAACTAGGGTAAGTAGAAGTATAATAGAAATAAAGAGTAGAATAGCACAGGCATGGAAGGCTTTTGCGAAAAATAAAAATTTACTTACGTGTAATATAAGTGTGAATATTAGGAAATCGTTGATCAAAATATTCGTATGGAGCGTGGAGTTTTATGGGTGCAAAACGTGGACGATAGGAGTTGCAGAAAGGAAAAGAATAGAATGTTTTGAAATGCTGATGATTAGATGGTTGGATAAAATCACTAACGAGGAAGTTCTTAACAGATTATGGGAAGAACGAACAGTATGGAAGACTTTGACTAAGAGAAGGGATAGATTAATAGGCCATGTTTTAAGACATAAGGGTCTTGTAAAATTAGCTTTAGAGGGACGTTTGTGTGGGTATGAACAGAAGAGGGAGGCCAAGGGAGGAATACACTAAATAGATTTTGGAGGATGTGCTAGCTATGTAGAAATGAATAGGCTTGCACAACATAGGTTAACATTGAGTGTTGCATCAGACCAGTCTTAGGACAGAATATCATAAGAACAGTATCTCTGTAGCACCTCATTATACCGATTTCGATACCAAACGACTGTTTTCTTTTTATTATCATATGACGTCCCTCTCCCTGGTTCTATAAATATTCCACTTCTACGCTGAATGCAGTTGAAATTTTACGCAAACAAAGTAAACAAAAACGATATCTTGGTAATTGTCCTAAAAATGTATATTGGAAGAAAATCAAGACTTCTATGTATATTTGAAAATTTCCGCCCCATCCAACCCCCCCGCTCAGCTGGTGGTATCCGTGTCTTACCCCAATTGTGTTCATTTTCTGGTTGCCTAAAACCCGAAATTGTACCATTCGTTAAAAATAGTATCAAAAAGTTTGTTTTATGCCCTCCCATCCCCTCTTAGGGGATTTACGTTATAAAATTATAATTTGAATTAATTTAAATAATTGGAAGACACTATCAAAATAATTTATCAAGAATGTATTTATTTTACGGCATTTTTTGTTTATTTAATATTTTCCACCCCTTCCTCCCTCCGCCACAAGGCGTGGTAGCCAAGTCTTATCTCAACAGTGCTGATTTACGTGTACCAAATTTTGTCGTAATTTGTCAACTCGTTTAGATTTTCATGCGGAACATACAGGCAATTTTATTATAAAGAATTATTATTATTATTACAAAGATGTATAAGCTAGGCTAGAAAATAGTAATTGTTTGATGTATGATTACACGAAGCCAACTTATAAATAAAATGTATACTTTCATGAATTTTCTTAGTTTACACGAATTCTTTTCACGCCATTTATTTGAGCTAAAGTTAACTTCAAAGTTTCATTCTTTAAATGTCCATCCTACACTTTTACTGAGACCGAAAGAGAACTTTTGAAACTTTCAGCAAATGTCGCTCCATCTCGTAAAGGTTTAATGGCTTTGAGCAACGAACTTGACCGTTTAAACAAGCAATCAACTAGACGTTTCATAAATAACTCAGTATGAGGGATTACGACTAACAGCGTTGAAAAATTCACAACACGATATTGTGTAACTGGTTTCAAATTTGGTTGATTCTGACGCTATATCTTCTTTAAAACTTTCGTGAACACAGTAAAATTCTAAATACACATAATTTTAACAGCACTAATTATGTTAAATCACTGCTAAATCATCAACAAAGCTATCGAGACGATTTCTTTTGTTAAATCAGTACAAATACCTTTTTAAAAGTCGTAATATGTGATTGCCTAAGGGAATATTTTGAAATTTTTGAATAAAAGAAACTAAGCCACTTTAAATATTGACAAATGTATAAGGTATAATATACGAGAGCTGTTACACTAACGTAAATATACAATTATAATTTCTATTCAACAAGGACACATCGTGAAATCAATTTGTAAAGACCACAGAATAAGAGTTCTAAATTTATTTGTATAACTTTATAATATTTCCACGATTCATTTATAAATATTGAATAATAGTTCGAAATTGTGATGATATATAAGAGATAACTAATAAGAGTTTATTTAACGGGTACTTTTGCAAAGAATTCGACTAATTAGTGGTGTTAAAACGAGATAAATCGTGATTATGGATAGCTATATAGAAATAATGTTCACAAATTTTGGAAGAAATCATTTGGAGTTTAAGGCATAGAATAGTGTACATCTCAATTTATTCGATTAAATTTAATTCAACCTTTATATAAAGCGCAACTCAATTACTTTGATTGAGTTTAATTTAATTTTTCATTTTAATGTAACTCAACCGCGTTGAGTGTTTGCTGGCTAAAATGTGTCGCTACCCCCAGTTATTGAGTTATTATTTTATTTTAAATTTTCATCTAGCGTAAATATCTGTGTTAAATGTGCAGCTGATACAAGCATGGCCAGATCCAGGTAAACAATTCTAGGAATAATTTTAAGCTATCCAGTTTCCCGGAAACCGCCTTCGCCCTTACAGACCCAAGAACCATTTTTGCCAGCCAACCAGGAAACATTTAATAGATTTGACTGTGGATCCTGAGGCCAGTTTACACAAATTAGGGGAGTCGTAATGAAAAGGGAGATGGGAAAGGAGCGAGGTAAAACTTTTTCGCATAGGAAGAAAGGCATTCTTGGCTGAAATTTGACGGAGGGAAGATGGATGGAACAACGTTGAACGAAGGAGAAGACCACACGGCAGAAAGAACCGGGCGTTGCTCCATGTCATTAGGCAGCCATAATTACTGGTAAGCCGTCGGAAGTTTCTTTCCTGGGAGTGCTGCAACGATAATAATACTTTTTATAAATCAAAATTCTTTATTTTAGAGTTTACATCCTAAAACGCGGTAACATTGGAGAAATTATTTCTTGTTGAGTATTCGGCAATATATGTTTTAAACTTAATTCATTTTGTTTGTAAATATCTTTTTATTTTTATGAATTAATGGTAGTAGTAGCTCGTTGCCCCGTTCCATAAATTGTAAAAGATTTGCTGGGAAATTTTCATTCCCCTTTAATTGGAAGCAGACTCTTCGCCGAAATTTTACCGTAATTCAGAAAATATCCTGTAAGTAACGGTTCGTCAAACCGTAAAGTAAATGTAACTTTATAAATTGTATTTAAATCGATACGCATATGTGAGAGTACGTTGTTATAACTTCGAAAAGAATTTTCTTATATGAAAGTCGTGCAGAAAAATTATTATTGGAGATTAATATATTTTTGATGAATATAATTTTGCTTTCTGTTGTTTTAAATAAAATAAGTAATCTCCAGAAATTACCATAAGTATTGAAAATAAAATTTAAATTCGTTTTACATAGTAAATAATATTCTTATAATTTTACAAATACCAACGCAATGAACAGATTACCGTCGGAAAGGAAGTTTAATAGTTCTTTTTTAAAACTGCATCATATAATTAAAACATCTCGAAAATTTGATAATATTTATGTTTGAAAAATACAAGAATATGATAAAATATGAGAAATAATTTGTATCCTAGGAAGTTAAATATTGGAATACATGTAAAAAGTTGAGGGAAAATAAAAAAGACGGTAGATTATATGAATGTAAATACTGAGTGTAGGGTAAAAGAGAATACGTACATTTGTAAGAAAGAACCTAATAATGATTATTAAATGACTTTAGATTATGAGATACTTTACGAAAGTAAGTATAATCTGACCATAATGGACTGTGAGTTTTTGTTTTCTATTTTTTGACCGAGGGTGCATGGCAGGAACACGGTAGTACGTAAATTGACGTTGTAGAGTCCAGTTGCGTGAAAGTTGTCGTTAAGAAATCCCGCCATGTGTGAGTGACCACTTCGTACTAGAGAAAGGGATAAAGCCCACTTAAATGTTTTCGAAAATCAAACGGTTTAAGGCGAAGGGACAGTTACGACATATAGACTGTTTCATTGATTTTGTTTGGTATAGAACCCAGATTACTTTTCTCTTTAATTTATCGTGGATATAATCTTTTTAAAATCGGCTTATATGATAGACTTTGTAAGGTAAAAAAACTTAGTCAATTGTTAACATTCGTTTATGTCGTTCTGTTTATATTCAAAACGTTTCCACTTCGACTAATTCCTTTACAAGAGAAATAAAACGAGCAGTATGTTCATACTTTGTGACTTATTTTCTGAAAATAACACGTTTTCAACTCATGAATATAAGTTTTTTGTCAAACGTTAGCAGGAGACGGCCTGAGTTCTGCTTCGAAACGCCCTTTTCATCACTTCAAAGGGTTCTCCTGTTGAAGGCCTTTCCCTGTGCGAAAACTTCTGTTCTCTACCGTTTGAATGTCTTTCGGCTCAATGAAACTGCCATCGAGATTTCCTTTTATTTTTCTATCCAAACAGAAGAGCGAAGTTAGCCGATAAAAGCAGGAGAAGATTCGATTCTCTGGTTAACGCTAAGGCAATGTGGTGGAAGTCGGCGTGTGTGCGTGTATTTGGAAGCGAGGCTTCGTCTTTGAGTCGTGTTCTGTTCTCCCAATAATATATCACAGCGCTCTCAGAGAAACAAGGCAATGTCTTTAACGTAATTAAACCCTACTTGGGAAGCGAAACCCCAATTGGATTTTTTTATTCACTTAATTTTCACTTACTCTTAACTATAAGTATTAAGCGCCTTTTCCTTTTATTAGTACCACATGATTAAATTTTAAATACAAAATATTTGATTAAATATATCATCACTTGATAGAATTTGAAATTATTTCGTGTGGTTCGAAGACGTAAAAATGTAACATTTGGGTGTAAAATCAGGTATTAGCTTTGATCGCGTTATAAATTTAAATACATTTAAAAAAAGGTCGTTTATCCCAACGTCAATTATCCGAAACATTACATACCCAAGCTAATATTTTCTGTGTTCAATTTTAATGGTGTTGTTTTTAAATGAACTTTTCTTTGAAAATTTCTCATTTTCTGTATAAGACACTAAGAATTTTAACTCCTAAAATATAAATACAATAACTGCAAGATTACGTTCAAACCTACGGGTCCTCCCTAATTACAAGGTAAGCTACTTCTTAAATCCTTTTCTGTAATTACTCTTATCAATGAGAACGGTTGATCAGAGGATTTTAGTCGCAGATTATGAGATGATCACATTATCATACAGGTAGTCCGAGGAGACGAGGATAAACTGGAAACTGTCCAAAACCAGGAAGAATAGCAGCGGCGGGTCTGAGGTGTGATCAAGTACAACCCAAATAGGAGGAAACTGTAACGAGCAGGGGGGAGTTACGTCAATTATGCTGACACGGTAATTATATCTGTAAACTTTTTGACGATTTCCTATACTTTCAGGTCCAAGAAGATTTGGTTTGACATATTTTGCTCTATGAGAAGGGCCATATCATAAGACCCTGAGTGTAGAAAAGTTTTAGTTGTAGAAAAATAATTATTTGTATCAATTTTTGTAAACATAGATGTTGTGTTTATTGTAAAGAAAGGTCGGCTATTCATATTAAAACTTAAGGCAATCTGTGTTCATTAATAATAAATAAATGTTAAAAAATAATATAATTTACATTGCTAACTATGTTTCATCACATTTCATTTCAACCTATCAACAAAACCTTAATTAACAGAATTTCAAGAAAATAAAGCCCATCAATTTCATTCTTTGCTGGGAGGCAGAAACGTACTATCAGAAAACGCGCACAGTGTAACCACGAGGATTTCGGAAGTACTTGTCAGAACAATATTTCGTCATAATTCGCATCCATAGTAACCGTAGTCTAATGTAGACTACAACCAAAAAATTGTAACCCAGCTACAATAATCGATTGTTATATAAACTGTCCATTATATATGGGTATCATCGAGAAAACCAGACGGGTTCGAACGACACCTCATCTGGATTTCCCTGGGAAACTTGGCATTCCCACAGAATAAGTTCAATCAGAAAAGTATCAACAAATAGATAACTTCCTCTTACCGGAAATGCCTACCTCGGACGTTGAACCCAGGTGACTCTTGACATATTACACTTCGACCTTTCAAATTGCTGTAACTTCCCTGAACGAGTACAGAGCTAAAATGCTATCAATTATTTTAATTATGATTAAATTACTTCGAAAAGAACAGAAAGTGGTCTATAAAATTTGTAGACATCAAAAGAAACAGTGGTTAAACACAAAAATCGAACAAATAGAGAACAATTTTAAAATAATGATGAGAGGAAGTTCTTTGACGGTGCAAAACTAATGAAATTAAAAACGAACAGCCGAGGTCTCTGTAAGGACGAAAATGGAAATATCCTTCTGCAATAAAAGAAAATATTGGAAATATGGAAATCTTTCTTCCAGGAGCTCTTCAATGCAGTGCATGAAATGAATTCCAGTAATAATAATGAGAATATCACAACTGATCACATTGATGATGAAGAAGATATGTACATAATGAAATATGTTACATAATTAATAACTTGAAAAGTAACAAAGCATCCGTTATCTATAATATACCAGACTAAATGATCAAAGGCGGAGGCAGAACGCTCAAAAAGGAAATACACAGGCTGATTATCAATATCTGGAAAAAATCATCAAATAACAAATCAATGGAAAGAAGAAATTAAAAGTCCCATATTTCGAAAAGGAGATAAGTACGATTGTGAAAACTATATACCAAAAACTTTATTAAATAGAAACTTAAGATATTTGTCATAATATTACTTAACAGACTCATTGATATAATTGATAAAAAGCTTTCTGATTACCAAGCAGGTTTTCGCCCAAACAGGTCAACTATCGATAATATCTTTATAATCAGACAGATCTATGAAAAATGCCATGAGAATGGCATCGACCTCCATAATATGTTTATCGATTTCACGAAGGCCTTTGATTCGCTGGATAGAATCCGAATTGCCCAGTGTTTAAGATGCTATGCAGTACTAACAATCTGATTAAAATTAATAAGATTAACATTTGAAAATACCACAGTAAGAATTAAGTTTACCAATCAGTTAAGTGAACCAATTTTTATTAACTACGGGGTTAAACAAGGAGACCCGTTTCCAGCCACACTATTCTGTGTCGTCATGATCAACATTCTGTCATGCTTGAATATCCTAGGAAATATTACTACAAGACTAAAACGATAGTTAGCGTATGCAGATGATATTATTTTGACATCAAGAACAAAGAGCTCGTTAGTGCAAACATTCAAGAATCTAAAAGAAATGTATCTCTCCTATGGGCTTGTAATCAACCAAGATAAGACAAAATATCCGCGATGCAGAATGAGGGTTGATCTGGCAACAGATGCTATGATTCATGATATCACATACCAAGAATCAACCTCGAACAGATACCTAGGAACAATTCTTAATGGGAATAACTTCATAGAAGAAGAGGATAAAGAGAAAATAGTTGCAGGAAATAGGTGTTATTTACGTAAAAGCAAGTTATTATCCAAAAAAGGCAAAATTGAAATTGTATACGTCGGTAATAAGACGAAAAGTATTCTATGCAGCTGAGACTTGGGCGTTGAAAGAGATGGACATCAAAAGGAAAATCTTGCAAACGATTTATGGTCCAGTTAAACTCTGATATGGAAACTGAAGTATAGGAACAAATGATGAATTAGATAAAATAGTTCAATACATAAATTTAGTGAATCACGTGAAATCCCTCAGATTAAGTTGGTTTGGACATCTAAACAGAATGATCGATGAAATGAATGAAAAAAAAACTTTTAACTTCTATCCCCTTCAACTAAAATACGAGGCTGACCGAAGACCAGGTGGTGAAATTAGCAATCTCGGAATTGGAAAGGGAACGTCCAAGGTCCATAAAAGAAATGAGTGGAGACACGTTGTGGATCAGGCCACGGCATCACAGACGTTGTTGTAGAACCTAAAAAAAAGAAGAAATATCTTCTAAAATCAAGCATTTCATGGGTCATGCAAAACTGGGTAAAAAGTAATTTGAGTTAATGGTTTGATAATACCGACTTGCTGTGCTGTAGCATGTTAGCATCGCAGCTCACTTCAGAAAGGGACGGAGTTTGAATCCCGGCATTAGCTTGCATGTTTCTATTCATTACAGTCTCGAAAGCTGGTGTCAAGACTGTAGAAGTATCGGTACACTGACCAGGTGCCACATTAAATCTCCGGCAGTGTCCCGTTACTAAAAATCTATATGTTGTTGTTCTGGTCTTCAGTCTTCAGACTAGTCTCATGCAAACCTATACTGCACAAGCCTTTTTATTACCGAATAGCACGTGCACATCCTCCCTAATCAGCTTAGCTTATTCCATCGTTGGCCTCTCTCTTTTTATCTTACTCCACACACTTCCCTCTAATGCTTCCCTACAAGACCCTCGTGTCTTAAAACGTGGCCTATTAATCTATCCCTTCTCTTGGTCAACGTCCTCCATATTGTTCGCTTTTCCCCTATTCTGCTTAGAACTTCCTCGTTTGTGATTCTATCCACCCATCTGATTTTCAGCATTCGCCTAGAGCACCACATTTCAAAGGCTTCTATTTGGTTCCTTTCCTCAACTTTTATCGTCCACCTTTCGCACCCATATAACGATACATACGAATATTTTTAGCAACGCATTACAATTATTAACACTTATATTATCCGTAAGTAAATTCCTCTTTTTCAAGAAAGCCTTTCTTACCTGTGATATCCTAGTCTTTATGTCTACTATACTTCTACCATCCCTATTTATTACGCTTTCCAAGTAGTAGAATACTCTTGACAGCTTCTTTGAAACTCCGACACACTTCCTGTTTTTACAGTATTTCTAATTCCCGTTTTTTGTTTCAATTCCTTTCATGAGTTTCTTTATTTTCAGCCTAAGATCAACAGATTATGGTCGGAGTTTACAACTCCATATATAATTTAATATTTGTTCATTCAATTTGTATGGACTAGACAATAAAGTAAAAAAATCAGAATATTTCAGTCTTTGAAAATATTTGAAGAAGTTTGAGTATCTCACTATAATTCTTCTGCATCATATTTTGCTTAAAATCATATTTTTCAATTAAAATATTTCTATCCTTTAAATAAATGGATATCCGATATTTGACATCCCATAATAAGTTCAAATATAATACCCGCTATCCAATTAATCGTCACAATCCACTCATTGCCCGCAGCTGGTTACAAACAAAATTTTCGACTATCGAAATTTCGTCCCATTGCCGTCCCTTCCAGCTATTGGGGCTTAAGTTTATTTTTAATTTCTCTCTTAAAACACTCAAGGCGATTTTTAATAAAATATTGCTCCAGCATCGCAGGATAGTAATATGCATTGAAAAATTTTATACTATCGTGTGTGTGTGATTGTTTAATATATTTTCAAAGCAATTCTATAGGATTAAAAATCCTTACGAGTCCAAATTACTATTTCAGATTGTATCTAGAACAAGTTTTAAGAATGTATCACATAACTCCAATTATTAAATAATATTCAAAATACTATCTGTATTAATCAGTCGTATTTTCATCAGTTTCGTCTCTCACACAAACGGCACTTCGGTTATTTGCTCCGCGAGATCAGTACCAGAACATTGCTGGAGTGTTTGATGATTGGATGCCAGCCATTTCTTTGCTTTATGAAAGCATTCCCGAGAAACGGTTCTGTTAGGAGCACTTTTGTTGGCGGCTTCTTCGCGCCCACAAATTTTCCTTTTATGAGAGTGATGGAATACAGCGTCCTGTCATATATTTCTCTTTTGTCCGTTTTTATTGCGGTAGTCGAGAAAATTCCTCCCCATGGACTGGTGACCGCCCCTCAATTCTTACGTAAATGGTTTAAAATCAGCTACATAAATTACACGTGATCTTAAATGGTAATAATAGTTTAATCTAGAATCCTAGATATATAACACATAGAGGTATTATCAGAAATAAAAATTAAAAGGGCCGTTTTTGTATACTAATTGGCACTTTATATGGATTATATGAAAAATTGTCTACAAATAATAATATATAAATGTATACATATGTACAACAACCAGAATTTATATAATCAACAAAGAATTTGTAATATAAAAATTTCCGGTTAAAAGGATTACTAACGTCTTTAATTCATTACATCATTTTTTCATCAATCAAAAGTACTAAAAATAAACAGTGTATATAAATTTCAATTAAAATTCATTATTTATCTCTACATTGCGTCAATATTTACAGTCTGATAATCTGAAATTTATTGAATTAACATATATTCCGCAAAATACGATCATACGTTTCTAAATGTCTAAGTTATCTTCCACGTTTCAAGTAATTACGGCAGATTTCTAACTGAATTTGCCAAATGTGTTCTATATGAAATACGAAAGGGACACGAAAAACCACTGGTAAGATCCTAATAGCCTTGTCAATTGATTTATTAAGAATTTTCGATAATATGTGTTACGTGTTTATTTTGAATGTTGTGGATCGTTCAATTGATAAGCCTGCTATTATTTTCATGTGAGAATTCCAAATAATTAACTACTTCACATGAAGTAAATCAATTTTAGTCTGTTAATTACGACGAAATTGCAGACTTAAATATATAATTTATATTTTGACTCTAATGTGCTTCTGTATAATCAAATGAATAATAACATTAGTATTTATTCTATTAAAATTATAATCGATTATCTTTTAAAGTTTCTATCATTTTCTGTAGCCATGTTTTCTCTCCGCGTTTATATATGAACATTAGTCCTTTATTTGTATTTATTGTTAGTCTACAATTTGGCGCATGCTCCGGTGGCAGGTACAAAATGAAATTTCTTTAACGTAAATACTCCTAATTTAATGTCATAGTCCAATGAAATTTCTATAGCCCTGAAAGAAAACAAAGAAACACTACAAGAATTATATTCACTTCACTTTGACTTTAACATTTCAATTCGAATATGCATTTTTATATTTGTACAATTGTTAATTGTATTTTCTGTAATATTTCTGTTCTAAAGGCCTTTTCTTGTGCGTAATGTCTCCAAAACATTGAACATTTGTTACATGTATGTATTATTTTCAAGATTATCCATTTATTAATGTGCTTGTTAACTATGTATATTTGTAACTTATCCTGTTTCCTCAGTAGAGGTCGTAGACGCCAGTTAAAATATGGACCGGAAGAGAGACAAAAATGTATATTAGTCAGTATTAAGTTTTGAAAATCGAAGAAAGATTTTCGACGAGAACCTGCTGACCCATGTATTGTGTTTTCTGTCAGAAATGAGTAATTATACTATCCCTTTTCTGTGGTGAAATTAGTGCGCTTACTTATTTGCGAACGGAACATAAAAGAGTGTTTCTACTGCAATTCTAATCATATACGCAATCTTGGCAAATTTCGGAGTGTTGGTTCAGCGTTCCTTAAGAAATTAGAGCGCCTACGCCAAGTAGAGTTAATTAGTGGCTAAAATTCTGTGGAAATTCAACTCCTTAATAACACATACTAATTAGGGGTAAGAGAAGGTATTACGCGTCGCTTTTAGGTTCACCGTGAAAGGAATGGAGGTTGAATATAATAAAAATTATTTTAGGCAGAATTGCAAAGTTTCTTACCTGCATTTGTTTTGTGTTCGTGCCATTGCTGTTAAATTTGAATAGTCCTTTGCTGTCACATCATGAAATAAAGTCAGCCAACAAACCAACTGTAAATACGTTACCGTTAATTAAACAATTTTAAATGATGAATTATCAAGAAAATAAAATCCCATAAATATTTAATTTTATTGCTGATGAACTTTACTGGACATTTTTTTGGCGTTGCGTCAGATTTATAACACTTTTATTTGAACTTAACATGGCAGAATCGCAATGTTTACAGCAAAAAGTCAAATTTCCTGAGTGTGTAAAATTTTAATTTGACAGGCCACAAGCTCATATCAACGCTGTGTAGAATAAAAAAGGAAAAGTCGACGGCATTATTAAAAATTTCCGTGTGAAAAATAACAGTTATGCGACAAAGGGGAGGGGCGGAGATGAAACAGATGATGTTGTTAGCTAATTAGGATGTTAGCGAGACAGTTGGTTTAAAGAACTCTGGCATTCACATAATCCTAAAATTACGTGTAATTCACACGGGATAAAGTTATTCTCCGCTGAACCAGTCTACAATTTTCACCATTATGTTATTATAACGGTAAAATGAAAAATGTAAATTGAAATAGCTAACAACTGCAGAGACTGGTGATGTACAGATCTCGTGACTATAACTACAATAAAATATTTTTAAACCGATTTATACCATAAAATGTAAACTTTTATTATATAGTCTTTTAGGTACATTTAAGGTTAGCACTGAAAATACATGTTATATAAAAATGTACAAAATTGTTTAATTTAAAGTCCAAAAATGTAACGGATATTGTAATTTCGTATAAGTCGCTAATGACTTTTTTTATGCGACTATAAATAAATTAATAAAAAACGTATTTTACCTTATGTTTAATTGTGAATTTTCAGGTTTACAGTTAAAATAATCCTTAAACTTATATATCTATCTCATAAATATGAAATATGTCTAATTTTGAGAGGAATATATATCACCAAAATTTCAGAAACTTAGTTCTGTTTTAACGAAAATGTGTAAGTTTTCTTCGTCACTTTAAAAAAGTTGCCATACAGTAGAAAGCTTTTACAGCACATTATCTCGACCAAAGAGGATATAAAGTGTTTCAAATGAGGCGAAAAAGTAAACCAAAATAGCTAATGAACATGGAGCATAAATCATTAACTTTATAAAAGTTTAGTAGCACTTTAATATTTAATATACTAACTAACTAGTAATTAGAATTACTTTATTTTATAAAACATAGTGCTAAGTTGAAGCAGTTCTAGATTAAGTATTGACAGTCATCAATCTCTTCATAATAAGCTACTTGATGTATTAACATCCCAAATTATCTTATTAACGCACTGTGATCGGCATATTCCCTGGCCATTACTAAGTCCTCAATATCTCATCATGTTTATCATTATTATCTTTTAGGATGGTCCAGCGACTCTTTACACAATACATATTTTATAAAACTTCCTAATTTTTTCCCCCTATATTGTTATGGAACACTGATATTTAGAATTTTTTTTGTGTGTTAACAGGCTTCATGAGGGTGATCCTAAAACAGGCAACTCCCCTTTAATAGCATAGGAAGGGAATTGAAAAGGCGGGATGCGGAAGGTAGAGCAAGGGTTGACTAGGTCCCCCGGGCTATAGTTTAAGGATCCCACCAGATGTTTCACCTAAAGAGATGCAGGGGAAAAACTAGAAAACCTACATCAAGCAGGTCGGAAAGAAATTGAAGCAGGAGTGCCACAAGGAAGTGTTCTTGGACCAGTCCTGCATCTGCTTTTTACAAGTGACATCCCAAAATTAGATGCCTTGAAACTCGCCACGTTCGATGACGATAAAGAAATATTAGCAATGGGGCACAATCAAACATCTACAGAAATACTACAAGTCGCTACTAATACTATATATGAATGGACCAGCCAATGGAAAATTAAATTGAATGAATTAAAATCCATTCATGGACATTTCCATTGTCCATTAAATAGGATTTTAGTCTATAACCATTTATATAAAACCGATTACATGTTTTTACTTAATTTTCAAGTCACGTACTATCTTCAGTAGACAGCCTTTTTCTGGAATAGTGAAAGAAGCAGTCGCATCTTCTATTTGGACTGCACGGTAGGAGATTTAAATATATCCCTCCAGAAATCAAATTCTGAATTTTTTTATCCAATAAAAGCAAAGTTATTGCTCGTCTTTTATATGGCATGAAATATTTAATAATATTGACTAGATACTAAATACATTTTTTGGTTAAATATAATTACAGCACGTTCAAAACAGCCAAAGTTTTACTATACCAACATTTCGATGGAAACCCCAGCCATTGTCTTCAGTTTCAATGAGAAATCTTTTTAAAATTTCATACCTGCTACAGAAGTTCTAAGCAGAATACGGGAAAAGCGAACAATATGGAGGACGTTGACTAAGAGAAGGGATGGATTAATAGGCCATGTTTTAAGACACGAGGGTCTTGTAAAAGTAGGATTAGATGGAAGTGTGTACGGTTCGAACAGAAGAGGGCGGCAAAGGATGGAATGCGCTAAGCAGACTAATGAGGATATTGGGTGTGCTAGTTATAAGGAAATGTAAAGGCTTGCGCAAGATAGGTTAGCATGGAGGGTTGCATCAAACCAGTCTTACAACTGAATACCACAGCAACAACTGCTACACTAATACACTTTAAAAGATTGATTTTGACAATATAAATATAGTGGTTTCATAAATTTTGTTCATATTCAAAGAAAGAAGTAGAAATTGTGTTACTTTGCCCTATACTTTCGTCTTACGTGAGTTGGAAGTCTTTTAAGAACTTCTTTTATAATATTAACAAAGAAAAGTAGTAAGTAGTCTTAGAATATTATGAAAACTGCTTACGTTTGAAATTCTTTCAGATATTTCCAAATGCTTAATTGATTTAATAACCAAAGTTGGGGATTACTGGGAAAGCTGGTCAAAATAACTTTACCAGTTAGACGACGTTTGTAAATGAGGTGACATTCTCTTAACTGAATCGCGATGTATAAAAAAGGAGGGAAATGTTCACAAGATTTCTTTATCTGAGTTATGTTGATTTGTTCGCATTGCTAATCCGAGAGAAACAGGTACACACTTTGTGTCCCTTAGCTATAACGAGGAAACTAACCACGAGACGAATCGAACATTAGAGCAGAGGAATCCTACTGTCCTGGAGTGGTCAACCATCGGGAAATATTTTACTTCAATGTGGAAAAATATATAAACGTCATTAAATAATACATTTATTTATTAAATTTCTCTTGAAATGGAATTAAATTGATTTTTTGGTAGTTCTGTAACCAAGATACCACTTTTTAATTTTCTGAGAAAGAGTTATAATTTTCATTTTAAAATGGAGTCTATCACTTTTCATAAATAAAGAAACATATTTTAATATTGAAATAAATTTTTAATTGTATAAAAACACATTGTAAGTAAATTAATTTCATGTCTTTATATAAAATTAGTGATATTTGTAACGAAACGTTCAGAGTGTTGATTCCGTTGATAATTCAAGGTATTTGGGTAAGCTTCTTTTCAATAAATAATTAAACCTTTAAGCTTGACAAGCTCGCATCAACGTGAAAATCACTTTCTAATAATCATTTATTTACGGCTACTCTAGACTCTGTGAATTTTTCGCACTGCAGCACAAAGTGCATAATGAAAAACTTGCCAGTCTCTTGCCTCCGCGAAGGTCTTTTGTAAAGCAAGTGAAGCAGTCCCTTCGGGTATTCTCTTCTTTTATGTATGTTCCTTCCAGTGACACATTCACTTTTACGTTTGCCTACTGGGACCTTAGCTACGAGAAGGTGAATACGGTTTCTATTGTCAATGTTTCTGTTAATCAGGCTGACACTACCGAAGATACTGTAACACAAGTAGCAGTGGGTGTTAACTAAACTGAATAGAAAAGTTTCAGACAAAAATAAACTTATGTTATAAATTATATTTTCTAAATGCAGGCCGTCTTAAAATAGTATTTGAGTACTAGTATCATTCAGAACCTGTGCACTTACATAGTTATAGCAAAATGATCATGCGGTATTATTTTAATTATTTAATGAAATAACTTAAAGGGTATGACAATTTTATTTATAAAAAAACATTATTTTAGAAGGGGTCCTGCGTGCTATTACAAATAAATAAATTTAAATCTCAGACTTAATTATTCATTGGGATGACCACATTCAGCAGAGATTTAATTCACTTGAAGAAACTTGTTTTATTTTCATTCGCCTTTTTATGCAGATTACTAGGTGACCGGAACTTCATTCTTCCTTCTGGTTGAATTGTAGACCTTCCCTCTGTCAGCGGAAAATGGAATAAATTCGTATTGGCGGTAGTTGAGGAAAACTTGGTTTTTCATTTCTTCCCTTTATCCCTCCTTCATCTTAACACTTTCTCACTAAATAGCAACAATAAACAATTCTTGTTTGACTCTCAATCTTTCTCTGCCCTTCCACGTCATGATCAACTCTCCATCTCTACCTCCTCGCCCTCTCGCAGGTCTAGCACCACCCTGCTTTCTCGACTTTTCAACGTCGTGCACTGAATATTTTTCGACTAGTCACCTCGCAGCTCAACTCCGTATATCCCTTCTCCAAGGGAAAACACTATGTGACGTTTGTTCCCCCAATCCTCATGAGTCCTCCGTCCGGTGCGGGAAATTTTCCATGACACAAGGAATAGTGTCCTTTGGAAATTCTGAAGGTGAATTCTCTTTCAGCCAAAAACAAGCTTAACGTTATAATTATGCATACAGGCATGTCTCCCAACCACCAGCCAGTCACCGGGAAAACCCCTTCTTAACAGGCTGCCGCCAGTTAGCATGTTCTAGCTGAAATTTTATATCAATCAAAATTCCATAAATTCTAATTAAAATTGGGGAGGGTCCTTCTGCTATATGTGTAATCATATTCACATTTTTTATTTTAATTATTGTAAAAGTAAAATATCTATTTATATGCAAATCAATAATGATACTGTGTATAATGTAAGACTTACTTTCTTCAGAAGATTATAAAAGAGCATGAGAAGGTGCAAGAAAACTGTTACATTTTAATGAAGAAATAATATATATATATGATTATTACATAAAAATGCAAGTATTGGAAAACAAATTAGTAATCCGTATTAGTATTTAATAAAATACTAAAGGCAGGCATAAGATATGAGCCCATACTCTAATCCATGCATAGCGATTCAGTGATCACGTATTTAAACTCACTTGTAAAATAATCATTGATTAAATGAATACTTTTCTTTCACATGCGATTATCTGAAATAAACTAAATTCCTCGTATATTTCGTCATTATGTTGTCTAATACTAAATTATTGCATAATTGACTGATATTTTGCAATTATTACACGAGATATTGTTTTTCGAATTTTGTACGGCATCGAAATTTGCTAATCGTTATCCTTACAAGAAAATTCGGTCAAAATAACTTTACCGTTTAGACCACGTTTATAAAGGTGACGTTCTCCTAACTAAAGGTTAGGTACGAATTTTCATAGACATACTTAGTAAAGTTGGGATTCAAATCAGTTTATCATACTGATTTCAATTTTACGGGTTTTCCCATCAAATCGTCAGTTGGTGTCTTAAAACAAGAAATGATGCTTCGTCTACTTCAATATTCGTAAAGTGACACAGTAAACTGTGTGTTATCGAAATGTATAAGTAAGCTTACCGTCAAGCAATGGTCTCTAATATTGCAGGCCAAGTATAAATATTTGATTCTAGTTTAAAGAATTGAAAGGCATTCATACAAGGTTTACATACCTTGTTTTTAAAAGTAATTTCTTGTTTTATGTAAACTGCAAGATTCGTCATACGATAGTAAATATTAACACAAATAACCTATTTTAAATATTACTGTAATATTGAAGAAGTTGAGAATAGTAATATCTCTTAAATTAGATGCACACAGAATATAAACACTCTAAAATGCACGTGTATTTAGAGAAATCAAACCAAAATATAAGTGCAATTAACAAGTTAATAATTATAGAAGTAAAAACAAAAGCGGAACAAAAAGTAAAGCTATTTTCTTCATGTGCATGGTAAACATTTTAAGAGGAACTGAAAGGTAACAGTTAAAACAGAATTTGAAAAAGTTGATTGAATAAATAACGTCCGTTTTTCTTTGCACCTGAAGAAGTCCTAAAATCTGGACGAAACTTTGTTAATTCTTTAATAAACAGTATTAAGTGATTTTTTATGGGAAAATTGTTCAATTTTTCTGAAATAAGAAGGAATTATTAAGAGGGCTATATGAAAGTAAATTGGCAGAATTTTAATATAGAAAAAATATATATTTATGTGCATTATACTTAAGCAATGTATGATCTACAGTACAGAAGTAACAGAAATACAGTTTAAATAAAATCTGAGGAATAATATTGTGACATAAGTTGAATAATCTGGTTTGTTTCTTTAACTTTTAATATTTTGTCCAAATTATTCCTTGTTGATGTAGCCCGATTTCTTAATATCTCTGTCTTTCTTCCCACACGTCATTGTCCGTCCTCCAATGACCACTGATCTTCCAAACATAACAATGATGTAGTAAATCACACATTCTCTAACGCAATCCATTTACTGTCTGTTGTCAGTCTTTGCCTAAGTTTACGCGACTTTACGTCCGCCGTCACATAACGGCCATTAGAGAGCGGCGCCGTCTTAGGAAATCGTAGCTTGAGTGAAGCGAATAAGGTTAGGTTACGTTTTCTATTTATAAAAAAAGATTAGAATACTGCTCATTATCATTCATTTTAAATTGATCATAAAGCTAAAGTAGTAGGAAGTCAAAGCTTATTTTGTATGTAATAATAGTCTTGTATAGTTTGAAGACAATTCAGTTTAGATATCAGTATTTTATAAGTTATAATTTAAGCAAACAAGCACACCTAGAGCAATGGCATCTGAAACTAAGAATGAAGTTATAGAATGACTAGGATATTCTTTCATGAATTTTTAAATTCAAAAAGTGAGTTTTGGAGTAGTGACATCGACATTAGCATTGAGAATAGTGATAAGATCAGAGAGAGAAATTATATGACCAATAGAGATTTTAAAATTAGGTAAATCGTTTTAACCGCTTCTTTCAATTTTGCAGGTAAGGTAAATCGAACTAACAGGTTTTTCTTTCCGAAAACAAAGAACCCATGCAAAGACCTCGCTAACTATATCTTTGCGTGTTAATTTTTCTACTCTTTCTTTCTACAATTTTTGATATGATAAGCTGAGGAATTACTACTCGTTAATGCACCACGAGGCTTATTTCAGAACTAAACGAGAATTTAATTTAAAAATCATTAGCGTTTGCCATTATCTTCTACAGATCACGTGTGAGTGAGCTCATTAATAATCTCTCAAGTCTCATCAATCAAAACAATATAGCATTTGCCCTCGAGGAATGCAACTTCTCCATCAAACTCTCTTCCTAATCTCCTCCTGAATATTACGAATCGCATGCCATCTACTAATACCTATTACGTCCACGGTAAGGGCTTTATAGATAAATTGAATCCATGCATGCGGAGAAAATAATTAAATTTTTATTAATTACGATACGTATTAAAATTAAAAATTGTTTTCTGCTAAAAGTAATTGGCTTCAAAGCTATCATTTATTACAATATGTTTGAAGACTGTAGCAGAGTTTTGCGGGAAGGGGAGATGAAAGAGAGAAAAATCGAAAAACTCAGTTGCTTTGTGAACGCATTAATTTTTTCAATGTAATATTTAGCATCGGATAATTACCAAACCAAATGCATTCGTTTCTACAAGTCAATATATACCTATTAACATATCTAATTTTCTGCATAACTGTACGAAATAAGTTAGTAAGCGATGTATATTTTTGTAAAGTAAGAAATTGTAACACAATAAAATAAAAATTACACTGACAGATCTCTTCTTTATGGATTTCATTATTAATTTTACTTCCTACTGCAGTAAACATTGCAAACAGGTTAACCGTGTACTAAATTTCATTTTGTTTCCGATTTGAAGATTGCCTAAAACGCTTTACAGTCACATGAAACATGCTTCAGTCGGAAAGTCTGAGTGTAAAAGAAACTATTGCCATACTAGGCAATTTTTGTTGTTTTCCTAAGTATGGGAGTGATAAATTAGCTCACTAAGTCTTAGGAGAAGACTAGAGTGCTAGGAGTGGGGAAGTGCTAAGCATCAATTGCCCCAGCTACGAAAGTTCACTTCGCTGCCAGCGGCTCTCTTACAAGGTTTCTGTAATAAACTTTGTTATTTTCCATCACCTTTTTCACTTCTGGAGAGTGAACGCCGATCATCCATTTACATACCAATGATTTCCTATTAACTACTCCTTTACTATTTCACTTATGCTCTATCACAGCTCATCACTAAGGAATTGGTTGATCAAGTGTCGTGGGAACAGTAATTTTTCCTGTTTTCATTTTTTAGCTGTTCAGACGATTATGCTACAGTCACGGTCGGCCGGATTAGACCTGTGTGCGGAAATTAGGTGAAAG
Organism: Eucriotettix oculatus; assembly: GCA_034510155.1. Lineage (NCBI taxonomy): Eukaryota > Metazoa > Arthropoda > Insecta > Orthoptera > Tetrigidae > Eucriotettix > Eucriotettix oculatus. The sequence continues at coordinate 25,802,719 of CM067378.1, read as the reverse complement.
CATAATATATAATGGTAACTTGTAAATGTGAACTGTTCTGATATATTCTTTTAAAACTAAAACACAAGGTATGTATAATTCAATAATGTGAAAATTAATTCAACAATTACTACCATCTAATTCGCTATTACGTTTTGTAAACATTGTAAATGATAAAGGGGGTTAAATTATTTTAACAATTTTACTTGCGGTTTAAAATAAAATATTTATAAAAAGAACAATTACTTTAAAGGGTCCTGCGGACTATTACAAAGTCGTACATTAATTGAAGGGTACCATTTTTAAATTTTAAAGGGTTTCTCAGGGTTAATTAATAAATAATTGGGGCAACATCGTGCAGCAGAGATTTTCGTTCTATCTTGACGAACCAGTTTGACCTTTCCTCGTCTCTCGATGCAGGTACAAGGTGATTCTGAAACTTCCTCATGTTGGATTACTCTTCCTCCTTCTTTTGACTTTCTTCTCCCTCCAGGTTGAGTTGTGAATGTGCTTTCCGTCGGCGGAAAATGCGATGGACCTTGTACTGCCGGTGATTGAGGAAGACCCAGTTTTCCTCCTTCTTCACTCCAACTCACAGTTCAAACAAGTCCAAAGTTCTGGCTTTTTTTGCTCACACTTCCTTCTCACTCAAGTGTAACAATTGTCACCTGCCTTTCAACTCTCGATCAACATCTCTCACGTCCTCTTCACTTCAACTCCCGTTCCACTCTCCAAATTTCTCCTCCTTTCAACGTCGTGATCAACTCTGCCTTATTTTCGTATTCTTCCCTCCTAGATAAACTATTATTTTCTCCTACTCAAAGGGAAAGCGCTATCCCACGTGAAGGGGATTCGCCAATCCTCATGCGTCTTTCGTCCAGTGCGGGAAATTTTCTGTCAAAGAAACAAGTGTCCTTGGGAAATTTTGAGGGGTGAAAGTTTCATCATCAAAACAAATACAGACACATTTTCATCCCGGCATCCTGGTGCCGGGAAAAACCACTTCTTACTTACCTGTCGTCCAGTTAGAATATGCTTGCTGGATTTCAATTATTTAAAAATCCAAAAATTTTAATGAAATTAGGGAGAGGTCCTACTTCGCTACAACTTCCATGTTTTCGTGCAACAGGGGCTTAATTTCTCTGATGACCAATGAATTAGAGTTTCACTTCGTAAATTTTACCACAAATAACATTCAGAGTCGACGTTTGCCCTCGTACAAATACGTCGGCAAATTCAATTCTAGACTCATTCATGATATTTGCTGTTCGTTTAAAACTGGTTTATATTCCGTTTAACAAGCTTCGAAGCCTGTGAGTTTGCGGGAATTCTTCGCCAAACCACTTGAACTGTATGTGATACGCCAACGGGATATAACATTCAAAATCGTATAAATTAACGGAAATTTATTTAAATTAAGGATCAATGCAGACATTTCATAAAATATGGAAGACTGAAAAAGAGAATATTTGTAAATCCTTTAGCTGAAAGTAGCAGTAGCTGCACTGGAAACAATGAACAAATTGGCAGAGTAGAATAATGAAATTTCCTGTGACGTAGAGTGATGATCTGGTAGGAGAAAAATTTCGGAAAGGTAAGACGCAATATGATTTGTAAATATATCCAACAAGATAGCAATATTGTAGATAAGTAAGGAGTGAAAATAATCATCTGAGCTGGAGTTAGAGCAAAAAAGCCATTTTTCTGTTTCACTTTACACGGTATTATTCAGTTTGATTTGAACTTCAAAAAGAGTTAATTCCGGAGAAGTATTTCTCCTACAGTTATTAAGCTGAATATTTCACTAGTGGAAGCAGTTCAACTAATCCGCATCCCCTCTTTTCAATTCCCTTCCTATGCTATTAAAGGGGAGTAGCCTGTTTCAGGATCACCCTCATGTAACCTGTTAACCAAAAAAAATACGCTACCACAAAAACGATTAAAGTAAACTATAGCCACTATTTACAGTGTTGAGGGGATTGTAAGAGGTCAAAATTAAACGATTAGGGTGGTGCGTTGCTGATAAATCAAGAAATTCAGCTCTCTACAAAAAAATGCTCAACGATCCCTATTTAAGGAGACGGACGACGGATCACGCAGACCTAAGAGAAAATATGAGCAGGCATCCAGTCGTCAATATTAAAAGAGGATAGTATGCAAAGTATGCATACCTCTGCTACGTGGTATTACCATCACGCTCGAACTGAGATTAATTTTATCGTCTGTTATTTGCTCTTTTGAATATAGAGGTAAATTAAAAATATCATATTTCATCAAATATATAAATTATGAAGGACTAATTAATAAAATACCTACTATTAAAATTAAATATGTAATTAAGAATAAAATTCGCATAATAAATATCGACACCACTTGGAAATGCTGTAATGCTCTTTGTGTTCATCTTTCAGAACTTCTGATTAAGACCAATCAACATTTCTATTGGTTTTGAATATTTTGAAATATTTAGAGAAATGAAATGTTTTTGAGGTTGAAGCGTATTTCTGCAACCGGTGATCTTTAAGAAGTTCTCTCTGTTGGGTCGCTGCAAATAGAATAAGTGCTTGTCGATTACAGGGTACGAATAAGGGACCAGGAGGTATAATAAAAAGGATGTGACCCGTCGGAGAACTAAGCGCCGGGCCAATAAAAAGTGCCTCGCAGGACAGAGCCGCAGTCTTTATTGCTGTCAGCGTGGATCCTTAATTGCAATTCCTCTAAGTGTCCTGGTAGTTGTCGTCAAACACGGCTGAATGCCTCCTGCTGGCTGGCTGTGATGTGACGTCAACAGTTTACATACGAAGATGCGTTAATTAAATTTTGTGGTTTTGATGAAGCGTTCGGTTTCGAGGGTCATGCATTTGTATTTTTCGTTGAACTATATTTTGTGGTACGCTTCGAATATACCACGTGGTCAGGTATTTGGGCGCCACCTGCGATGGTTCTGTACGCAGGAATAAATTAAATAAAATAAATATCGAAAAGTAAAATGAGTTCATTATAAACAAAACAAAAAAATTAAACATGAAATAATTATTGGTCTGACCTACAAATTTACCAATTCCGAAGGGCTAACAAATGAAACACTTTTTCCCAAGGATAACAGTGAGGTTTTTTGGTTACAAACACGTGGTCGCGTGTTCATTCATGGCCAACACTTACCAAAAGCCGGAACATTCACGCTGCTTGTTCTGTGGCGCTAACAGGACCATATCTCTCTACGTCTTTTCCAGAAGCGTCTCAAAAATCTCTGAGACGACGGTCAACTTTCCTCCCTTCCTCTCTACTTTTTCCATGCTCTTATTGGTCAGCCTATGGCTAAACCCAATATCCCCTCCTTAGCCCGTTCTGAGAAAGGGGGCCAAAATAGAAGTGTTTGTGCCTTTTTGGGATTTTAAAGCGTCGCCCTTTGTCCCGAAAGTTCCAACTCTTGGCTTTGTGCTGACTACAAATTAAATAATTATCAAGTATAATATAGTGCACCATAATTTATTGAATTTGACTTCAACGCCATGAAATATATTGACTTTCTCAGCTCACACGATTCTAGTTTGGTTGATTCAATCGCCATATGTTCTATTCTCTCCCTTCAAGGGAACTTTATATATAATAATGAAGAAAAATGTAGTGAAGGAAGAATGAAGGTAGAGGAAAGATGAATCGCTCGTATGCCACTGGTTGCAACCTTCCAGGCCAGTCTTCGATGGTTGCAGACTCACGTTGTATTTTGTAAGAAAATTATTGTATCTCTGTTGTGTATCAACGGAGACAGTAATCTTTGGATGCTGCGTTAGAGAGGGTCTGTGGCGTGAATAATGGAAATGCTTGATCTAAAAATTTAATTTTTTAAAACTTCTTTATAACGGTCGCATCGACTGCCTGGTCATTAGCGACCACAGTGACAACTATTGACATATTATTCTACAATTATATTCACATTATTTACTATTATGAATTTACACATTAAAATACTGTTAACATCTTTTTTTCTGCTCGTTACCACACGAATTATTTAGCTTCTTTACATTTGATTTTTATATTTCAACGAAAGAGAACACAGAATACAATACATTTAAATTAAATCAAAATTATTACTGTCCATACAAAATAAATTTTTAGTTTTTTCCCTGTAGGTATTTTTGTCTGTGTTGGTGGTATTTGGTGCATTGATTGATTATATGGTCTACATTTAAGGCAGAATTATACAGATCACAAGACTGAAGGTGGGATGGATCTATCCAGTAGATAAGTATGGCTTAATTTGCAGTGTCCTGTTCTTATTCTGATGATGGCAACCTGCTGCTTCCTTCCAATATCTGTGTTGTTACTTAGATTATAGAAGTCTCTGACGTTTTTGTGGAGGTCACTGGATTTTAAAGTTTTCCATATATTGTGCCATTTCTTTGTCATCTTGTTGCAGGTATATTTCAACATATCGTTCAGGGTATGAGATCTTATTAGCGCAGAGTTGCAGTCGTCTAACATATTCCTATATGATAAATCAGTCTGAATATCCGGAATTATCCATGGAGGGTGTTTGATGGTTCTTCTTTTTTCTATTTTCGTATGTTTGATATTTAGCTTCTCGAGCATTCTGTTGATTATAGCATATATGGGTATGTAGCGCTGGTGGTCGACGAAATTAATTGATGAGTGCGAGAGACCGGTTGTACTGACTTGATAAAGCTGTCTGAAGAGTTGATTCGATTTTTTATGATGGAGGAAGTTATTCTGGTTTATATAAATTTAGAATATGAGGGATCAGATTTTAATGAGACGAGGTCGACGTGTGTCCTGCAGGCACACAATATATTAAACTTGGGGTTGGATTATAATTTAAATCAAAATAAATTATATGGTTGGATGAAATAAAAACAAATTAAATTTATTTACAGCAAAACAAAATAAAACAACAATAATTACTAAAGTGTAGGGTGTATTTGTTTTAATTTACCACGGCTGAATCTTATACGGGTCATTTTGTGGGGATTTTTGCAGCAGAACGACAGTCATTGCACGACTCAGACAGTTGCACAGAAACACACCTGTTTTTCCTTTGTAAAATGGCGGCTTAGTCCTGGCAGTTTGCGTAGTTCTTCCGCGTTGGCCAGTCTGCTTCTTGTTGATTTCTGCTCTTTCTAGGAATTCTTGGGCCCACTGCCGTCTATCTTCTTTTCAATTAGCCCCAGATAAAATAGCAAACAAACTTCTCTCAGTCTCAGGCTACATTCGAATCTTCCAATCCTGTCCGATCAAATTCTATTCCACCACTAGCCTTACCGTGGATCAACCACCACGCTTCCCTCCAAACTCGTCCCTTTTTCTAAACTCCTTGCCTGACTGACGTGCCGTGGATCAAACACCACGCACCCTCTAGACATCTTACTTCTTCATATATCCATGCCCGACTGACGTAAATTTCTCTCTTTCATCCTCGCAGGACATCTCCTTCAGTCACCCCACCATGAGATGAATGCTGGATCACCTGACCCTCAGTCTCCAATCAAATTTAAGCTTGGCCGGCGGTTTTTTCTCCCTAATTGCTGGCCTTCCAAATTTTCCGGGGTCAATAAACTAGACTCAGGTCCCCAAACGGTGTTTTTCGCACGATCTGAAACCCGGTGTCTCGCCTTTCTGGCATCTTGGTGTTTAATTTGACTGTTTTCTCCAATATGGGGAATTCTTCACCAACTGGCGAAATACAATGACGATTACCATATCCACTCACTACAACAAGTTCTTCCAGTAAGGAGATTCGAGCTGCTCGCTTCAACCTGAAGGCGCTGACCATGGTATATCAACACAAAGTTTATTGCAGTCACTACGGCGATGTAGTAAGAAGTCCAAGGACTGTGTCGGATGGATAACTCGAGAGATTTGCAGAAAAGTTAAAATGTTCGCACGGAAGGGTGCATTACTATTTGAGAACCGCGACAGAATCGACCGAATTTGTTCTTAATATCCTAGGTTTTGCTTTTATTTTCAGAGATCACAGAAAAACAACAAAATACACTGGTTTAATTATTATAATAATTTTTCTTGCCCGGGAATTCATATATATATATATATATATATATATATATATATATATCAACGCACTACAGTATTTAATTCAACAATAATCTCTTTGTTCACACCCAAGTAAACCAACAGCGAAACCGTCACATTTTTGAAAATTTACCTTTCCACGCCCCCTTTTCTTTGAGAGATGAATTTCATCATAACCACCACGATGACTCAGTATCTTAAAAAATGTACAATACCGAGAGTGACACTGTCAGTTTCACCAACCGCGAAAAATATCTATTCCCTTGTAAATATGTGCCTTTCACAAACGTTCTAACTTTCTGCAGCGTCCACCCCCGCCCACAGTAGTTGTAGTAGTGTCCTCGCCTACAGTCCGTTTTTACGTATCCAAATTACCGCTGAAAGATAAAGTTAATTCTGGAAAACTCGACATAAATAAATTAGTTACAACTAAACTTGATGGGAAGTCTGTTCTTGACGGTGAGCAGGAGCCTGGATATGGAGGCCAGATTTTATGGATTGACGGCTAAGGATTGCAAACAAATGGTATTCCAAGCTACAAAGGTTTCCCGACGGATATAAGCCCTTTGCCCCAACTGAACGATAGAAAGGTTGAAGTGAACAAAAGAGGACGACCAAGTTGCTCGGCAACAGTTCTGACAAGAACTCCATACAAAGCAATACTTGGCGAATATCTTGCAGAGAGGGGAAAAGAAAAAATTTGCCAAAACATCAAACAAAAATAAGAAAAGAAAGAAAACACTATGTGTAAGAAGAAGAATATTGTAATAAAGAAAAGGAAAATGAAACGAACTATTATCGGAGTCATTCTCAGAAGAAGATCTTGACCTTAAACGTTGTCAGTGTCTACTGACAGCGAAAGAAATTGCGAGTATCGTTCCTGCAACCAGCAGTACTCAACAGACACACGCGGAGAAAAATAGATCAATTGTATTATACATTTAATGTCATGGTCAAGTTCTGGAGCTACTAATTATATAACCTATATTTATGATTTCTGTTTGAAGAGGTTATTCCTATTGGCATGTAAACTATAGTAATGTGCTGTATAATCTCTTTTCTTTATAATAATATCACAATGACACGGAAATGAATTTGTTGTTAAATATAATAATAAATAGCTATCTTTAAATTATTCTACCTGCCATGTTGTTTTTTTATGGTTACAGGACCATATTAGATAACACCCCTGGTGCAATAACGGGAAAACATTTTTAGGAACTTTCTAAATGTACTTATTGTGGTTGTGCATGTTTAAAATATTTTATTATTTAAGGAATTATAATGAGTTTTTATGTATGAAACAGCATTAATAAATCTTCAAAATTCATGTGAAAGTAATTAGTTAACTTGAAAAGTAAAACCACAAATATGTCAAATGTTAAAAATGGGTACGATATTAGGTACATTAACCCTATATATCTAGGAACAATAAAATCTGTGTGAGTGGCTCAGGTCTTTATTTAAACAATCAGCGCTGTGTCTTATAAACTAATATAAACGTTTCATTACTTATGATTACATAGAATAAGATAATCTTTTATTTAAGTAATGATACTTTTTAATTGTTTATTCGCGAATGTCGCATCGGATAATTAATTTCTATTTACAAAAAGCTTCAAACGGCCTTCATTACTTACTAATTTTTATATGTAATTACGACCGTAATCGTCGGAGGACGCAATCGATGACATAAAATCATCCAAAATTGTAACACTTTTGTCAATGTAAAAATGCAGTCTACTTTTTTTATTTAATGGAAAATTATACTTCATATTTTAACGATATGTTATGTTCAACTTATATAGGTTTTACCGGTGAATTATACGTTGGAAAAGTTCTCGGGTTTCCAACCGGATGGCGTTAAACATACATGATGAATCTGTGAAGTTAGCCTGCTTGTATGTCACACCACTTCACTGATAAGAGTTAGTTTTCTGTATTGTTTGTTTGCTTCAGCCTGACAGAGATCCGCAAATACTCGATTCATCATCCGAAACTCTAGACGGAATTTATTTCAATTGCTTTTAAAGCCGAGTACATGAACATGTCAGGAATAAATAATAAATACAACCAATAAGAGATAATTTTTTTCTACTCCCAAATATGCTTTCTTGTATTGTGAATTTTGTACTTCCTCTTTGGGATTTAAAGTTTTAAATACAAACATTTATCTGCCTTCATTGAGTTAAAAACAAATAGAAAATCCAAAGTATTGAAAAATATATTTGGATAAGTGACAAAATTAAGAAAGGAATTAAAACAAAAAAGATAGGAATTATAAAATCTAAAAAAAAGGTGCTTCAGTGTTTCAAAAAAAGATATCAAGAGTAAATTAATAGAGAAAAAACAATATAGAAGGGAAATGGGTGCTCTTGAAGGAAGAAATGACTACAGCAGCCGACGAAAAAATAGGAAGAATAGCAAAGAACAATTGGAAATCATAGGGAACACAAGAAATAATAAAAATTACTGATGAAAGGCGTAAATATAAAACTCGAGAGATGAAAATGGTAAAGAGCATTACAGACGCTTGAAGAATGAGATAAATAGTAAGTGCAAAACATCCAGAGAGGCTTGATTCCAAGGGAAATGCTAGACGCAGCTTGTAGGAAAATTAAAAAGTAAACATTCAGAGAAGGAAAAATGTTTAGCAAGAATATCAGGAGAGCGGATGGGAAGTCAATTCTGGATAAAGAAGGAAAGTCGGAAAGTTGAAAGGAAAATCTAGAAGAGCTGTATCACGGAGGAAATCTTGATCAGTCAGTAACAGAAAAAGTTAGGGGAAAAAATTTTACGGTCGGAGTTTGATAGGGCGCTGACAACCTAAGCAATTGTGAAGTGCCAGGAATTGAAAACATTCCAGCAGAGCTGATAATATCATCGGACGAAGAAGCAATATCATGGCTTTTTCAGGATGGTTTGCAAAATCTACGAAATAGAAAAGAATACCAGAAGATTTTAGGTAAAAGAAGCATAATTATACCCATACCGGAAAGGACTAGGGCTGATAAATGCTTAGGCTTAGGTTTACGGGAAAGGAGGGATGCTAAATAGGGTGGTCGTCGACTCTGACTAGCTGAGTGGTAGTGAGCCCGCCCGGAAAGTGGGAAGTCAGGGGTTCGTTTCCCTGGTCCGGTTGACATTTTTCCATTCCTGTATTTCTTATTATTTGATTTCTTTAGAAAAAAAAGTACTTTACTAAAAACATTGCAGCAAAAATAATTTATGACAGTATTTTTATATTTAAAATTAAAAATCTGAAACTGTTTTACTTTAAATTAAATAGGTGGTTTCAATAACAGTGAATTATACATTTTATTGAAATTATAAACACATTAATAGTCAAATTATTTTATCTAATTTGAGATATATAAATATTTATATATATTTTATAAATATTTTAGGCTCAACTGAATGTTTTTGAACGAAAAATTTCATGTTGTGTTCATGTTCATTTATTAGAGTTTTAAGAAACCTTTTTCTAGAATGTGGGTACGACTGTGGTTTCGGCTGCATACAGTTTAGAAATTATCTACAAGAAGATTTAAAATTGTATTAATATTTTAAGAAATAAATTTTAATTATTGTCGACTACATTTCACATAATGTTTCAAATATGTTTAAATGGCAATCGTTTTTACAAAAAAAGAGAAATGTTCCTCCAGCTCGATATAAAATGGGGAACTAAGTAGTAACGGAGTCAAACATCTAAAAATATCTTGGGATCACGATTAGTAAAGATTTAAATTGGGGTTATTAAGAGAACGCGGTCGCTGGTAAAGAGTTCAAGGCACTTCACATTGTAAACAGGGTCTCGAGGAAAAGGACGAGAAAAACTAAGATTTCTGCTTACCTTCACTTATTTTAGGAGGTATATGTACTGGGGTCGAAGATCTTGGGCATATGGCAAGAGGTGTCTGCTGATCCCATTGGATCAGTCGGCCAACTGCCTCCTGAAACTTATGGAGACACGGAGAAGGGAATGCAGCAAACTCGTCTCCCGTCATTCGGAAGGGCGTGAGAATAGTACCCAATGCCCGACGTACCTGATGCAGGTTTTCTAGGGTTTTCTCTGCGTCCCTTTAGATGAAACACAGAGTGGGACCTTAGTCAACCTTTGGCTACCTTCCGCACTCCAACTTTTCAAGTCCCTTCCTATGCTATTAAAGGGGAGTAGCCTGTTTCAGGATCACCCTCATGTAGCCTGCTAACCCAAAGAATTGTATTAGTAATTTATTGTATTCGTATTCTATTATGCTTATTTTGTATATATTGGGAAAATTCCCAATAACGGCTAATTAATAATAATAATATCTCTTCATCATGTTTATAAAAATTTCTGCTATTAATTTTTTTTAAATTTAGACTCATAATTCCTTTCATTTGCCCTTGAAGAAGTTATTGAAAAAAACGTTATGCCAAGTTTTATTTTATTGAAATACATTAAATTATTTCAATATTTCTTGTTAGTGTTGGCCAAGCCAAGCGTTATGTAATTCTTACTTTGTAGTCCTGCATGATTATCCGATTTGTTTTTATGGACATAGCCCAACTCCTTCTCAGAACTACCTGCGAGTCGTTCGATTCGTACGCGGCCTTTCACAAGTAAACAACTGGAAACGAAAAATACTCCAAAATTTCTGCAAAATACATTGCATGAAATCACGCAATAAGAAATATTATAATAAAAAACTCACAAAATGGTATCATACATCTCTCTAAGCTCCATTAACACTTTTATGAAATTAAATGGTTTCTCAATTGCATTTATATACCAGATTATTGTATATCATTAAACATCTATTATAATGTAATTATAATTTTCGGGTTTCAGTGCGGAGAAAACCTCGTCATTAGATTGACAATCAACCTGATGTCGAAGGCGGAGCATTCTTTCATTCTAAATTATTGGCCCAGGTTCAAAGCCGTGAATTATATTTACAACAAATTCATCGGGATATATAATATATCATTTAATATAAACAGGGTACCTAGTATTTCAAATAAGACTTAAGTATTAGTTTTTAAATTTGTGGTAATGCACTATTTTTACGCTTTTCAGGAGGCACTGTCGACACGCCACCGAAAGTCCAGGTTGTCAGTAATTTACAGCCATATTTTTACAAAACTAAATCAAGACATTTAGGGAAATAACAAAATTACGGAAATCACATTTATTCCGTTCGTTCGGTGACTTGGGATTATGACCAGGTTTGTAATGGCGAGAGTGGCGATCCTGGAGAGATGCTCAGAGACTATATCCATGCATTCCTATTACATTTGCCAAACACAATTCTAGTACTGAGTTAATGCAATCACAAAGGGCGAGTCGGTGAATATTAATAGAAAACGAAACTAGAGTCCACTCTGGTGGATGTCTGTTTTTATTGCGTTACTGTCTGGCGGTAGCTGCAATAAAGTCAAATTAATAAACGTAAACCACGTACGTATTGGTCAGTATAATTACCTCAAAATAAACCTTACAGAGTGCTACAAGAATGGAATCCTGAAAATAAATAACAGAATCAAATTATAATTGTCATCCTAAGTGACAAGATTTTATTTAGGGACTAAATTTTACAAATAGAACTATTTAATTTTGTTTGACATAACATAATGTAACAATTATTTAGTTGTTACATTTGTCAGTGCAACAACTGTGAAGATAACCGTTTACAGATAACAAATATCACGAAAATATAAATCATTTTTAGCAGTTAAAATAATAAATAAATTTATATTGGCTCAAGATTGACAGTGAGGCTCACCTGACTCCGTCGGGGATGCCTCGTACTCTCTCTGTGTTTTTTCAAAGTTATCACATTCCGAGGCACCTTCACCTATTTTGGGTGCTATATGTACTGGGGTCAAAGATCTTGAGCATACGGTAAGAGTTGTTTGTTGATCCCATTGGATCAGTCGATCAACTGCCTCCTAAACCTGGTGAAGACACGGAGAAGGAAATGCTGCGACCTCACAGAAGAGCGTCTTCCGTCATTCGGAAGAGCGTGAGAATAGTACCCAATGCCCGACGTACCTGATGCAGGTTTTCTAGGGTTTTTCCTGCATCTCTTTAGGTGAAACACCGGGTAGGATCCTTAAACCATAGCCCAGGGGCCCTAGTTAACCCTTGGCTACCTTGCTCTACCTTCCGCATCCCCATGAATGGATTTTAATTCATTCAATTTAATTTTCCATTGGCTGGTCCATTCATATATAGTATTAGTAGCGACTTGTATTATTTCTGTAGATGTTTGATTGTGCCCCATTGCTAATATTTATTTATCGTCATCGAACGTGGCGAGTTTCAAGGCATCTAATTTTGGGATGTCACTTGTAAAAAGCAGATGCAGGACTGGTCCAAGAACACTTCCTTGTGGCACTCCTGCTTCAATTTCTTTCCGACCTGCTTGATGTAGGTTTTCTAGGGTTTTCTCTGCGTCCCTTTAGGTGAAACATAGGGTGGGATCCTTAAACTATAGCTTGGGGACCTTAGTCAACCTTTGGCTACCCTCCGCACTCCAAATTTTCAAGTCCCTTCCTATGCTGTTAAAGGGGAGTAGCCTGTTAAACCAAAAAACTCCTTCTCTCTCTGGGTTTAAGGTTATTACATGACGAGGCTCCTTTATTCCTTTTAGAAGATGTATGTACTGGGGTTAACCGCTTCTCCCAATGGATTAGTCGACAATCTGACTCGTAAAACTGGTTGAGACACGTAGAAGATAATGCTGGGACCGTAAGGCAAACTCATCTCCCACCATTCGGAAGGGCGAGAGAATAGTACACAATAGCCTGACCTACCAGACGCAGGTTTCTAGGGTTTTCCTTGCATCTCTATTAGGTTTAATCACCGGAGAGTTGCGGAAAGGAAAAGAATAGAAGCCTTTGAAAAGTGATACTATAGGGGAATGCTGAAAATAAGATGGGTGGATAGAATCACTAACGAGGAAGTTCTAAACAGAATATGGGAAGAGCGAGCATTATGGAGAACGTTGACCAAGAGAAGATTAATAGGCCACGTTTTGAGATATGAAGGGATTGTAAAATTAGGATTGGAGGGAAGTGTGTGGGTGTAAGAACAGAAGAAGGAGGCATTGAATACGCCAAGCAGATGTTGTAGTTATGCAGAAATGAAGAGTCTTGTGCAAGATAGGTTAACATAGAGGGTTGCATCAGACCAGTCTTAGGACTGAATATCAGAAAAATATCTACAGCTTAAAATTTCTTGAGAGATTAATTATTATATATTTTTATAAAAATGAAAAATATGTTTTCTTTTAAAAAAACGCAGCTTTAAAACAATTAAAACCAAATAAATTCTATTTCATAAGAAATAAATTATAATAATAACCTTTCATGTTCTGGTAAAATATGCAACGGCGATCGGTGCTTCAAGTAAACTGAACATTTTCCTCTGTCTGTTTCATATTCTCCGAAATGGCTGAGTACATCAACATTCTCGCCCGCTATATTTGATGCTTTACTCGTTGGACATGTTCCAGATAAATAAAATGGTATTGCAAAGGTTATTCTTCAGTTTTATCTGCGAGTTCCCCCACGCACTTCACGCACTGCAAGTTCTCTATACAACTATACAATAAAGTTGTTTTTGATAAACTGTAAGTTTCCCACCTGGTCTCAAAGTAATTTCAGATTTCATTACTATGATAGGCTCTTTTATCTGGTTTTTAATTTAATCATTGTTGAAAATTTTGTAAAGAAAAAATTTGTGTGCTAATCAGTTCCGAAATGTAGAGTATCATCAAGTTTCCTGTTTTGTTACCAAATACTTAAGACATTAGGACACGACCGGGTCGAAGCGACCGCTTGGGTTAGTTTCCCGTTTTTCTATCCTAATTAGTTTATTCTCTGCCTTAGCTTTATAAGTGAGCGTGATTGAAAGCACTTATTGTGTTATTGATCAGAGACATAAAAGTACAAATTTGTATTCAAATATTCAATTAAAACTAAACGTATTTATAAATGTCAGTTTTTTTGGATAAATGAAATATTAAAACAACTGCTTTAATTATATTAAATAATTTAATATATTAAATACCGCGCTTGATCTTTAATTAAAATGTCTACGACTCCGTAGTTTTAACTGCAAAAACATAACTCCAACTCGATTATCATTCAGGACATAGCGTCTAAACTTTATTTAACGCCTGCGACGTATGCTTTGCATTTTGGAAAGTGTGTGGGACTCTCGAGTTCCTCTTTCGTAGTTTCGAGGACAAAAATTATAAATACGACTTGATAGCAGATCTGAAGAGAACACCATTTCAATATCAACATATTGGTAAGGATTTGGATAAATATTTTTTTAAAAAAACGAAACTACTCAAACTTGACAATTTATTTTAAGTTACATGAACTACATGAAATTAATCTTTCAGCCTTTGTAGTCATTTTCATCAGTAAAATTAATTCTTTATTGTAGTATGTAAATCTAATAGCCGCCTTGCTACTGCGCACTTTGCTTGCGCATCTTAGCCAACCTTGTCAAACTCCATTTCCAACCTCCACGAATGTCGGCCAATACAATACAATCCTCGGCTACACCATGATCATGGCCTGCACGTGTAACATAAGATAAGTGTTTCTTTTTCACCTGTTACATTTTCCCAACTTTAAACTTATGCTGGAGATAGCTTCCAATGCCATTATGTTCCGTCAATCACAATCACTACTTCGTCTTCGTATTGCAATCCTCCCACCCTTCTCCACTTCTTCCTCCATGGCTCTACAGCCCATTGAGGGCCTGGGCCTACCGAGTCGACTGCGGACTGTGATCTTGCATGACACATTCCGAATTTGGAGTGACACGTGGTCAGCGTATCGATCCTCCAACAGTCTTAATCCCGGTCTTCGCGACCATGACGACACAAACATCCAAGCCCATGCCATGTTTCGAACCTGGGACGTGTGGGTTGTGAGGCAGCAACGCTGGCCACTACACCACAGGCTTCTCCCCTTCTGCCCTTTGTAAGTCTTCCGAGCCCTATTAAGAGCAACGAAAACCTATTTATATCTTTTTTTGCTGTTTCTGTAAATCGTAATAATAGATTTACAAACATATATAATTATAAATTATTCTATATTCATTATATTGTACTGAAATAAACATACTTTTAAATGTAGAAATACATAATGACGTTTGAGGGTTTGAATGGATGCTTAAATTACTTATTTAGTAAATCCAAAAATATTGGGTCGTTAATTTGGATATTTCCATGAGTTAATAACAAAGTATGTGCGACCCGGCGGAAATTCCTGATTTGTCATCGCGAATTAACCGCTCAGAATACCCAACATAACAAGTTGTACCAACACTAGTCTTTTATTTGATCATAATTCTTTCACTCACTTAAATCCAGTATCAAACTATGAATCCCATGCATGAGTTCAAAGTTTGGTCTGAAAATTACAAATAGTTTCTCGAAGTTTCTTTAATGATTGCGATAAGTAATGTTTAGAATTAGCATGCATCTGAAGTCAGGCTACGACCGAGACATCACATAATAACAATTAAAAAAGACTAAATCCGGAACTAAATAACCGACGTATTTCAAAAAGAGAAAATACATTAACTTATATAAATCTCTTTTGTGATATAAGAGATTATTTTACACCCACTAAATACATAATTGTTAGTACTCCATGGAAGAATTGCACTTTAACTTCTAATACAAAGCGACCTTGGTCGATCCCAGTAAAACACCCTTCTTTTGACTGCTCAGTCTTTTTTTGCCAGATATTAAGAGTCTCCATCCCTGAGGATATCTGCTTGTTCCTCTGATTGGACTGATTCCAGAGATAGCTTCCCTGAGGCGTTGGATAAATTCGCTTTGACGAAGTCAGTGTTTCATAGAACTGAGATGCTCCATCCCAAAGGATCAAGACTTCCATCCCTCTAAACTGATGCGTGCTATACATGTTATATAACTTCTAATACGTAAACATAAAAACAAGATTTACATTAACCTATAAAGTTCTCAAAGATTATAATTTATTTGGAATGAAAAAAATGATTACTCCTCAATCATTAATTTGAGATACTATTAATTACATGCAATGCGTATTTTACAATTATAAAAAAATAAGAAATTATTAAATAGCATTTATTCCTAATTTAAATTTGATTTAATATTAATTTATTAAACCTTATTTTTCCTTCAAATCTTTCATAAGAGAAAAGATGCCTCATTGGTTTGTTTGCAGAAGGTGTTATTGTTGTTGTGGTATTCAGTCCTAAGACTGGTCTGATGCAACCCACCATGCTAAACTTTCTTGCGCAAGCTTTTTCATTTCCGCATAACTAGCACATCCTCCATAATCTTCTTAGCGTATTCCTCCTCTTCTGTTCTTACCGCACACACTTCCCTCTGATGTTAATTTTACAAGTCTTAAAACGTGACTTATTAATCTATCTTTTCTCTTAGTCAACGTCGTTCGCTTTTCACCTTTTCTTATTCTATCCACCAATCTAAATTCCAGCATTCGCCTATAGCACCACATTTCAAAGGCTTCTATTCTTTTCTTTTCCGTAACTCCTATCGTCCACGTTTCACACCTATATA
Source organism: Eucriotettix oculatus (assembly GCA_034510155.1). Classification (NCBI taxonomy): domain Eukaryota; kingdom Metazoa; phylum Arthropoda; class Insecta; order Orthoptera; family Tetrigidae; genus Eucriotettix; species Eucriotettix oculatus. The sequence continues at coordinate 25,786,106 of CM067378.1, read as the reverse complement.
AAGCCAAACTCCATACCAACATTTTTATCAAGGATTTCCTAATATTCACACTTATATTACCCGTAAGTAAATTCCTCTTTTTCCGCGAAAGCATTCCTTTCCTGTGCTATCCTACTCTTTATATCTACTATACTTCTACCATCCCTTTATTACGCTTCCCAAGTAGCAGAATTCCTTACCTTCCAACAAAATATCCCTTCCCCATATAACACCATTCTATATTCAACTGTTTCCGAAACTACACACCATTACCTTTGTTTTCCCTCTATTAATTCTCATGTTGAACTCATTCTCCAGGACTCCGTTCATGCCATTTATTATGTTTCCCAAGTCTTCCTCTGACTTCCCAATACTACAATATGGTCGGCAAAAAGTAAGGTTTTTATTTTTTCCCCTTGCATTATGATTCCTTTTCCATATTCCGTTTTAGTATTCTTCATCGCCTGTTCTATATATAAGTTAAACAGCATGGGCGACAGACTGCATCGTTAGCTTACTCTTTTCTTGATTACGGATTCCTTTCTTCATCTTTTATTCTTATTACTGCTGGCTGTCTCAATATTTTATTCCAGTGCTCTTCAAAATCTTTAATAGTGTTTTTAGGTCACATTATCAAACGCTTTTTCTAAATCTATAAATGCCATAAACGTAAGTCGGTTTTCTCTTTTCCCATCTTCTGAAATTAGTCGCAAAGTCCTAAAACGAAATTTATCTTCTCCTAAGTCGCATTCTATTTGATGTTCCATTTTCCTATATACTATTTTCGTTAATATTTTGCATACTAAACTAATTGTCCTGTGATGTTCCCCTTTTTTAGTCCCAGTCTTCTTCGATAAGGGTATAATTATGTCTTTACAAAAATCTTCTGGAAATCTTCCTGTTTCGTAGATTTAGCAAACTATCCTGAACAGATGTGATATTTCTTCTTCGCCTGATGATCTTATCAAATCCGCTGGGATGTTATCAATTTATAGGGATATTTAATATATACTATCATGATATAAATATATATTGTAATGGATAACCTTTAAATTGGAGGGATACATTCAATAAATTACCCCAATTTACAAAGTAAAAACACTAAAATTTATTAATATTAATTACACAAGGAAAAGTTTTAATTTAAGATCTGACTAGATTCTTTTTTCCAAAGTATTTGGGCCAAGTAGCAGAGATCTCTTTTAAGAGAAACATTGGGTTCGATAGCGATTAATAATTTGGGGCAGTTTCACCAGCGTCCATCTATTCAAGTGTCGTCGTTCTGATTATGACGATCAGCATACCAGTAGTATGTCGTCGGTCACGTGCCAATTGTGATGGTGGCGCGCATCTAGATGAAAGTGTCGTACAATCACTCAGGCCGTTGGTGTCTCTCTACTACCACTTATAAAACTATCCAAATATTTTAAATTATGTCTCATTTTGCGACGTCCTGCAGCTATCATTGCTCCGATTCTCTCTCTAATGACTGCTTGCCAACTCTCGTGTCCTTGCGCATTAATTTACAATGTTCTCCCCAGCTTCAATAGTTCACAAACATTTTTTTAAATTTAGGTTTCAGCTTTCTCCCGGGCTTGAGGTCCACTGTCGCCAACCCCATCTCACACAACTGGCACGCTACCCTTGACCACGGGTCCCTTTGTCCGGCAAAGACAGAATAATAGAAAGCATCCCCCTCAAGACACACTCTCTTGGCATCGTTATAAAAAATTTGGTAAAATAATGTCTATATATATATATATATATATATACGGTTTTTAAGGTTCTCAATCCATTGCACTTCGATCTCATTTATGAGGAGTATATACTGGGGTCGTAGACCTTGGACATACGTCAAGAGGTGTCCGCTGGCAGCCTCATAACTGATCGAGGCACGGAGACGGGAATGCTACGACCCCACAGCAAAATCTTCTACCGTCATTCGAAAGGGTGTGAGACAAGTGCCCTGCTTACTGCAGGTTTTCTAGGGCTTCCTCTGCATCTCTTACGTGAATCACCGTGTAGGATCCTTAAACTATAGCCCGGGAACCTTAGTCAACCCTTGGCCACCTTTGTCTACCTTCCGCGTTCCCCGTTTTCCATTCCCTTCATATGCTATTAAAGGACAGTTCACTGTTTCAGGATCACCCTCATATTTCCTGTTACGTCCCCCTCCCAGAATAAAATAGTACAAGTTTATGTCTTCAAATTATTATCATTAACACGATTCCCGAGGCTAATTCGCGCCACTTTGTTTATTCATTTAGGCAATATTGCTAGAGTTTATGCCCTCCTAAAAGTTTAAAAAGACCAAGTAACATATAGATTAATAGTTTCATCTATCAATAGCCTTTAAGTAACATTTCCAAACATATTAATTTTCAATATTCTATTTCAAATTCTTATAATCCTAATTTTAGTAATAAATGTTTTTATTTATAAAAATAATTCACCCACAATTAACAATAATACAAAATATATAGGCTTAATTTTTTATAATGTTTAAAGAAAGTATATAAATTATTTAAATTATGTTATAATTATGGCGTTCGGGTAATATTTATCATATTGTAATATTTTAAATTTGGCTAAGAAATTTGAAATATTTAATAAAAAGTTTTGATAAAAAAATGCTGAGTACAGAATTTTTTAGTGTAATGAATGTTATATAGGTCAGAATAAGCGGAAGCTGCACACAACAATTAGAGAATATTTCGCAATCTTAAAACAGCCAATAGGAAACCAATCAGTATTACCTAAACATGTATATTTAAAACACTACCGGATTGATTGGGATAATATCAAAATTTTAGGTATGAAAAGTAATTTTTATTCCAGATTAACTTAAAATACATTTCGCGGAGTGCAACCTAACTGACTCAGATGTACACAAGCAACTTATCATTAAAAGAAGATTAATATTGTTTACACAAATCAAGGTGGGCAGCTAATGGCTGCAGCGACTCGTATTCGGCTAAATGCTGGTATACGCAAATTCGCTGAGTGAACAAAACAAGTAAAGTAAATGTGGGTGAATTCTTTCACCTGAATGTAATTACAGCTTCCAGGAGATAGCTAGTCACATCCGAATGATAGCGTGGTTCGATGACCGAAGGTTCGGGTCTAGGGCCGCAGTTTTAAGTCTAGGAAGAGTGGGAGGTCCTCGAATCGCAACCCCTGGGGCTCACAGCGAAGACGGCCGTTCAAGATGGCGCGTTATCGTGGCCGTGTGGAACTCGCACAGAACCTGGATGCTAGGTGACGACGTTTTCACGTCCCCACTCGCCAGCAGTACGCTGATTGGCAGGTATGTACTGGCGGCGTCCCTCTCCGACGGTGGCCGTGCCCAAGCCACAGAGAAGATCGCGCAATGTTGTAATATTCGGCTAAAATTCTCAGCCTGAAACTTAGAACAACTTGTAAGCAGACTCCTGGGGCGCAAAAATGTACGTGTGGCCTATTTGGCACTTCGAGGTGAAGTAATTTATCGCTACCGGAGGTAAAAGCATCTGGGATGAAAAGGGGTAGGGGATCAAGATCGATAGGTATCGATTACCAGATATAAAAACGCAAATTACAAGAAAAAAGAAGGAATTCGCTGGAAATAAAATGGACAGTAAAGTAAAGAATAGCTTTATACATCAAATCGTATAAAAAAGTAGTTATAAATTGAAATAAATATAAAATAATGTAATTTGAGAGCGCTGCAGTCAAAAGTGGCGGAGCTTGTGATGGAAGACTGCGGAGACTTCAATAATTAAAGATTTTCTACCTATAAAACTAATTGGGATGTATTATTGCGATCAAAATTATTGACAATGTGAAAGAGATAAAGTTGCGCTCGATCTAGTTATTTATAACTTTATCACCTGTTTATCGCGACAATAAGATATACTGAGAAAGCTAATTACTATAGAAAGTAAGGGTAATATTTAATATAAAAATGTGATAAACATTTTAAAAAATCGGATAAGGAAATAATTCTGAAACAAAATGTTGAAAATAGAGGGTAAATACTGAAAAATAAAATATAAATTCAATTATCAGAGAGTAATTTCTATCCCTAACTCATGTAAAGATTGCGAAAAATTAATAAAAAATGTGACGCAATGGGCCGTATATATATATATATATATTGTGATAAAAAGGCGGATTTTGTAAGGTTGTGGCGTTATGAGGCGCAGTTCGGCCAACAACAATAGCTAGTCGGCCGAAAGATGGTGGTTCCCCGCGGGAGAGGCCCGCCGAGCGTGTATAAAAAATGACGATGGTGAACCCCCGAGGGAAAACCCCGTCGAACGAGTTTAAGAAATGAGGGCGGGGAACCCCGAAATGTTGTGAAATAGGGGAATTCCCGTCGGAAGGTTTAAAAGGGAAGCCGATGGGTGGCTCGCGACCAGACCCCAGAAGACAGGCGAGTGGAGGAGAGGAGATATCCAGAGAGCAGATATCCAGACCCCAGAAGAGAAGTGAAACAAGGAGAGGAGAGGACGTGGCTCGACCCCAGAAGGCAGGCGAGTGGACGGACGTGAGCAGACGTGATCGAATCCTGCAAGACGCCAGAGAGACGCACAAACATTCGAGAGGTGGATGTTTGTTGGCCCAGTAATTGTGGGTAAGCGATAAAAAAAAATTGTGAAACTTGCTCATTGCTCTGGATAAATAACATTCAATGATTTTTCTTTCTATTTTCAGCTACTGCATACTCCATCTCTTGAGAGACCCAAAATCCCCTGAGATTAAGCCCGTGTCTTCACTTAAATTAATAAACAAAAATATTAAAATTGATCATATTTGTACTTTAAATTAATAAATGTTTTATACACAAAAAAAGTATATTACAATATATAATTGTAATATTCTTCTAATAATTAATTGGAGCCCTATTGTTTATGGGTATTTTAAATTAATAACAATGTCATTAAATATTATATGTAACTTTAATAAATCAAAATATTTACATTTTCAATTGGGACTCTTATAACAGAGGTATTGGGCCTCTTAATAAGTGTTTTGTAAATAAAAGTTTAATCAAATTAATTATTACTAGAGAATCATACTTAAACAATTTCAATTAAATATTATTATTTATTAAATTGAGATCGATAAATTATTGGCACTTAATTCAATATTATCATAACTCTGTAAAATTTAAACAATATAAGTGCAATCAACAAATATTTATTGAAATACCTTCACGCAATTTAAATATTTAATCCTATCGAAATTATTGACCTTGAAATTTGATGGCACAAGAATGTTATGACACAGTTTACATAATCGTCTTTAACATACCTCTTTTCTTTATGGTATCCAATAATACAAACTGTGATCATTTAATTGGTACTCATTCAACTCACATTCACTTTTCACTGACAAAATAGAATAGAGGCCATGACATTTTTGCAACAATAACAAAAAATTTAACGTTTCACCCAAAGTCACCAAACATTGACTGTAGAAAAGGGATCTCAAGGAGCACTGCAATGCAGGTGAAAATGTGTCGTCTGTATCATCGGCTTCGCCCGTGTGCGCCATCCGTCTGCTACCAATGTAAGGTAAAACGTCGTCATATTATCACCAACTATTATTGAATATGTGGATGACTTCTTCACGTCTGTCTTTCCTGTCCTGGAGATATCTGCTCCAGACCAGTTGTCCTTACAGACTTCTCACTGAACGTTAACCGACGACTATTTCTCGTCTACTGGCTTTTGCGACGACGATAACCATCGAGGGAAACCCCCCGATCGCCATCTGTGGTCAATTAACCAATTTTCGTTTGGTTCCCTCGCTGTAGAGCATTACCTTCATTGCGTCGCTTATTACTTTAATGACATCAGTTTAACAATTTTTCCCCTGATACACCATAAACGAATTTTCTCACGCGTTATTTATAATAAACTTTATTGTGTATATTACAATATATATATATATATATATATATATATATATATATATATATATATAGAGAGAGAGAGAGAGAGAGAGAGAGGTCATAATTTTAACGATACTAAAAAATAAAGTTTAAAATTGAAAAAACATAATTATTTAGAATATTCACTTGATATGAAGAGGTCATTAGTTTCTTCATTCTGTTGGTTAGGAGGTGGCATACTTACAAAGACGCTCATTTATAAGGTTGCGATTCTGCGTGAAATATCTGGCTTCCTTACGTCTCAATTTTAAAGAGGAAATCTACGGAGAGATTCTGTCCAGAGCAGAGTCAATACTGCCCTCCCTCTCGAGTCTCCTTTGACATATCACTAAAGCATGTCTGCGAAAAAAAACTCCCTTCTCACAACACATTTCAGGTAAGGCGCTCGTGATAATACAAAGGCGTTCGTATGTCATTGCCAGAAAGAAATGGAGACTTATTTATTTGTAAATAAATAAAAGGAAATTTTAAATAAATAAATAAAGTCAAAATAGCTTTCTATCAACTGTTGGGTTATTCTCTGCACCATGAAGATATTTTGATGAAAAGTTGCTGAAACACGCAAGTGCAATCTACAAATAAATGTATCAATGTCTTCGGTTTCGTAAAAATCTTGAAATTTATTTTAAGAAAATAATACTTCGTGGTCTTTAATCCCAGAGTGCTGAAATAGAATTATTCTTATGAATAAGCTATTGAAAACTACACACGGATGATCCGCTTGTGAACTGGTTGAAAGAGATTATTGAGTCAGCGGAATCACTTCATTGGACTTTATGATTCTAGATGAATTTAGTGACCAGTTAGTCACTCTTTCATTAATTTTAATTAAGTTGCAGTTATTACAGTATGTTATGTACTCATATTGCGAGACAACTTCATTTCTTTTAGGAGGTGTATGTACTGGAGTCGAAGACCTTGGGCATATGATAAGAGTTGTACGCTGATCCCATTGGATCTGTCGTCCAGCTGCCTCCTAAAACCTTCGCGGAAACGGAGTAGGGAACAGTGCGACCCCACAGAAAACTTTCTTCCCGTCATTCAAAAGGCCGAGCGAATAGTAGCCAAAAGCCCGGCCTACCTGATACATGTTTTCTAGGGGTTTCCCTGCATCCCTTTTAGGTGAATCACCGGGTAGGATACTTAAACTATAGATCTGGAGCCCTAGTCAACCCTTACTTGACTACCGTGCACTACCTTCCACACACACCCCTCTCAATTCCTTTCCTATGCTATTAAAGGGGAGTTGACTGTTTGAGGATCAATCTCTTGCAGCTTGTTACCCCAAAAAATTCCTCAAACAACAAAACAATAAATTAACTCCAATTACCATTTATTAAATTTTTTAGAAGCTTTCGGTCTCAAAAGCAATATTCATCTGCAAATTATGAAGCACATTCAGTAAAATGAAACATGGTAACAGTAGCACATTTAACTTAATCAACTAGATTGCAATAACTCCTAACATAAAATTCCTTCCAAGTACAACATGAATAGCTAAATTATTATTTCTATTTATGCATTGCTACCAGAATGGTTGAGTGTCAAAACAAAACAGACACATATTGTAGTCACCACCAACAACACGACCGTTATGACGGCGCCATGCAGGCAGGCATCATTATTATCAATTAACAGCATTATTCCAACTTCGAAATGTATATCAGTTTTTCCAATAAATTCACTTTTAATTACATAGACATACAATTCTAAAACCTATTTACCTTTTTCCTTATTTATATGTAATTAATTAACTCATCACGTCTTTCCAATCGTTACATGTTTCACATTTAAATGCCACACGTACAGTTCAAAATTCACTATTTAAAATCGTTATTAAAATTATTCTAACCTAATAAAATACCAAATTCTTATATTTATAAATGATGTATAATAGATTTTTAAATAAAAAATCATTATATTTTATTATAAATTCTCTCATATAAAATACTGCCCATCTTTATAAATAAAATTGAAGTTTCTGTCTGTCTGGAAACGGCTCAACGGTATTCAATGAAAAGTTTAAGGATTGAAAAATTATTTTAACTTAAATTTTTGTATATGTTGATTTCTTTCAGGGTTAAAATAAATATTTATAAATCCATTGAATTGACGCGCCAAAGTCGGACGTGTTCAAAAGCCAACCCCCCTGAGGAGTTCGTCTACCGTTCATCCGATTGCCGTGAAAGTTTAACGTTTAGCGTCGATCGTCCCAGTGTCGATGTTTTGAATATTTAGCTTCCTTCATTCCACCCTTTCAAGTCAGAAAAGGTCCTACGCTAAAGATAAGCAGTAATTATAGATTATGGCCTCACGTGTCAAGCCTGTCAATCGATGTATGTAAATTGCTGTTGGGAGTGAAAGAATGCTTAAGATTACGTAATACTTTATTTAATTAATAATAATGAAATGTTTTCATAAGTCTCAGTGGTACATAAAAACCCGGGCCGAATACACTCCATTTTATTTTTCGGAGATATATACACGCATTATTTCATGGTAATCAGAAAGAAGATGTATCTTCGTATAATTGTAATTTGTATTTTTGTGCACGTATGTTCCGCATACAAATCTAAACGCGAGAGGAAATTCCAATCAAATTTTGTACTCCTTTTCCTTGAACCGGAAGAAACCAATGACTGTAGACACATAGTACCACCGCTATGGGGAGGGGGAGGGGGCGGTATTGGAACGTACTGAAATTAAAAGCGTACATAAAGGACAGTTATTTTACTCGATTCATATACTGAGTAATCCCGGTGGTTATTATGAAATTCAGTTATCGTAAATTAGGGGGCGTGGAAAGGTAATTTATTTAAAAACGTGACCCTTTAACTTATGGTTTAATCATTTGTTGACAAAGAAATTTCTTTTAAATTAAATATTGTAGCTGTCTAATATAAATGAATTACAGGGCATTATCGAGCACCCAGGTAAATATAAAATATAATTCCACATTTTTATTAATTTCATCCTTGATGTTTGAGATTATAATGTCCATGTAAATGTAATTTCCTGTTGATAATATATATATATATATATATATATATATATATTAAAATCACCCTGTACAATATATATATATATGTGTGTGTATGTGTTTGTGTGTCTGTTGTTGTTATGATATTCAGTCCTAAGAATGGTCTGATGCAACCCTTCATGCTAAGCTATCTTGCGCTAGTCTTTACATTTCCTCATAATTAACTCAACCGACATCCTCCCTAATTTGCTTAGCGTATCCCAATCTTTGCTTCTCCCTTCTGTTCCTACCCCACACACTTCACCCTAATACTAATTTTAGAATTCCATCTTGTCTCAAAACGCAGCCCATTAAACTATCCCTTCTCTCGGTCAATGTCCTCACTATTGTTCGCCCTTACCCTATTGTTCTTAGAACTTCCTGCTTACTTACCCTATCCGCCCATGTGATTTTCCGCATTTTTCTATAGCTTTTCCGAAAGCTCCTATTCTTTTTCTGTCTGCAACACCTACCGTCCACGTTTCCCACCCAGATAACGCAACAGTCCATACAAACATATTTAGTAATGATTTTCTAATATTCAAAATTACATTATCTCTTTTTCGCGAAAGCCTTCCTTGCCTGTGCTACTCTTTATATCCATTATACTGCTACCATCCCTAGTTATTATGTTCCCAAGTAATTCCTCAGAATTCCTTAACTTCGTCAAAATACCCCTTCCCAATCTAACATCATTTGTTATTCCACCGTTTCCAATATTACAATCCATCACCTTGGTTTTCCCCCTATATATGCGATTTATTATGGTTTGCAAGTCTTCTTCTGACACCCCTACTACTACAATATTATCCGCAAACCGCAGGGTATTTATTTCTTCTCCTTACAGTAGGATTTCTTTCCCATATTAATTTTTTAACTTTCTTCATCGTTTGTTCGATATTTAAGTTAAAGACCATAGGCGATAGACTGAATCCTTGTCTTGTTCCTTTATTAGTTTCTGCTTTCTTTTCTTAATCTTCATTTCTAATTACAGCTACCTGCCTTCTGTACAGGTGATGAATAAGCCTTCGTCTCCAATGTTTTATTCATTTCCTCTTCAGAATCCTTAATACTATGTTTATATGTAGACTCTTTTGTGTAGAAATATAATCAAACTTTGAATGAATACTATTCAACTTATTTACCTGTGTAGTTGAATACATTATTAAAAGACGGACTTGAGGAATGCTCTTCAGCTCTTGGACGTTTTATTATCTTTGAAACCTTACAACTTTAAAGATTGAGCTTAAGGAAGTTTTGAACTTAATTGGAAGTTTTAATTAAGGAATTAGATTATTATCGAGGATTATCGGTAGGTATGTCTTGCCATGTCATATTCAATACTTTTAAATTGAAGTACGCACCTCAGCAGTAGAATAAAAACCAAGTTTAAGATAATTGTGATTTTTTAATTATGTCCCCGCCTCACAAATAGCAGTTATCTTTGTTTTAAACAAAACTAGCAACAGCTGCTGTTCTTTAATTAAAGCTACTTGTAACTCGTGGAGATTACAAGCAGTATTTTCCTCCACTCTCGTCGATATAACTTAAAACTTTTTAATTACAAATTTAATCTGTAACATTCCTCCGTAGAGACACATTTCAAATCTTTCGAATCTTCTTTAAAAACTGTTGAAATACCATGCTTGCTTTTTACGTACATTATTCTGGTACTACAGAATTTATGCCTACGCTCAGGGATCACTTATATGACATTTATTGCTTATTAATTTATTATAAGATTTTAATATGACACATTTATTTTCGAACTAACTGGGTGAGCAATGTTGTTCGGATATTTCATTTTATTAGCCCTGTATAGTATTTCATTGTACAGTAATTGACATCGATATCGTCACATATTCGAACTCTCACATTTTCCCACCCTCTACTCCAACGGAGCTAACGGAATGATACTATGAAGTCTAAATACCGGAACGTTGATTTCTCCGGTACGTTAATAGGGCGAAATTTTTCGTATGATTGCCTTTTCACCCCAATCCAGAGTATTTTTTAAGTTGAATGCAATAATTGAATTTCATAACGTCTTTTACAAAAGAGAAGTGTTTTGCTTTCCGGGACGTAAGAAACAATATGTTCAAAGTAATTCAACAGGTTTAAGTTTATGTGCAAATTATACATTCGGTCTATTTGTTTTAAATAATTACTAAATTTAATGAACGGTCTTTTGCAACAATCCATGCTAACCTACCTGCGCAAGACTTTTCATTTCCGCATATTTACCACATCCCACATCCTCCCTAATCTACTTAGCGAATTTCATCCTTCCTCTTCTGTTCTTACCCCACACAATTTCCCTCAAACTAAATATACAAGACCCTCCAGTCTCAAAAACGTGGCCTGTTAATCTATTTCTTCTCATGGTCACCATCCCCCATATTGTTCCTCTTTCCCCTATTCTGCTTAAAACTTCCTCGTTAGTGATTCTATCCGCCGATCTGATTTTCAGCGTTCTCCTATAGTTCCACATTTTAAAGGCTTCTATTCTTTTCCTTTCCGCAGCTCCTACCGACTTCGTTTCGTACCCGTATAACGCCACACTCCATCGTACATTTTTAGCAATGATGTCCTAATATTAACACTTATATTACCCGTGAAGAAAATTCCTCTCCTTCGCGAAAATCTTCCATGCTGAGGTATTCTACTCTTTATGTCTACCATCCCTAATTATTACGCTTCCCAAGTAACAGAATACCTTTACTTCCGTCAAAATATCCCTTCCGTATCTAACACCCTTTGTTATTCCAATGTTTCCCATACTGCACTCCATTACCTTTCTTTTCTCTCTATTAGGCCTCAGATTTAAATATTTCTCCAGGACCACGTTCAAGCCATTTATTATTGTTTCTAAACCTTCTTCTGACTCATGGGAAAAGCGTTCGGTTTATAGTTCTTATCCTTGCAGTATGATTCCTTTTCCATATTCCGGTTTAGCATTTTTCATCGCCTGTTCTATATATAGCTTGAAAAGGCATGGTCGGCAGACTAAATCATTTTCTTGCTCCTTTCTTGATTTCTGATTTATTTTCTTGATCTTCTATTCTATTAACTACTGACTGCCTTCTGAAGACGTTGTAGATAAGCCGTCTTTCTGGATATTATGTTCCTGTACTCTTCAAAATACTTAACAGCGTGTTCCCCTTCACATTATCAAAGACTTTTTCAAAGGCGTGTTTTTTCTTATAGAACTGATCTTCTCCCAACTCGCATTGTATTTGCCGTTCTATCCTCCTTATATACTATTTTCCTTAATATTTTGTATGCATAATATACTTAACTAATTGTCCTGTGCTGTTCGCATCCATCAGCCCTAGACTTCTTCGGTATGGATATAATTGCGTTTTTACTAAAATCTTCTGGTATTGTTCCTGTTGCGTAGATTTTGCAAACTATCCTGAACAGCCATGATATTGCTTCTTCGCCCGATGATCTTATTAACTTCACTGGAATGTTATCAATTCCTGGCGGTTTAAATTGCTCAGATCTGTCAGCACTCTTTCAAACTCCGATCTTAAAATTTCGTCCCCAACTCTTCATCATCCACTTCCTCTTCTTTTTCTATTACTGACTTATGTAGAGTTCCACCGTGATACAGTTCATATTTATCCATAATTGCCTTCCCATAAGTTCTCAGGATGTTCTTTCTGATATTATTGTACTCTCCGAATGTTTCGTAATTTTTCCTATATATAATCACTTTGATTTTATCTTGTAGCCAAGCCTCTTTGTCTGCAAATTGCTGGTAACAGTCAACTCTATCTTTTTTTTAAAATTACGTTTCTTTATTATAAGTTTCATGTATTAAAATGAACTTTTTCCTAAGGATTTTAAAGGGCGATAGTGACAAGGTATGTAGTACAAAATTTCTAGTTGTTATCATTAAAAAAATATATGTCGGTGCACATTTCCGACTCTCATCTTCTCTCTGCGATCTATTTTCTGTTTTCTCGGCTTTATTCTGCATTACAACTAGAGCCCAAAAGTTTCTTTCACTTGACACCAGGCTTAATTAGTTTATAATAGTGTGGTTCAGACTCTACATCAACTTTTAAATCACTCCTCTAAATATTACCTCTATTTACTATTTAGCTGTCCCTGGACGCGTTTAATACCCATATTAAAACAAACATTCAATTTTTCCTTGCCATGATTACTAACTTCATCATCTCTGCTATTATTAAACCAGTGAAGATTAATTTCTTATTGTCACAATGTATTTTCAATTTCTGTTGAATATCGACTCTAAGCCTGATGCTGGTTTCCGCTACATCTTGTGGTACGCGATTGCCTGTACCACATTATATTAATTAAATTGTATTTTTTTTCTTATTACATAAGTATTTAGATCTAAGCAGGACGAAGTCGGGAACATGAATGAACTCGATAGGTTAATTAAATGACGAATTACAGTCATCTTCTCGGTCAGGAAACGGAAACATTAAGGTTTGGTAAATATTATTGGACGAGATAGCGTCAAGGCTGGCCTGCGGAAGACACGGGCGACAGATATTATTTACCAGCAATCCATCTGGTCAGCCGTGGGAAAAGGAAAAATTGACCTGACGCCTGGACCTGCTTGCTACCTGCTAAACAGGTCAAGTATTTATCCCGAGTTCCCGAAAGCCGGAACAATAGAGGCAAGTGACTTCATAACAACAATTTGTTATGTAGTGCCCAAGATTATGAAGGACACTTGCCAAAATAACAATTTTCAGAATCCTAGCCTCCATATGGAGGAAGTAGAAAGTGCACGCCCACCAGGAGAGATTTGGGCGGGGCGAGAAGAACAAAACCAGGGTGCACTAGGAGACGAAGAGCAGTTTACAGAAACATTTTTGGACGCATTTTAGAAAACAACATTGCAAAATTTAAATAGTTACGTCAGTTTTACTGGACGTAAATCCGACAACCATCCGTCCATATTTGGGAAACCTGAAATATCGAGTCGACGAGCAGCCCTGAGTGAAGAAGGTGGACGCTCAGCATACCTCCGACAATTGGGAGACGAAACCCAGCAGCCATCAGCCGAGTAACCAGCCAGCAAGGACGTCGGGGATCGTCACAACGCCGTGGTGATGTACCCACCTTATTGTTTCTCGCCTCTGGTCGTTTGTCTATAAAGTTTGATTTATATACCCACTGATCGTTTAGCTTTCCCTGAGATAAAGATCCAATCATGCTCCCGATGCAGTAAGCAAGGATCCCCTTAAATATATAATTTAATAAATCAGTATTTGTTAAAATTAAAACTTATAATTTTTTTATCCCGTATTAATTAAACAACTTAAATTCATTCTCCCCCACCTACCAATTTATAGAACTTGCACCACAATTTATTTTAGGTCAAACAGCGGACACCTAGTCAACCCTTGGTTACCTTGCTCTACCTTTCACATCCCTCCTTTTCAATTCACTTCCTATGCTATTAAATGGGAATTGCCTTCAGGATCACCCTCATGCAGCTTGTTATGCAAAAGAATGTAACTATTTACTTCTCACTGTTCCTCAAACTTACTGAATGGGTATTTCTCTCTCTTGTCTCTTTTTATCCAACTGTCAACTATGAAGATCTCTTTAGAGATAACCCTAACTACTGCAGGGAATATATGAGGAAGAGAACACGTGATCTAGATTAAGAGTCCAGTATGTTTCATTCTAAATATTGAAATTCGTTTTCTTCCGTAAGTGTAACAAATTTTGTTCACGAATGACCCCTTCTATTTCTACCTGTTTTTCACTCATTTACTTTTTGGAATAGCTCACTATCATTGCAATCCCTACCAATTCCCCATTCTTCTAACTGTACTTCAAAATTAAGGGCTTATATTCCTCATTTGAAATGATGGTAATTCTAACAAAATTCAGTCATGGTGACATTTGCCATTGAAAAGTAACTTTATTACGAGCCATTAAAGAAAATACTTTGATACGTGTAACCCAGTTGCCTTTGAATCAAGACAAATTGAAGCTCCGTGAATTCCAACTCAAATAGTCGCACGCGATTCGCAGCTCATCTTCATACGCAAGCCACGAAACTAATTATGAATCAAGTTACAGGTTCCGCATTAAAGATCATTCCACGTTGCTTAACACAATACCCGACTAACTTTACGGAAAATTGAACTTCAAAGACTTGCCCTACTCGTCCGGGAGCAGAATAACGGTTCCCATACAAATGTAAATCACGTTTTATAGAAAAGATGTGACGTATTCAGAAATAGTACATCCTTTTAAATTATGAAAAGTTTGAGCAGAATTACTTCATCAAATTTTATTTTAGATATGAATCAGTATTGGTTTTATAATTTAAAACTTTACTTCAAAGACAAATAAATCATTGTTAAATGTATTTTATGTATTTGATATTATTATGTAGAATATAATTGTATAATTTAGTCTCTAGTCCTACTACCTATAACGAATAACAAGTTTGTAATGAAATTATTATTAATTGGTGTTATATTAGAGAATTCAAGAGTAACATTCGTACAGTGCCATGATAAACAATACATGAAACTTTAAATTTTTGTTACTTACATTGAAAGTTAACACTATATGTCAGCCAAAAAGTCATTTAAGAATTAATTAATTACGAACACAAACTGTTTTCACATTATTATATTGATAAAAGAATTTTATTAAACTGCTGTAATGAATATGGGAGGGGAAAAAACTATTTTAAAATGAAAAATTATTATAAAATGTGAAAAAATTTAAAATATAACATTTATCAATGGCAATATACACTAACTGGATAACTTTTAAGTTACAAAGCCAGGCTTTTCAATGATTAACAATATATATGTTACACTATTTACACTTTAAATTTATTACGAACTTGATACATGAGTTCTATACTAAGGGGGTCTAAACGGGCCTTCTCATGGATCGGAATACAAACAGAAATCCTACATGGAATTGGCTGTACAGTGGTGCCCCGACCTCGAGCACGCCTTCTTCACGTAATTCAAAAATACTTTGCCAGGACAATCTCTAATTTCTTACTGTTCACTCTAAATTTTCCTCTTACTGCTTCCTCTAATAATTCAATCTTAATATCTCTTAAAGTCCATTATTATTTTTTTTACTCTTAAAGTCCGATTTAAATATTCACTCTTCAAGTCAGATCTTAATGTTCACTCTTAAAGCCCGATCTTTATGTTTAAAACTCCATTTTTCTGGGGTTTTAATATCTTGTTCCCAATTCAGTATTTCGTTTCCATCGGTGACGGTGCACGATCCTGTCCAATAAAAATTATTTCCCTATCGTTTCTAGGGGAGCCATTCACACCACTCGACCGATGTTTTAGGGAAAACACCATGTCCCCTAACAACCCGATCCACTAAATCTCAAAGGTGTGGTGTTTGGTCTTTGTTTACACCGCAAAAAATATTACTATAACTAGGAATTGTTAAATAATAAAAAGAGTATATTTAATTTGAATATATTCCATTTAATTATGATGATATTACATTATAAAATTTCCAAAAGAAATATAACACAAATTAAGTTTTAATAAAAATATAAATTTACGAGTAAAATGTATAAACAAATTGGCTCAGTCGGTAAAGCAAAAAGAATCTATGCAGCTTCTAAAAGGCTGCTCTAGGGAACGCGGGTGACGAATGATATAATTGTAATAAAAATCGCGAATCAACGAGAATGGTTTAAGTGGAAACCGGGTAAAAATGCCGTTACCAGATGTTAACAAGGGCCTGGTGACGTCGTTCCTGGTTTGCCGTTGCCGGATGTTCCTTTGCTGGTCACGTCTCCTCTAGCGCCTCTTCTTCAGCTTAAATCTCCATCAAATGTTATCTTTTTGTTTTCCGTACTACAAATGAATCTTCTTTCTCGAACATGCCGAAATTAACTTTTACGCATGTTGTTTCCTCAGCCACTGCTCTCTCACCCCAACTTTCTCAAAACAGCTCCCCGGAACAACTGTCCAAATACAATGCACTCCAGTAATGTAAACGGCGACGTTTCCCGCCTACTCGGCCTCACCAAACCACCCTCGTTTTTCGTCCTGCTGAACGAGAATACCAAAAACTCAATTATTTTTGCTTTACCGCTTAAATGTAGGGGCCATGAGTCACCACAAAGGCTTGTGGAAAACCCAACTTCTGAGGGCTTTATTACCTCTGTCTGTAACCTTCAACTTCTCTCACGCCGCTTGCATTCGATTCCATACCGCCAAATTGCGCATGCAGTTGTGTTTTACCATTATATTGAGTCTCCTTCAGAATCGGTGGACCTCGTAATAAACGGAACACCGATATAACATGGCCAAAAGGGTTATTTAAGCATACAGGTTTATGTTTATGAATTATTTATATCGGATTCATCACCAATTTATAAACCAGTCCGTTTACTATGTAAAATTTTACACATTAACCTTACAAAATATTAGGATTCTGAACCAAATATTTTAACATTGTTACAACCGAAACTGCGGCTATCTACGTTTACTGTTTTAGATTTAAAGTTATTTCTATTATTGCTCAATCAATGAATAATATCATTCATACATTACGTCAAGTAACAAATAATTATAAGACCAAAATAAGATACAATTAACTACCAAAAATCCATGAATACGTGACAAGAGTAAACAAGACATAGAATAAATTACACGAAACAAGCACTTACAAGCACAAACAAACGCTGAGAAGCACAAAAACATACATAAAAAACGGGAATGTTATTCATTGGAGCTGCACGACGAGGAATCTAACATTCCGTAGTACATGAAACAAACTAACTGAGAACTGAATGTTTGTTAGGAAGTTGTTTATGGCTAGTTTTCAATGTTCCTTTTTTCCTATGTAACAAACAGTGCCGTCTTTATTGCATTATGATTATTTAAATTATGGATATAAACTTTGCACTATTCCTATAACAATAGTTAAAAGAATTGCATATCAATTCTGTACGAAATTTCCTAACACCTTACACATCAATCCTACTACTTTTCAACAAATTATAATTATTCCATTTATAAAGCATGTACATTTTAAATTAATTGAATTATTCAAATATCTGGAGAAACTGATATAATGTTAGAGATTCAGAAGACGGGATGAATGAAACAACCGTTAAGTACAGTAAAAATCTTGTTTGGGTTCAGAAATGGCGAAAGAAATGAAATGCAGATATTGATATACTTAATACATTAAAACAATTGTAAAAATTGTCGAATGTAAAAACAGTTTTGGAATATGTGGGTACTTTTCAATAGAAAATGATATCGATGTATTTTAAGTGAAGAATAAACTAGCATCCCAAAAATTATTATTACAAGATATATGATAGAAATATAGGTGCAGTGGAATAAAATAAGCTTTACAATCATGTAACAAATAACCATATTTACATACTATTTTACAATAACTATACAAAAGCGACGTGAGTACGTGCGGGAAGCTAAAACAAAAACATTAAGGAAATACAACAGAGAAGCGATTATAATAACACGTCCGTCCAGAGATGGTACGAGTCAGTATCACTGGCGATTAATTCACATGTTTGTATTCAATAAAAAATAGCTGATTTTTTGGAAAATTTGTCTGAAATACCTCTTCCGAAAAAAATATTTATTATATGAGGGACTCTAAAAGTTGGTTGCAATGACTGTAATTGAATTAATATCAAATATTTTTAATTATATCAATTCAACATATCCACAGAATTATTATGATTATTAAAAGCTTCTATATTTCAAATTTATTATAAATAAACGATCCGTAATGAGAGGATTATATCTATATTCTGTAATAATTTATAATATTCTCACTTTTACAGAATTAAGATTTCCGGTTCGAACATTAAGAAAGAAAAAATATTTTTCTGTGAAATAAACAAGCCATTACAGCCTAAAGTAAAAATATGTTAATAAAAAATTCGCAGTAATCTTTCTACCCTCGATTAAATTTTCATAAATAATAAACTAATGGTGAAGTAGCTTAAGGTTTGTAACCTCTTCTTCTTCCTTGGCTCTACAGCCCATTGAGAATCTTGGTCTAGCGGATCTACAGAGAGCTGACATTTTACCTGACGCATTCCGAATATGGAGTATCGGTTCTCCAGTAGTCTTAACCCCAGTCTCCGTGACCATGACGACACAAACACCCAAGAGCATGCCAGGATTCGAACCCGGGACCTGCGTATTGTGAGGCAGTGACGCTAGCGACTAGGCCACAGGACGTCACCTAAATTTTGTTATAAATACTTAGTAATATAATTTGAAGTTGAAAATATCAGTCTGTAAATAGTCAAATAAATAACTGAACATACTTAAAGCCAAAAGTCAAGTGCAGTAGAATTTTAATAAAAAAGAAAATGTTTCGTCTCCAACTTCGGTAATATCTTTAGTGCGTTAATTTCAGCAATATCCTGGTCCGAAATACAACATATGAATCCAAATTTCAGCCCTGGATGTCGTATTTCGATTCGGAAATTTCTGTTTGAGTTTTAATTAAAGAACTGAAGAGATCCTGAAGTTAGGGAAAAATATTTTAGTTTGAATTAATTTATTTCTATTTTTGACATCCCTGATGAATTTATTTTGAGATTAATTTCTGATTAATCTCATTATTTTGTTTACAAATAAATATTTTTAAGGTCCGTATATATGAATATTATCAATGTATATATGTGAATAAATAAAAACCCTACGCTTTACCGATGATATTGTAGTATTAGTGGAGTCAGAAGAAGACTTAGAAACCATAATAAATGGCCCTGGAAAAAGAGTTCAATATGAGAATTAATAGAGGTAAAACTAAGGCAATGGAGTGTAGTATAGGAAACAGGAAAGTAACAAAGTATGTTAGATTGGGAAGGGACATTTTGAAGTAAGTTGAGGGATTCTGCTACATAGGGAGCATACCTAGGGATGGTAGAAGTATAATAGACATAAAGAGGACAACCCAGGCAAGTAAGGCTTAAGCAAAAAATACGTATTTACATTAGAGTAATATAAGTTTGAATATTATAAAATCATTAGTAAAAATGTTCACGTGGAGTGTGGCGTTATATGGGTGCGAATCTTGGACGATAGGAGTTACAGAAAAGAAATGAATAGAAGCCTTTGAAAGACGCTTGTAAAATATTTCTCTTGTATGAGCAATCTTTACGTAATTATATTTTAAAATCAAGCTTTCCCAGATAGTTTGTGTCACGCTGCTTCAACTGAGGAAGTCAGATATTATTCATTTAAATTTGTCCACTCTTCAAAAACTCTGCATGTTTTTACGAACATTAATCCGTGTACACAGCTAAATATATTTCAAAATTATCCCAATTTTTTCCAACAGAAGCGAATTGCGTTTGAAGTAAACTTGGCCGTACCGCCAAAAAGCTGCTTTAGTAAAATATTCAGGTTTACATGCGTCACACATGTGGAATAATTAACGAATTTTACTGATAAAAGCAAGGTTTTAAATAAGGAAGTTTGTATTTGCTCGAGTATACGTCGGTGTATTTTATGTTTCCTACGCTTTGTTTCGGTTTTTGATGAATGCAGAACTTTTGTTAGCGGAACTTACTGATTGCCTTTCTCGAGTTTCCTTAATTCGTTTTCTTTGAAATACTGTATGGAAGACAGTAGCGCGCACATAATACGATATCTATTCTACGAATGTTAAATTCAATATAAATTTCAGTATTTTGTACTTAATGACCATAAAAGTACATTTCAAAGACTGGTGATACTTAACTGTAAAATTTAGATATGTCTGCTTTGGCACAACTGAAATTGTTCTTAATAAGTGAGAACCAATTTGTATTCTTTAGGCTCAAATTTCTGACTGTAGCACATCTGAACTTTCACTAATAATTGAAACTCAGAGAAGATGAAATAATCGCAATGTTTTGTAATATGAAGAATATGATACTTATATTCGAAGTACATAAAGAGTATATGAAATTTTTTAATAGGAAAGAAACTTTGGATATTTGGTGACGCGTGTCAGCTTTGGGTAGAATTGTTTTATGACGATGATGATTCTAGTGTACGTTCGTATTATAAATAGTTTTTTTGTTGTGTTCAACAGATAACTTTAATACAGTCGAACTTCCAGAAGCTAACACTTCTAATAATCGGACATCTCTCGTGCCAGAACAATTTTCTTCCCTCAGACATTATTCTATATACTTTACTAAGAAAAGCACTTCTAATAACCGGGCACTCTAATAAACAGATACGGACACTATTTTTCCAAAATTAATAATGTCTCTAATAACCGGGCAACAAGTCTAAAATGACTGTACCCCCACTTATATACTTTGATGTATGTTGATGATCCTGAAACAATGAAACAATGTCACGAATTCTTCTCAGTTCTCAGACAGGCGTATTTTAAATCGTAATTAGTTACGTGTGTTTCAGGTTGAAACAATTTATGGATATGAATTCGAAAAAATATACTTTCTCTTAAAGAAAAGGCGTAGTTAATTAAAGTGTGTGAAAGAGATAAAAACAGTGTCCGAGCCCTCTCTTTAAGATTCAAAATCGGGAAAACCCAAGTCGCTAGAACTTTAAAAATAAAGAAAAACTTTTTAAAAAGTGGATAGAAAACGGGAACGACGAATCGAAGAAATTATGTTTAAAACATCCGTTCTAGATATTGAAAACCCTACATACGAGTGCATTTGCATTCCTATTTCCGGCTCTTTAACAAGAGAAAAAGCTATGGATATTGCCAATGAATTAGGTAATGCGGACTTGAAGGTGATTGTCTGGTAGCTGCACAAATTTAAATTGTTGCATGACATTACGTGTAAGGCGCAAAGTGGTGAAGCGGCGCTTGTGGACACTAACGATGTGCCAGAGTGGACAACGAAACTGTCGAAGTTTTGTGAAGGCCACTCGAAAACTAATTTTAAATTTCTGTGAGACTACTCTATTTTTAGATCTCTGCCAAACAAAACAATTGCATTAAAAGGCGAAACATGCAAAGGAAGGGATAAAAATCGAAAAGAAGGTTGACAATTATGTTATGTAAAAACATGGAAGACGATTTTGAACGTTCGCTATTAACGAGCAAAGCCCTTAATCACAGGTGTTTTAAGGGGATCAATTTGAACAATTTCAACATAGAATGTCGGGTAAATAAAAAAGGATGGATGACGAGATACCTTTAATAGTAAAATTTTGCGACAATGTAGAAAAGTTATTTTATTTATGGACAAGACTGATTATCACCCCAAAATTGAATTTTCTAACGTTAAAATCATTTTTCTACCGCCGAATACGTCAGCCGTGTGTCAAACTCTAAACCATGGCATAAAAAAATTTAAAGTGAACTAGAGAAAGTGTATTTTACATCATCTATTCCCTGAGACGTACACCTGTACGTCTTAAAACGCACTTGCAAAGACAATTAACGTATTAGACTCAATTCATTGGATTACTTTTGCCATAAACAATATAAAGAAAGAAACCGTATTGAACTGTTTCCGGAAAACGAATTTTCCTTTAGGAGCAACCTCGGTTTACCGTGAGGAAAACTCCGAAAATGAACCGAACGAACCTACCTACTCTGTTGTTGTTCGTATTTATTGTTATGGCTGATGCAGTCTTCTAATAAGCGGAAACTTCTAACAAGCAACAGTAGTGTCCGCTTATGGGAAGTTAGATTATAAATACAAAAAAATTGTTCATAAATAAGCACGATACTTTTTTCCCAAACCTATTTTAGAACCTACGACATCATATTTATAGATCTTGATAACTGAACTGTATTAAACTAGAATATACAAGTGTTGACAATTTAGCTATCACCATAATGCTTATTTATAATGATCAGTAGTGGATCCAGAGAAGTATTTTGCGCGACACCAAATTCTTCACATGTAAATTCAATAATCTTTTCGGCTGATGTAGTCAATGAGTAAATATGATATATTGCTAAATTTGTAAGTTTTAACCATTTTTTATATATAAATTAAAAAATTGTAACATGGAATTCATATTTAATTTATTATAGTATTATGTTTGTAGTAAGCCTGAGGAAGTCTCAAAATGGAGATGAAACATCGCTTTTGTGAAGGAATAGTGATATGTTTAATGCTGACTTTTTGGCCATATTTTTATTTATTGTAAATTTTAAATTCATGAAACTATGTTGTAAGTTACATACATGTGCTCTATACGTAGAATAATTACAAAACTCAGTAGCAAAAATACAGTAATAAAGTACCATCCAACGATTCTGTTCGCCAGCGCTCGCAACATCAGTGAACGGGTGAGGTCACACTAAATTGAACACATAATAATCATCTTTAGTATAATGCTGTTTGCTGTTGCTTCGTATAATCTTGGGCGTGTACCTTGGTTTTAACAAAATGTCATCAGTCCAATACATTGCGATAAAATAAGCACAATGTTACACAACAATGTAAAGTGTGAAACACGCACTTCTATTGTTTGTAGCGTGTATTTATCATTGGAGGAAGCAGCATGGTGTGGGACTTGGAGAAAGCAGGGAAGGATTGAAGTGTTAGTATCCCAGGAAAACAACATAGGTAGAAGAAGGAAAGGCTCGGTTTTCCTCAATTTACCAGCAGCTCCAGGATCATCCAGAACAAAGGAGAGAAGGAAGTCCAGGCGCCCGTTAACCTGCACCAAGAATCACAGACGAACAATACAGGTTCGTTCAGTGAACGGCAACTGCTGCACGTGAGCACCCAACTAATAATAACCCTGAGAACTTTAAAAATCATCCCCTTTTAATTCTTTATATTTGTACTTGTTATCTTCTCGCACTATTCATTTAAAATTATTGCGCATTCTTTTAATAAATGTATATATAAAACATCCAAAACTTAAATTAATTATATTCCCCCATCATTTAAATGTTGTTAAATGAAATTGTGAATTCAATTGTTGAACTAAATAAAGAAGCAGCGCACCGACGAGTGGCCACACTGAAGTGAACACCGAATTGACTGAACACGAAATTTCTGATGATTCGCTGCAAAACCCGACAGCAATTGTAGCACTAGCGAACAGGGGTGAAAGCTCGGGCACTGGTCAGGGGTCACACCAAAGCGAATTTCGTCTTCGCTAATGTTCGCCAAGATGTAAGCGTACCTTAACATTGTCGCTTTCATCGGGCCAGGAAAGCAGTAATTGTAAAACATACTTATTTGAATCAATTCAAAATACACATTGTATGCTACGAGTGATTTATATGTGATTGATATAGCCATTATAGAAGAAGCAAGACTTGTTTATGGTATGTACCTAGAAAATTGAGAATAAATCGTAGTTCCCCGCTATAAACTTATCAGAAGTTAATAACTAGGAGTTAAAAAGTGTTACTGTCCACAAGTCTTTTCAAGTTAATTTCTAATTGATCAATAACTAAAGTAATGGATTTAATTTTTATTGCAAGTTCTATGTATTTATTTGTCTGGTAATAACGTTTCAACTTTATAAAAGTATTTAGTCAAATTCCTTTGGCAGATTCACTAAAGATAACATTAGGATTATTAGAAATGTACGTTTTGGTGTTTTGCACAACTTATGATAATTTTCTATACAGAATTAACTCATTGTTAAAGGTTTCCATTGTAATTATGGAACTAACAATATGCTTATTCTTTGTAAGTGTTATTTGAGCCTCGTTGCTTGTGCGACATGCACAAAATTTTTTTATCCATTTCAATTTCTTTTTTCCGTTAATAATTTTTCATTTTATAACATAATTGTATTATACATATATATATTGTAAATATTCATTTTTATTATAATCGTAAAAGAAGAGGTTTTAAAATTTAAGAACGGAACGTCGTGAACAAACTACTGTTAATAAAGTTTATATCACTTTTTTCTGATATATAGGCTGTTTTTCATTTTATTAATATTAATATAAGATGTGTATTTGTATAAAATAACTTATTTGAAACAAATGTCCATGATATTCTCGTTTATCGCCACGTAATGTCCCCGCGCCCAACCTTGCGCCGAACTGGCTTGCGCCGAAACGGCCGCGCCGAATAGCTATTGCGCCGAAGTGGCTGCGCCGAACTGGCCGCGCCGAATCGTCCTAGACCCGTTGGGGAATGTTGGCTGGCTGAGCTTTGGGTGGTTGTTATCGTCTCCTGCAATCATACACACTTTTGTTAAAAAAAATCACGCAGGGTTTGACTTATTGTAACGGAAATCCTAAATCTACATTTCAAACTTTTATTCACCCTGAGTTTATTAGAAAACGTAACTTTTAAATTGTTGTATTATATTTATTATCACTACAGGTGGGTATTTGCCCTGTGGCAATTTGTTGATAAAATTAAAGTATAAAGATAAATTGTTGATAAAGTAAAAGGACACGGATAAATTACAGAGAAATAACACAATTTAAAAATATTTCACTTACTTTCTACAAAATAAGCACCTATCTTTTCAGTGTTTCCAACTTCTTTTTGAAAACATTTGTATTCCTACGAAAAGCGTCTAGTGTTCTTGCGCGATAGATAGATAGATTTATTACGTTACAATGGGCTGAGCCCTGTGGCAACATACATTTAATATTCCAACAAAGGAATAAAAGTTAAAAAAATTATACTAATATACACATTCAATATACAAATACTTTAACACTAATTATAATCCTGAATAAATTCTGCCCCTAAATAATTTTACACTCTTCAGAAAAGTCGCTAGTAGACTTGCAGGCAAATCATTCCAGTCTTTAAAGGTCCTATTTACGAAGGAGTATTTACCCACGTCCGTTCGTTGTCTTCTATGGTAAATTTTAAATGGATGATAATTTCTCGCTACATATGTCAGTAAATGAATACGAGTTTTGATATCACTCGATTCGTCGGTCGGTTCGTCTATATACGCTTTGTATAGATCACAAAGCCTGGCCCTCTTCTAGTTGCTAGCGTCTCCGGTTCTCCCGTGCCTCTATAAATGTTATCTTTTTCTACCCGGTCTATCTGACCGGTTCTGAAGGAATCCCAACACACCGCCCCATACTCAAGGATAGGCCGAACCAAAGGCCTATAAGCGACGTGTTTGGTCTTTCGGGTACTTTTCCGCAGTATTCTATTGACTTAGTGAAGCGCCCTCCACCCTTTCCCAGTTACTGAATTTATGTGTTCTTCCAAATTTAAGTCTTTGCTCAAAGTTTCGCCAAGATATTTACAAGTGTCTACTTGTAATATATTTTCATCCCGTAATTTATATTCTACTTGAAAAACGTTTCTCATTTTTGTAAATACAATCAATTTACTTTTTGCCGCGTTTACTTTCATCCCATTTTCGTCCGGCCAACGTTGAATTCTGTTTATTTCAGATTGAAGAATATTTGCATCTTGGACGTTTACAATTTTTCTGGAAATAATAGTCATCGGCAAATAATGTTATCTGAGACTCAATGCCTATCGCCAATTCTTTATACATGCTAAAAACATTAGTGGCCCGATTACGCTTCAACTGGCTCAGATATTTCTCCATTTATCCGAACACTAAGCTTTCTGTTACTCAGAAACTCGCGAATTCAGTTTAAAATTCGTTTCTCAATGCCCGATTTTTCCAATTTCATTAAAAGAATATGATGCGCCTTATGGCCTTGTTTACGAGGGGAATATTTGCCCACATCCGTTCTTTCGCCCATTTCCCTTATTTTATAATTGTGGTATAATAGTAAACAAATGGCGTATACAGTGAATAGAATACTACTAACTAATCCAGATTACTGGTGCAAGAATAAACAAATGAATAAGGACTCATGTCTGAAAGATTCTGTGTTTTAATGTAATCACGAAGAACAAAAAAAATATTTCTTTCTTTTATTGGTTTGTATAGGTTGAATTATAGTCAGTTTAATAAGTTACTAATAAATCTAATTTCCAATAGGAGAATTCAATGGTTAAAAATTATAATATGATATTATTTTCGAACTTAATAAGTAGCGGTAAAAGTATTTCAACCTATCTTACGAGAAAAAAAGGGCTTTCTTGTTGTTATTGTTGCAACGTCCAGGGCCTTGGATGTAGGAGCAATAATACTTAATACAAATAATATTTTAAGTAATGAACTGAAGAGGTTCCGAAAGTTGAGAGCGAAACGTCTTCTTCTATATATGACTTTTGGCCACTCATTGTATTTTATCTATTGTATTAGTTTAATCTACTTATTTTGTTTCAAATTTTTAGTTAATTTATTAGTTCTTTGATGATAATTCTCTTCTTTCGACGTGATTGTGTGATACAGGCGTAACACTGACTCCCGGGAGGAAGTGGAATATTGCATTCCACAAGGATTCCAACAGACGGAACCACGCAATGAATCTGTCGCAGAGAAATTTAATAGTATTTTCGTCCTTGATGACAGTACATCCTGTAGTATGTACATCACTGTACAGAGCATGCCTCACGAGCGTATCTTTCCAAGTATTCTGTGAAGAGGTACTGTAGTATGTAAACTTCTAGAAGCAATTAAGAGAAGAATTCAACGGGCTTCCTACAGAATGTAGATTGTAATATTGTTCCCCGTAATTGTGTGTGTGAGAAAGACTGCACGTTAATGTTTTAGCTGACGCAGAGTCCCACAGGGACACGCAAGCATTCGTTTCTGCAAAAGTACTACCCAGTATTCTTACACAAACATTTTTCGAAAAGGATTTTATTTCCATAATAATTATACAATTTATTACATATATATATCGACTTTTTAAACATTAATAATAACAATATATTTTCTATATTCACTGAGCCAGTCCGACTCGACGCCAGGATCTGACAGAATCCTTCCACCAATGTATGCCTAAAGCTCAGTTCTTATTTAATTTATTCTCGTCACATTTGGGACATAATCAGTTAATTTCTTCAGTATATTAAATTTTGAAATACATATTTATACTTTAATTTTGTCAAACTAATGGGGGTCCATATTGTAACACTGTAGGACCCACCCCCAATTTTATTCGAATTTTTTGAATTTTAAAGGATATAAAAATTCAGCAAGAACATTCTAATTGGCGACAGACAGGTAAGATGTGGTTTTCCCGGCGTCCGGTTGGCGGATGGGGGCCATTCCTGTCATCTAAGCTTGTTTTGCTGAAGGAACATCCACCCTTAAGAATTTCCGAAGGACACTGCGTCATAGAAAATAGACGAAGGGCTCATGAGGATTGACGGAACAAACATCATGTGGGATATCGTTTTCCCTTGGAGTAGGGATATGCGTGATTAGCTGAGAGACGAGAAGCTGGAAAATATTAAGAAAGGTTTTAGACGTTGAGGGCGAGGTGGAAGGAGAGTTGATTAGGACGTAAAAGGGGGGAGGAATCTGGAGATTGTAACAAGAGTTGAAAGTGAGGTGTGAATTGTTGCTCTTTAGTGAGGTTATATGAAGGAAAAACTGGGTTTTCCTCAATCACCGGCAGTACAAGATTCATCCCACTTTCCACTTACAGAGGGAAAATCTACGATTCAACCCGAAAGGAAGTTCCAGTCACCTAGTAACCAGCATCACGACTGGAATGAAGATAAGACAGGTTCATCAAGTGAACTAAATCTCTGCTGCACGTGGTGGCCCCAATAAGTAATTAACCCTGATATTTAAAAATCGTCCCCTTGAATTAATTCGTTTTTAATAGCGCGCAGGACACCTAAAAAAGTGATCATTTGTATATAAATAAATAATTATATCATACCCTTAAAGTGATTTCATTAAATAATGCCGGCATAATCATTTACATTATGTATAAAGAATTTTACTGGTCTGCCTTCTAGAACATTTGCAACCAAATAATTGCCCTTGGAGGCAGTCAGGTAAAAATTTTATATACATTTTGGCATCTATTTGTTCGTCAAACTTAATTTATGACTGCATATGTAACTAATTAATAAACAGAACAAAATTACTCTATTAAGTTCTAAACGTGAAGACGAAACGTCGTAAGAATCAAATAATAATTATATTTCCAGTAATTGCTTTATTTTATAATCAAATATATATATGTCATAATTTTCAATATTTCCCATAAAAGTAATTAAATGTTTAGGCACACTGAATTGATACTTTATAGTACTAATAACAAGGCAAATTTAGTGTGAAATTAATTTCATATTTCTCTGGAACAGTTAACAGTGACACGGAAATTATAAACTTTTTTTTCAGATACTAATTACGTGTGTTTATTAACAGAATTTGTCTAGGCATTAGGACTTAATCCACAACCGAGGAGTAAGAAGAGTCACATTATTAAGCTCAACATGATTTTTGTTCACATTTGATAACAATTAGACATTTGGATGGTCACGTCGAGTCTACAGCTTGACGTCTGAAAGTAGCAATTGTAGGGATGGCCACACTCTGACCCTTTCGCTTTTCAGTTTCAAAATGTCTTATGTGTACTAGTTGGAACCGCTTTGGCCTGGTACAGAAGCGCGGCAGCAGCGTACACATGGGAAGCAACTTGGGTCATTGTTGACAGTCGGAACAAGGCAGACTGCTGGATTTCCAGTACTAATAAGATTTCACTTTATTTCAAACATGGAACTAGTAGAAAATAAATGTCTTTGGTTCTCTTTCGTCGTTAAAAAACGGCAGAAGTGACGGGCTATCTCGTATTTTAGCAACACTCTACACAAAATTGTAGTATTGAGACACAAATTTTTTAACTAAACATTATTATTTACATTTACAACTTATGTTGCGTATAGATCTTTTGCTGCTCAGTATTTGGCTTAAACATGAAGTCAAAATTTGCCGCGATGCTTTTTTGTGGCGACTTTGGCTTGAATAGATATCAAAACGACCAGCTGCAATACCATATTGATCTTACCACTACATTGTGGGTTGGAAGTTGTATCGATAAGTCAAATTATCGCCGCTAAAACTGATTTCACAAGGGATATAAGTTGACATTTGCAGCGGCGCGTACGAGTTATGGAGATGACAGCCTGGCCATTGAAGATGATCTTCTAAATTCTGAACCGTGTACAATGAGATTTAATATTTTTCACACTTTCAGTTGTGGTCTGGGTTTACTTCCTTACAAAACCTATGAGATTTAGAGAGAGTCTAGTGCGATTCATAAGTTGTTTTTGATCTAGTTTACTTCATCTCATTTTCCTAGTTGAATTCACTATTATTTCGTGCTGGAGGATATAGTACAGTGACAAAATAAAATTGTATAAATTATACTGTTAGTGTGTTCATTTATCAATATTATTCTTTCCAATAAAAAAGTATGACACTTAAAACTAAAAATAAATAACTTACGTAGACTTCTTTTCGTTTGTGTAGAAATTTTCTAAAAAATTTCGATCATTTATTCCTAGGAAAATATATCTCTGTTACTGTAGTCCCAAATTTGCCTGTTTAATATAGCTGGCCCTTTTTGTATTTTAACGATTAATAAATCAATATCAATGTATGACATAGAAACTCGCACTCGAATAATGCCGCGTCATGTTAAATATGATAAATATTGTAAAAAAAATTCATTACTGTACGGTCAAAATTATTTATAAAATCAGGACATACAGGAGCTTCCAATCTCTAGTCAGACGATACTAATCGATTCTGCGGAATAAAATCTGAGTACGTCCGTTATACTGGCTCACTTTATAAAGATGGATTTATAATGTATAACTGGTGTATGACGGAACTCAGAATGAGTATGAATAATTTTAATCCAGAGAATCGATTAATATCATCTGAATAATGATCGAAATCTCCACTCCGTTCAAAGTTTAGAAATAATTGGGATTCAAAAATGTTAACTTATTATTTTTTTTACGAACTGTTCTCTGTCCTCGATAAATATCGAGTCAGAATTCTTTATATTTTCCTAGTGGAATTCACATGTTACGACAACGTTTATTAATCAGAAGAATTGATTTGCATATATTCAATTTTGTCAGTAACATCATTGTCAGTATAATAACCTGAAAATACTCTAAGAGGACCGCCGATAGTGATAGAATCATCGTATATTTAATTATACATCGTGTAATATACTTATTCATTTAATTACTTTTCAGAATCATTAAGCAATTAATTTTAAATCTTATTTTATAAATTAAGTCACAGCAATATAGATATTATAAATGAAAAGCCGACATGATACAGCTGGGCTGTTTGGTATTTCGTCGTTAAGCAAACCGAGAGCATTGTCGTCTGAGGTGAAACGCGTGACAGCAGGGAGGCATCCCCGCTACTGACAGCCAAGAAATCTCGAGTCTTGCGGCACTGCGCTAGTGACAGGGCAGCATGTGTTGTAGGCTTGCATTTTCAACAATGTACCTCGAGTCGCACGACTGGCTGCCGCGGTGCTGTACGGGGCCTTCCACTCGCAGTCGCTGTAAACACAACACTACTTCCCTGTCTTCCTCTCATTGTCGTCCTCTTGACACATTGTCCCCCCAACATCATTGTCGTACAGGCGGCTAGGGAACGTATTCCCAAGTACGCTCAGACCCACTGGTTAAACGTCCCCACTAGGGGTGAACGCGGCAATATGAAATTTAATAGTTCCCATTGAACCTCCAGAGCGCAGGGCTGTCTATCCAAAGCAAATAATTCAAAATCATTCTACTCTTAGTGGAATTTCTCAGCGGGGTTTTGAATTGGCCATAGCTCTTGGGATTTTCGAGCTGAGCTGACTGGAACACGCTCGTCCGTGCGGGAATTGATTTCCATTCAGTTATCTGAAGCTTCTGGCAAATACGCTCTAACCAATCGAATTCACATTAACACACACATTCCAATTATTTTTTCATAATTGTCCTTTTTTTCTACAGGCGGTGCAAAGCTGATTCTAATTACCTCTACACGTGGATATTCTACATACGCTCAAATTATTTTTCTGATAATCGTGCATGTCGTAATTCGTGCTTTGATACCGTCATAACTTATCTGAGAATATTCGCGAACAGCATAAAAATATATAATATAGAAAGGACTTTTATTATGTACCTTCATATTTGACGAATTCCAAATTTTGGCAAACTTCCATATCCTGGATTCCATGAACACATGCTAAATGATTTCTAAGTTTGCTTAATAAGTGAAACTTCTGATCGCAATTTTCTTCTTGGCATTCAATCGACGGCCTTTTCTCACAGTGCATGCTTGCAGTATGATTTGCGAGAGTTTTCTTTGAAGGAAAAACTTTATCACACACATCACACGTAAATTCTCCGGTTTTTATGCGTGCTTTCAAGCCGTGAACGCGTGACTTGTGTTGAGCCAAATATCTCTTGCACTTGAGTTCTGCACCACAAATTTCGCAAAGAAAATTCATATTGCAACCTGTTTAAATAAAAAACACACTTTTTAGCAATCAGCTCAGCTCAGCTGGAAAATCCCAAGAGGAATTGCCAATTCAAAACCCCGCTGAGAAATTCCACTAAGAGTAGAATGATTTTGAATTATTTGCTTTGGATAGACAGCCCTGCGCTCTGGAGGCTCAATGGGAACTATTAAATTTCATATTGCCGCGTTCGCCAGTGGGGACGTTGACCAATCACGTTTAACCAGTGGGTCTGAGCGTACTTGGGAATGCGTTCCCTAGCCGCCTCTATTGTCGTCCTATAACCCGTTGCCACACCAACAGAACCAAATAATTACAAGTTACGTAATTATCTATGCAATCAGCATTTGACTTTCAATCAAATTGACTTCAATGCCCTAAATATTACACAAATAATAAATGAATATTTTAATCATTCGTAGCATATCTACATACCTTTTCGACGGAAGATTTAAATTATACCTCAAGCCTGGAAGTGTTTTATACGCACACAATACCCACGCATCACACTTCACAATCTGATCACTTGAACTGCCATGTTGTCTATAATTCCAATGTTTTAAGATTTCTTACCATTGATCATTATAACAATATTTATTTATTATTTTAAATCTTTTAGAATTTAAATATGATTTGACGTTCTTATAGAGAGAAACTCGTTGCCAGAAGGAGGCACTAAAGAAAACATGCGCCGCATGGGTGATTTGTAAAACGAATAATAATAATAATAATCATATTCCGTAGATCCTGTAAAGAAGCTAAGCTTCAAGGATGTGGAATGGGTCAGGGTGTACATTTATTACATTATTTTATTGTATAAAAGATAAATATACTTATAACAAATTTTTGTATTATAAACTATTATAAACTAATTAATTAATTACTCTTCTCCGATTCTTCTATAAATTCCTTTATTGAATAGAAGGAGTGGCTAAGCAAAAATGAGCATAATTCAGTCTTAAATTTACCTTGATTATCGGACAACTGTTTAATTCTGTGCGGCAGTCTGTTGAAGATGGATATCCCTGAATAATGCACACCTTTCTGTGCAATTGACAATGTTTTACATTTTTTATACAGATTATTTTTGTTCCTTGTATTGAAGGGATGAATATCAGTATTATTCAAAAATAAGTGCCTATTTGTGATTACAAATAACATCAATGAATAAATGTATTGGCACGTTAAAGTGAAAATGCCTAACTTTTTGAACAGAGTTCTGCAAGAAGTTCGTGAGGAAACCTGACATATTGCTCTAATAACACGTTTTTGACTAATAAAAATCTTATCTATGCCTACTGAGTTGCCCCAAAATATAATACCATATGATAAAACAGAATGAAAATATGCAAAGTATACTAATTTTCTTGTTTTTAAATCACTGAAGGTGGACATTGCTCTGACAGCATATGTAGCTGAGCTGAGTTTCTTAAGTAATTGATTAATCTGATCAGTCCAATTTAATTTATTATTTACTAAGAGACCTAAGAATTTAACAGAGGAAGTTTCATTTACATTTTTGCTGTCGTATTTAAGTGTTATAGTTGTGTTGAGTGTCTGAAATTACATAAAATGTGTTTTGTCATAGTTATTTGTTAGTCCGTTCGCATTAAACCATGTTAGCAGGTTAGTTAAATTATTGTTACTTGCCTCTTCTAGTGTGTCTTTGTTACTTTTTACTATTACACTAGTATCATCTGCAAAGAGGATAGCTTTAGAAGTTGAATCTATGGTATTAGGAAGATCATTTATATATATAAGGATTAATGATGGCCCTAATACTGATCCCTGTGGGACCCCAGTTTTAATAATTGCCCAATCTGATTTATGTATTTCACCTATGCAAGAGTCTTTTAATACTACTCTTTGCATTCTATTTTGTAAGTATGAATTAAACCAAGAAAATGAAGTTCCTGTTATTCCATAGTACCTTAGTTTTTCTAGCAATATACTATGGTCTACACATCAAAAGCTTTACTTAAGTCACAGAATATACCTAATGGGTGATTTTTTTTATTTAATTCTTCTACTATGTCGTCTAAAAGAGTAAAGATCGCTTTCTCGGTTGAATATCCTTTTCTAAACCCAAACTGTGAATCGGTGAGTAAATTATGTTTGTTCAGATGTTTTATAACTCTGTTGTATACTACTCTTTCAAAAATGTTTGATAATACTGGCAACAGCGATAATTTGATATATCTTCTTTATTCCCTTGTTTGTACAGTGGAGTGACTAAAGCACATAATACTGTCAAGTATTCTGAGAGGTTTAAACATCATTCATTCAACAATTTTAATAACCTATATTTAGGGTTACGTAAACATTATTAATAAAAACTCTTCTATAAGGGTTTAGTTGCAATAATAACATTTTCTTTACTTGAGAAACGAAAATACTCTCATATTTATACAACAATGATTTTTCATCAATACATTTCACTTAAAGTACTTCCGCGATTGTAATTGAACGTAAGGATATGTTAATTTAACGTAAACGACGTATGTTCTACTAATATATTTAAAACAATATTTAGAGACGATTGAATACTAGAAATAGAAAACTCGGAAAAGAGGTCTTGTAGTATGTCACAATTCAAAATTTTTATTCCTTTTTGGTTACAATGAAGAGCGCTTAATTTTTTTGACTAGGAGTTTCCGAAGTATACTAGCTTAAAAATATTTTGTAATACATGAAAGTTACATTGAAAAAATAAAATATACTTTATGGTCATTAACTTTAATATTTTATAGCAGTACTAATTTCCTTAACAAGTATGCATATTAGAAAGCTAATGTTTAAGTTAATTGTATACATGTGTCCCATCCGATAGTTGTTAAATAAAAACATTTACTTTCACTTTATATGCTTCAAAAATATTTACCATTCTCTGTTCGTTTTTCGTACGTGATATTAACTATGAAATAAATGATTTAAAACTGTTTACTTTCAGGCAATTTTATGCAACTTAAAAGCCCAAGATAATTTCTTAATTTCTGCATATTTCACACCAACAGAACCAAATAATTATCATATTTAATTTGATTATAAGCATATATATAGCAACTCCTATTTAACCCTTCTTTACTCATTAGTAATACAAGATTTCTTTTGTCTGTCCTGCATTCAATTTATATTACATGACGTAATTATGTTGGTCGAATAAACATCTAAATTCTTGGACTAAAAAGACAATGAATTGTTACGAGCTCTAAAATAAATAATTAATATTGCTGATCTCCAAATTTTCTCTACAACAACGTAAATCGTATAAAATTCTTGTGAGCATAAGTAACTACATATTTTTTATATAATTGAGCAATTTTAGGATTCAATTATCCGTCTCAGTAATGGAATAGATTTTAATTGTAAGCATTTATTATAACTTCATTAAATATTGTTCAGGAAAAACAATTATTTCTGCATTACGTAATGACAAAATAATCCTGCTAATTAAGTAATTTTTCAAACTCCAGAATTAAGTTTCCTTTACCGACGACAATTGTTATTATTCGTCTGTTTTCCTTTCTTGGATAAGAATTTAATTTACATATGCTGATTTCCCTCAACCACTTTATTTTCTCTCAGGTGCTTTCTTGTTATCAAAGTAAACAAATTCCTATTTGTCTGCAAGTTCTGGAAAAATTACGAATCTACTTTTATTAACGTTAAAGTGACTCCTGCAGATATTCACATCTGTAATATACTGCGGTGTTACTGACGCAAATAATTGAAATGACAGAAACGCTATTTAATAAAATGTAAATCTAATTTGCAATGCTTGAGAATACTAAATGCTGTGTGAATATTACGCGTCTTATTGTAAACATTTATTTGTTCAACAAAATATGTCATGTATGATTTATAAGAAATCATAAATTTTGTAACGAATGCAATTTATTTTTTCCAAATTTATTATATATTTATTAAAAGATTTATCTAATCCGCATTTCTCTGAGGTAACAATGGTTCACACGGTACGGTAATAACAATTAAATCTTGCAATACGTATTATTGTCACAGCCGTCTTAGATCCTTTCGAAGACGATTTTCTCATGTCGGCCTCCTGAACTATTTCTGGTTGGATTCCCGACTCTGATAATTGCTTTATTAGGTGATAATATTCAAACCTCACATAAAATATAAGTGCCACAGCCTTTCTTAGTTCTATGTTCTCTTAATCCTCTCCTGTCTTTATCTCAAAACTCCAAGGACAGCAACTGGCTGCATATTATCAAAGAAGAAAGAAAAACATGGTAACAGTAGAGACCAAAAAACATCAGGAAATTTTGACGGAAGTTATCGTGTTGCTCTCCATCTAACATTCCCTACCATGGCTGTCCACACGAAGTCTCGACTTAATTCTTTCAGATATCAAACGTCTGTCGAAGCTTCAAGATATTTTTTTTACACTCCTAGCAACTCAATTTCGACCAGAACTCAATGCACATTTGATCAATTTGCACAATGTCCATTCTTCACTGAATTCCTAGAAATGAGGTTGTGAATATTGTGATACTGTAGATGAGCCTAGCTTAGGTTTAGAGGAGTGGGTGGATGTTAAATCGGTCCTCGTGTTGTCGACTCAACTTGCTCATTGGTAGAGTGTCGGCCCAGAAAGCGAGAGGTCATGGGCCCGAATCCTGGGTCCCGTTGACATTTTTTACATTATTGTCTTTCTTCCGAATAGTCATTTGTAAATAAACATTGACATAATTGTAGTATAGTTTCAATTTTTCTAAAAAAGATTTTTATTATATATATATTATATTTATACTTGCAAAAATGAACTTATCGAATATTAGAATTTTGTTAAAAGACTGATTTTTAATTAGTATGATAATAATTTTCCCTATGTTAAGCAGTCACATTAATTAACCAAAAGTAAAATTTAATTTTGATTTCATCAGGAGCTTTCGGCATCTACATAATTTAAAGACAATTTTTATGGAATATGCTTAAAATTATAACAATATAAAACAAATTTGTTTTATTTCAATGATTTAATGTTAAAATATTGTACATACCCTCAAGTGATTTAGTATATATATAATATATATATATATAATTTCAAAATTTCTTTTTAGATTGTACGTGATTCCAGTCTGTGCTGGCCTACACAGCATTTATCGAACAGTGTTTCGAATCCTGGCATGGACTTAGATGTTTGTGTCATCATGGTCGCGAAGACTGGGATTAAGATTACTGGAGAATCGATACGCTGTCCACGTTTCGCTCCAAATTCGGAATGTGTCATGCAAGCTGACTGTCCACAGTCAACCCGGTAGGCCCAGGTCCTCGATGGTCTGTAGCGTCAAAGAAGAAGAAACATTCCTCTGTAAAAATATGCACCTTTCTTCCTTAAACGAGGACATAATTTTATTTTGTTTCAAAGTAAAAATCTCATTATAAAGTCTTTTTAAGCAGTAGGCTAATTAATACGTCACTGCTTTATTTTCTTCAGAATAATAGTTTGTCAATTTTCCAATATTTATACTGCATACAATCCCTGACCGTTTTATGTCTAACAGATTATTAATAAATTTTATGAACTTATTTTTCATTAAAATTAACAAACAAATACGCAGGAAATTTTTATTTTTATAATGTATACAGTTCTAAACAAAATTGGGAAAAAGCAAACAATATGGAGGACATTGACTAAGAGAAGGGATAGATTAATAGACCACGTTTTAAGACACGACAGTCTCGTAAAATAAGCATCCGAGGGACGTTGTGGGGTAAGAACAGAAGAGGGAGGTCAAGTATAGAATAGCCTAAGAAGATTAGGAGGATGTTGGGTGTTCTAATAATAAGAAAATGAAAAGACTTGCGCAAGATAGGTTAGCATGGAGGGTTGCATGAAACCAGTCTTAGGACTGAATACCACAACAACAGTAGAAGTTTCTTGAGAACTTTGGTAACATCCCAACTACATGGGTAGCAAATATGAGCAATGAAGCCACCAAATAAATACCATTTTATAAAATATGTTCACTTTTTATTAATTTTTCTTAACTTTTTGACAATTAGTTTCGACATAATAAATGTACTTATTATGCCAAAACAGGGAAATATTAGGAAAAGTAATAAAACAACTGGCACATATTATTTGTTTATAATTACAGTTACATATATTTTTATAGTACTGCTTTCACAGATTGTACGACGATTTAAAATTTCATAATTCAATTAGCTACTGAAAAATACAAAATTATAATAAATAGTATGGTTAGACATTATTAAAATCTGAGGCCCGTAAACACTGAATATTCAAATAAATGATAACAGTATTTATATTAAAATATTAAGAATTAAGACACGTAAAGTGGTTAACATTCTTACGTATTAAATAGCTTTAACAAATTTAACATATTTCGTAAAGTTCTTTAATATAATATACAACATATAGCAACACTTACTAAATTTGAAGATTACCCACACCGATAAAGTAATATTTGTGGTCCACTAAACACATACCCATGCTTTGTGTTATTTGAACTATACAAAATATATATATTACGTTTTATAGACTTTCTTCAATATTGTACATGTTTTATTGCTATAGTGCTTGTACAACAAAACACTTATTAAAAAAATGTATTTGCCAAATATTTGTAGGTTTGAATCTACGTTAAATAATTTCATCATATCCTTGGTTCCTGTTTTCATAGCGTAGTGCATTTTACAAGTCGTTAATAAAATAATTAGCTTCACAATTTATACAAGAAAATTAGTTACTCTTCAGATTATATATAATACACGAATACACAATATTTTACATGTTAGAATCAGCAAAGCTCAGCTACACCTGTCAGATATATTTCACGTAGTGATTCTGACAGGTGAATACACATAATTCGTTTCAATCGTGTTTATCTGGATGTCTGATTCTACGAAAGTGAGATTTAGTTCGAAATATAAGTGGGACAATATTAGGGATTCCGGGAAATACCTCTTTATTGCCACTCGTCACAAGCACTTTGGATCTTAACAGGAATGGGCTAGAGGATAATCCCCTGTTTTGTACAAAGGAAGGTGTTCCATGTATGGAGTCAGGACCCTGATAGTTTGGTAGCTCCGAAGCAGGGGGAAAACAGGATAGTTCCTTAAAAATTAATGTCTCTTATCCTTTTCCCTCTCCATAGATGCCTTCATATAGAAGGAAATGAACTGGAAAAGCCTCTCCCAAGCTTCCTGCAGTTCCGGAGTCCACTCTTTCTCCAGCGAGGGACGAATGGCCTGGATGAATTGCGGTCCAATCAACTGAAACATAGAAATAATTAGTTGATTTCATTGAGTTGCCTAGAGAAGTCTGGACTATCTAGTACATCCTATGAAACCTCTTAATCCAAAACAGGAAATGAGTGTAATAAAAGTAAAGGATTTTTTTAAGTGTCATTCAAATGATGGAAACTTCTTTAATTGGTTATATATTCGGAAAATTTTCTATTATCTTTAAATTGAGTAGTCATAATGTAATATAGTTCGGGCCCATCTAGTTTCAACTTGTGTTATCTGATCACCGGACGCTGGTGATGAGAATCAAGACATAGGAATGCAGCGACGGATTCCTGAGGCTAGGGTTGAGTTACTCTGCTAAGCTAGCTAAAGTCTAGAACGAACCAGTGGGGAGAAACAACACCAGACCCCAACGTGACTAAATCTGGGATTTTATTGTGGTGGCAAACGGAATAAGGGGGGGGGGAACTTTCTGAGCTAGGAAGACATCCGTCATTGTTCATCTCTCCTACTGGTAACTGCCTCCTGGGCTCCCTAAAGCTCAGCCTTTCATTTTATTATTAAATCTTCAAAATCCATTTGATTTCGTTCAGGTTTCGACGGCTTGGTAAATGAAACCCTTCGTACTTTCCTATCGACTATCCTGAATTCTGATTTCTTCGGTCGCTGAAGAAGAGACGACGACGAAAATATCCTGAGTCCAACTTCCTTTCAATCTGATCAATTTCCGTTCTCAACTAAGAACTGAAATTGAACATCCATCTTATTTTTGTTTTCTCCGAGTTTTATCCCGGACCACACATTTTAAATGACTTCACTTTTCTAAAAAATTCTTAAAACTCTTACTCATTGATCTTTCGTCCCTCAAGAACGTCTATGAGTGGGATGTCCATCTTAAGCTTTCCTGGCCCACATTGATATAAGGCGAATCGTTCTGGACCGGATAAAACTTGTATTATCAAGGATAGTGGATTATTATTCAAACGCAAATGAATATTTTAAGTTTTAACTAGTGACTAAAAGACTAATGTGGCACTTGGCACTCCAGTCGTTATACTAATGCATCAGTATACAGTATACAATCATTACAATTCTCAAGAAGTAATATATTATTGTATTTAATTTTAAACAAATATGAAGCGAGGAAATGGAGGAAAATGAAATTAGAAAACTTATGACATTGAGAAAGTAAATTGAAGTACTGAATATAATTAGAAGAAACCATTTTTAAAAGTAAAGATAAAACCATTCAAGTTTTTTCCACTTATTTTAACCTTCCTGAAGTTAGATTACTTATTTCCTTTGTAAAGAGGTACCTATCTCAATTTTTAAACAACTGATTTAAAGTCACTCATGTCTTAATCTTTGTATATTCCGTTTGGCCGTTGAATTTTCTTTATTGATATTACAAATAAACTATATTTTAACTTCCATAATATTTAAATTTATTAACTTATTATAATTATATTATTTTCTATCCATATTTAAATTAAATAAATTCTCAGTACCAAATGTAAAATTATATACTTCAGGATCCAATTTAATGTCAATACCTAATGACTGGAAAGAATTTATTGCTGATATAGCTGCATATGTATCATAATTTGACGTAATGTTGAATAATTAACGTCAGAAATAACTAATTCATTAAAGGTCTTAATAAATTGTATTATTTAAAATTTATAACAAGGGTTATTCAAACAAACTTCCTATCAAAAATGCAGAAACAATTTCTCCCTCATTAAAAGAGATCTCAGAAAAATATCTTGTCTGTGACTAATAAGCAGAACGCTCCAAAAATGTTTTATACTTCTGAAATATAACACTATTCAGTTATATATCAATCTAAGCATTTGTTGAGCCCGTATTTCATGGTAATTTTCAATGGATGTTATTTAATATTTTAAAAATAAATCTTTATCCGGTTAAGTTCATAGAAATAATTTTTCGTAACTAAATAACCTCAATCAGAATGCATCATTAATGTATTTTTCTTATTCAATTACTGGAGGTCACAGTATACCTTAATTATTACGTACTTACTAACAACTGTATTCTTACTATCAAGGTATTCTATAATTTCAGTTAAAATAAGGCCAAGACAGACAAAAATTAGTGAAACATAAAATATAATTGAAAAACAACTACATGTTTCTGTCCTGATATGGACCATCTTCAGGTTGAACTCAGTTCAACTCTTCAAGTTTAACCTGATGATAGTCCATATCAGGACCGAAAAGTGTGGTTGTTTTTCAATTATATTTTATGTTTCACTAATTTTTGTCTGTTTTGGCCTTATTTTAAATTATATTAAACGTATAGACATTAATAACTATTTTATTCTTTAATTTAATTGAAAATACCTAATAATAATAAATTATTTATTTAGCAAATAAATGCTTCTAATGTTACTAATTGTAGTAAATTATTATACGATGTAAATATAAACTATTCCATACATAACGAATATTTTAGTTATAAATAAAAATGCGATTTAGACGATAAATGGTATCTTGTAGTAATACAAATTGAACGTGAAGATGAGAGCTGATGTTGACCTGAAGGAAGTTTAAGAGAACACGTGTGGACCAGGCCAACAACCCCGGCCGACATCCAATAAAACTGCCAGCAAAGTTCCAAGAACGAAGTAAAAGGATGTTACAGGGACTTTGCGAGCATTAATCGTAGAATAACGACTCTACACTTTTCGAGAAACTTACTGCACAGAGCTGTGTGAAAATCAATGCCTTCTAAAATAGTTAAAGTCTGCTAATTTACAGACAGGTAGAAATGATAAATAATATTCGGTTACGTGAGGAACAAGTGGCATTAAATTCGGAAGAATCAACAAACGAAATAAAAAATCTTTTTTAAAATAAAAACTAAATAACAATAACAGATCTGTTAGTAAATAAGCAAGTAAATGCGTCTGAAATTATTCTTCCAAAATGCGTATCGCATCGGATATATTTTGCAACACTTGAAATAAGAAAAATGTTCCTTAAATTTTTTAGTAATTATTTGCTAAAATTATACTTCCTTCTTGCTAAAATTTCTCAAATATTCATAGAACTTCTCTAAAATAGTATTTCTCGGAGAAACTTAATTATTCTTATAAAAGGAAATTTTTTATGTTATACACCTTTGTTTCAACTGAAATTTGTTTCACTCGGTGTTTAGATCCGTGCCTTTATCAATTCTTATTGTCTCCAAGCTTCTACAGTGCAGGGTGTCAATAAATGAACGTCCAAGTTATAATAAAATTAATAGCATTAACTGTAAGCGTTACAGATTCTTGTTTCAAGAACTCAATTAAAGAGTAATTCAAACAGCTTTACATAAAAATATGCGCGAGTGGCAAGCATATTTTTGTTATTAATCCCACGGTGGACATTCGTAAAGGACGAGAAGACTTCACCAGGTGAGGCCTACATTCAAGGCGTCAAACCACTAACATCAAGGATTTTTTCCCGAAATTATTCTGTTCACTACCATTTTTTCGTTTGTGGCTTTATTAAACAATCTGTCTTCGTTAAACTTATATATTATGATTTGCCAGAGTTGAGAGACAATAGAATAGCCTAAAGCTTCCATTACTGCTGGCTTGTTATCCAAAGAGTGGGAACGTCTAGATTTTAGGTTTGATGTGTGTCTTATAAATAAAGGTGAATATATTAAACCTTTGCAAGCACAACTAGGTTGGTTTACCTTCAATTTGACGTATGATTTGGAATAAAAAGTCTAAACCTAACTGTTATAATATACGATAGACAGAACTTTATTTTAAGGACACCTGATATTTTTCTCTTGACCAATAAATAAATATAACCCATACTTGACATATATATATATATATAAAAGTATGTTGTGTTATGATGTGTAATGATAAAACACTACAAAATAAAGAATTTGGCGGTGCAAAATAAAAACAGGCGGCCATAGAAATATTGAAGAAGGTTACAGATAAGATAATAAAGTCTATACAGTTTGGCGCCGGATTGGGTTTCCTTAAAACTTTGAGGAGCATCGAGTCCCCACCACCGAAGGAAATCGAAAGATGGAGTGGATAAATAAGTTAAAAACGGATAAAAATTGATTACAGGACATAAAACAGTGGACATTAAAGAGTATGAAGTTGTAAAGTAAGAGATTGGAGATTACAAAGGAGAAGATTAAATAAGAAAGTTGTTCCTTTTACAATAAGGAAGACGAGAGGCATCTGTGGTGACCGGTTTGAGATCTGAGGACGAGCGGCGAGTTCCGGGCTAAACTGAAAAACGGTAATTTCTCTCGAATGAAGGATTTCTCGGTGTAAGTACTTTACAAAGTTTTCTCGGGCTTCTAACCGGGTGA
The DNA here is from genome assembly GCA_034510155.1 of Eucriotettix oculatus. Classification (NCBI taxonomy): domain Eukaryota; kingdom Metazoa; phylum Arthropoda; class Insecta; order Orthoptera; family Tetrigidae; genus Eucriotettix; species Eucriotettix oculatus. The sequence continues at coordinate 25,742,277 of CM067378.1, read as the reverse complement.
ACACACAGTTATTCCACGACGTTTCGCCAGCTCTCACTGCTACCATCTTCTGGTGAAGATGACAGCTGCCGAAACGTCGTGGAATTACTGTGTTCACCCGGTTAGAAGCCTGAGAAAACCTTGTAAGGTAATTACTCTGTTTGCAACCTTTTGCCAATATCCACAAACGGCCAATTCCGCGTATGGTTTATGTCTGTACATATTTTTCTATGAGAAGGCCCGCAAAGGCGACCCCGTGATAGATCTTATATCTGTAAATGTTAATTGGTAGGAAATGTAATGCTTACAAATAGTGTATAAAATGTAAATCATAAAAAGGGAAGGATTTATATATTAAATTTGATTCAATAATTTTATATTGTCAGTAAGTTACATGATACAATAATTCTTTGTTCTAAACTAAACAAATGGATGTATTCATTCGAATCCTATGAGCTCCGGGGATCATTTTATTGTTTTCATCCAATTTTTCAAAAAGAGACCACTATTTTGACTTCATAATACAGTTATAGATCATATCCTAAAATATTGATTAGCAATTGTAATACACAACACAAATCAGTTTTTCGAGGTATTTAATTTCGAAAACCAAGGGAAATTATTTATACGTGTGTGTTGGAAAGTGGGGAAAGTATACACGATTTTGTTGCATTACAAAGTGTCCGGTCATGCTTAGCTCAAGCCCTGCTTTGGTCTCAAGGGGTTTAATTAGCATCCGCCGCACTGTGTAATGCAGAACGCATGTTAATGCGTATTGAGGCTGCTCAGACACTGTGCTGACGCCTCTCTCAGCTCTGAAGTTCGCTGAACATCCTGAAAGAAAGCAGACTCACTCCGATGCATTATTATATAACTATTGCTATCTACACTAAGAATAAATTAAGCTCACAAGAAAACACAGGAGAAACATGATGCCACAAAACCACACTTTATAATGCTATCTGGGTACCCGGCATTACAAGCTCTTTTATTTGTATTAGCATTAATAATGAATTAGTAAGACTTTAATCTCAAAGTCAACGTGTCATTCGGTTGCCATAAGTCCTTGATGGACACACATCGAATTATCCCGATTGGCCGTTAGCTTCATTAAATATGCACGGCATCTTAAGAGAGCCTAAAACACCCGATGGACTGACAAAGATAAAGATACACAGCAGTATTTTTAACAAATTATAATTTAAATGTAACCGTAGTAACATTAACCTAGCTGCGATGTATTGAACTAACTTAGATATTATTTTTGTTAACATTGCGTTCTATTTATGAATAAGAAAGCCTACGTCAATTTAAATTCATAATCGTTTCCAAATGTACAATCAACATACACTACTATATGTAATTAAAATGTTATAACATATAACCACAATGTGTTCGCATCCTGTTTTATTAAAGTTTCCAAATTTGAAATGTTATTTATAATCATACAATATAGGGCGTGTGAACGAAACGTTAGTTATTTCATTCACCAGTGAACGTTTGAAATAATTTATATTATTAAATATAATTAGTCTCGATTCCGTTACTATGCGTTAAAAACATAATTTATAATATTTTTTATGCTGTAGTAGCCATTCTATTGCAGTTTATAACACATAAGGCACAGTAACTTTGTCTTAATCAATAATAACGGCCACTTTAGGAATCGTTTCAAGTATTTATATTTGTTCTATTGGGGAAAGAAGAATGAGATTAAGTAGGGTATATCGCTGTATGAATGAGAGGGGGCGGGGGAGAAGAGAATGGAGGTATACTTGGAGAGAAGTTAGAAAGGACGTAAACAGACAACCTAAAACTGTATTGCTTATGCCAGATTTAAATATTTGTAAATGTTGAAATAAATTTGTTTCAAATTGGAATGTGAAGCCTTTTAATAATTTAGAAAGAAGACGAGAAGTTGCTCTTATTCAGAAAGAAGAAATGTGTGTTTGGAATAATGATTTTTTTAAAATTTACTAGATAGCTTTTATATAATGATAGTACAGTTGTTTTTACATTAAATACTGTAGGAATAATGGATTATCATTTAAAGGGAAGTTAGATTTATGCTTACAAATTAAATTAAATGGTAGTATTCTTGATAAGCTCTTGAATTTGGATTGATGGAAGAGTAATGGAGAAATAATATGGATAATATTAGCATTGTTGAAATATTATGAAGGAAACGTTACACATTGTCGAGATTAAGAAATCCTTGCTCTATCAGCTGATTTTCAGGTTTGCAATTTGGCCTGAATAAATGTTCTCAATTCATTATAATAACTAAACTTAAAGCAGGGAAAGAAGATAGAGTTAATAAAATTTTAAATATACTTTAATACCAATATAGAAGTCAGGCATTATAACCTCTGGCAGTGGTATAAATAATACTTATTACTTGTACGAGGCGTGTGCTTGAAGGCATTCGGCCAGACGATTGAATAATCTTGCGTACTGTATATGATGTGAAATCGGAAACGGTCCGAAGGATTGTCACACAATGTTTCGCAGAACTATTAATGTTCTAACATATGGACCAAATAATTGTGACCAAATAATTACCAGATCTGACAATGAAAGGAAATGAAAATTGACACGTCCAGGGAATTTACGGTAGGGTAAATATGTCTACAATGTAATCTAGTGATTACATATATACACTCTTTTTATCGGCGCGTTAATTACAACTCATTTTCCTTTAGTAGGTTTTGTAAGTACTAATAAAGTCCGTTCAAGTAAATTTTAAAAAAAATTATTTATAAAGGTCGCATCGACTGCCTGGTCATTAGCGATCACAGTGACAATTATTTACATATTATTATACAATTATTTATTTACATCTTATTTACAATTAGGAATTTACCAAATAAGTGGCTGGTTAAGTCCATTTTTCTGTTCGTTAACCACTAATTAATTATTTACTTCCATTACAGTAAAAGTTTATTAGACAGACTTAATTTAAAATGCATCTATATTATATTCTTGCAGCTCACTCTACAAAACAATTATTTTATAAGTACTAAAACAATCTCGTTCGAAATAAAGATTAATTGGACGCTGAATATAAACATATTCAAATGGTGGATAGCAGTTTAAATAGTCTCAAAGATTTCTACCATCCCGCGTGAAAGCCGTTCAAGCGTTTAACTGACGATGGAAAAGTCTGAGCCCAAAAAGTTATAATCAGATTTTGGATCGATCGTTATTCAGTCACGAAATAGTGGCTGACAGTTTAATGGTGCTTAAGGTTTTGTTTCGATGAAGATGTGTCGAAATCAGTCAAACCATTTTTTGTTGAAAGCAAACGAAATCAGAATTCATATGGTAACGGATGTAGTGAAGTATTATTTTATTAACATAAACAAAGTTGTAATGGTTTACGCTGTTTAATGTTATTATCACAATATTCTAAATTATAAGATCAATGTATTGATATGAGAAGAATAAATAAAACATTTACTATTCCAAGAATGCTACAGATATTTCCTTAATTGATTTGAGCGCCATAGTATATAAATATTAGGAAAGAACAGTCGCCGAAAAATTTAGGAAAGAAAACTATGTATAGATTGATTTCTTTAATGTTAAAATACAGCAGGAGCAAAGCGAGTTTCAAAAATCTAAGAATTATGTCAGGCTAAGTTAATTTACGTCTCCTCAATCTTTCTCTAAAAAAATTTAGGTTGGCATTACGGCTTTGTCTGTTCAGCGGGCAATATTTCCTGGGCTATGTTTCAGAGTTATCACATCAGTCAGCTTTGCAGTCTAGTGACATAAAGATGGCAGCGCCATTCCTGATTACACCAAAGAATATGGTGTAATCTTGTAACAGGAGCCTACCATTGAGCAACCATCTTGACATATTTTCATTACGTTATGCTATAGTTAGATTTAGAAAAAAGCTTTTGTTAATGTAAACTGGAACAGGCTACTGAAAGTTTTGAAGACAGGAATAAAGTATCGAACCTCTACAGAAGGTATTCAGGAATAATTAGAAATAAAATAAAGCAGAAATAAAGAAAGGAGTAATAAAAAGATGCAGTTTGTCGTCCATACACTTTAACTTATATATAGGACAACCGATAAAGAAATTTAGAAAGGAATATGGAAAAGTAATCATACTTCAAGGAGAATAAATTAAACCCTAAGGTTTTCTGAAGATACTGTGGTATTACGGTAGTCTGAAGTAGAATATAAATAACGTGGCTATATTTTGTAAATAATTATCGTTAGTAATGCACTAAGTTTATGTTTGATTCTGTTTCTGGTAAAAGTTGGCGTTACAAATAAAATATATGTAATGTTGAACATATTTTCTAAAGAATGCATGTCAATTTTATAAATTAAAAAATAAAAGTTAAATAATCCTCACGAGAATCATCAAAATATTCTTCCCTCCGTTAGACTTTAATTGCACAGTTAAAGCTAAAGCCACTTTAATATATTTAAAATTGGAAAAAAAGGCCAGGTGGAAACCTAACAATCAATCAATCGTCACAAATATCATCAAAATATTTTTCTCTCCCTTCGACTTTAATTGCACAGGTAAATCTAAAACCACTTTAATATATTTCAAATTGAGGCGGAAATGAACTGAGAAGAGAAGCCTACTACAAACAATTCATTATATGGCGGCCATGAGAATTCTGGATCCCAATCAAGGAAAAATGCAAACCTGGCAGAGAAGGGCTATAACGCAATAGTAGCCGGATATAATTGTGTAAAGAATGTTATGCTTGAACAAATTTATCGAATAAATTTGCTTTAGTAAATAGTACGTTTAAACGCCGGTTTCAACAGAGAAAGAATAAAGGCTCATGAGCAAGATTCCGAAAGCTGTAATACAAAAAATTGAATTAACTATTATTCAAGTCAACCTAAGCGAGTAAAGTTGTCACTAAATGTGAATACAATACGTATTTTATTTATGTTGGTTTTTTTAATCAAATATAACTCTTGTATAATAAATAATTTATATAAACAAATCCTTTTTTGCATCAATTTAATCAATTGCTACCATACAATTTGAATTAAAGTAAATGAATTATTATTCGGAAGATAACCTATTTATAGAATTTTTAATTAAAATTTAGGTTAACTTTTTCAAATTTAAAATAGCATTCATTAGCGAAGATATCTTCTTCTTAATTAAATATGAATTACGTTCTCAAAATTATCAGAAGCCAAACCAACTAAAAGCTATACTATTTAAAATGTGTGACTGTTTTAAGGTGGGCTACATCAATGGCTCATTAGGGTTAAAAACAATCGTTATTCATTAACAGAAAAATATTCAAATATTAACCAGAACAAAATAATATATTTTCATGAATTTTATAGGCCTGTGAATGATTGTGATACAGTTATATTGAACGATAGATTTTGTTGGAATATGATACCTGTGACTAGTATAAGTAAATTAATATAACCTGAAGAAATCACAGGACATGTTAAAATCAGCTGATAAAATTATCCACATTGGCGGAGGTAATTTACAATTCTGAGACGCCTTAGAAAAGCACACTAATTAGGACACAAAGGAATGTTTATTAACTGTTGTAATGGCAAATTTCGGAGCGGGTTCCACTCGCCTTTGTTCCCGAGGAGAAATGAAGTACTTTGCTTTGTAACATTCCGCGCGAACAACTTTGAGCCGTAATTCCACATGGGACGGACCATAAAAAAGGACAGACTGGATTGTCGTCGTAATGAAGTGACGAGCGGATTGCATTAGCCGAAACGTCGAAATCCGATTAAAAGAATTCGTCTTCTCGAAAATGTGTGCAATGTTAAGAAACGGAGAGTAATACCAAAGAATTATTTCATGCAGTAAATATATTTTTAAAAAGGTGTCTTTAAACCATTTCTTGTCTGTAGATGGTAATACTACTTGATGGATTAATTTCAGATATGAGATTCATTGATTATATACAAGGATAACATTATCGTATTGTGAATGCTTCAAAATACAAAATTTTCTAAAATACGTAATAGAAACGTACAAGTCATTTTAAAAATTACTAGTTCTATATATTGTTACTGAATGTAATAGACAAATCATTTTCCAATAGAAGTTATTACTTCTAATTTTAATACACTTTTTTGCGTTAACAGGGTACAGGAGGGTGATCCCAAACAGGCCTCTCCCCTTTAGTATCATAGGAAGGGAATTGAAAAGGGGGGATGCGGAAGGTAGAGCAAGGTAGCCAAGGGTTAACTAGGGCCCCCGGGCTATGGTTTAAGGATCCTACCCGGTGTATCACCTAAAGATATGCAGGGCCTGCATCAGGTAGGTCGGGCATTGGGTACTCACGCCCTTCCGAATGACGGGAGACGAGTTTTATGTGGGGTGTCAGCATTCCATTCTCCATGTTTCCACCAGTTTTAGGAGGTAGTTGGCCGGCAGATCCAATGGGATCAGCGGGCAACTCTTGCCATATGCCCAAGGTCTTCGACCCCAGTACATATACCTCCTAAAATAGGTGTCTCGGCATGTGAGAATTTTGATAAAAAACCCAGATTGGGTGCGAGGAATTCCCGACATAATCAGGTGAGCCCCACAGTCACTCCGGGGAGAAACTCTCACACGCATTCCTCTGTTAATACACTTTTATTAAAGACTGATTTAAATAAAAAATTATTAAGAAAATCTAAAGGGAATAATATTAACCAGGAAATTGAACCCTTCAACTTCCGCTTACCGGGCGGGTGCTCTAAACATTGAATTGATTATTAAATATTCGCTATATGGTTTATTAAAGGAGCCAAAGATTCGATCACGACAAATAATTTGTTTATAAGATTATTTCTTCAAATAGTGAGTTATGTTACTTCGGCCAAACTGAAAGAGCATTGATTAAGAGGACGTAAGGATAAATCTAATTTTAAACTTAAATCAATTAAATACTATAAGATTACTTAACATTTTTATAGATTAGAAATATTTTTAAAAAAACGCAACAATATTTCAGGAAACTGATGATTTTGGAAATGTTATTTATTAAGAGTTAATTAGCCTGACACCGCAAATCTCAACAAAATTATTGTCTTCTTTAATTATTTTCTTTTTTACTTCTTTCCTTTACTTATCATTCTATTAAGAACTGTAAGCTAAATTAAAATTAACTTTCTTGTAACTTCTTCTGATATATTACAATTTCACGGGTGTTGTAGTAATTTTCCGCTATCACTATATTAAACAATTTTTGTTTCTTTTCCCTTATTTTATTAAAAAAGTCAATTAGGAAGGAATTAGAAATATGGATGCTGAAGGGAGAGGAAGGAAGAAAGCATAAGATTAACTAAGGCTCCTGTCTGCCATTCGTCAAATAGTGATGCAGGACAAAGTTTGAAAACCTATATCAGGTAGGTTGGGCTTTATAATACATGCCTCACGCTCTTCCGTTTCACGGGAGATGAGTTTGTTGTGAGCTCGACTTGTTTAGGAAGCTACTGGCCGACTGATCTAAAGGATCAGTGGACAACTCTATGATATACCTAAGGTCTGCGACCCTGGAACTCAGATCCACCCAAAAAAAGGCAGAGGTTTAACGACATCTCAATGCAAGGAAAGGTACGAAGCCAACTAAAAAACAGTACCAGTTCTACAAATCGACATAAAAATAATAATACTTTAAAAGTAAATGTTTTATAAAACATTTTAGTTAAAACAACGAAAATGTAATCCAGAAGAATAATATCTGTAACAAAAATCTAAGGGAATTTTTAGATAGACAAACCAGTTCTATCACTTAACAAATCAATCATTAAGTTGATTTTGGTTATGCCATAAAACAATGTATTTACTGTCGTATTTAAACTATTAACGTGAAATATATTGAATTATTACGAAACATCTCGTAAATTTGTGAATATTGACGTACATCCTGTTTAATTGATTGTTGAGAACTTACAAGTGGATCAGTCGTAACAAAATATATTCATATAATTATTTTCGGGAGTTTTAGCTAGTCATGTGTCAAAACAATGTGCAGTGGATAGGTCCGTCCCTATTGTAGTGGGGGTAGACGTGAGCTCAACTTTAACTCCAGGCTTTGAAAGCGCAACTTCGTAGTGTAAAAGCAATTCTGAAAACATTGGAGCTAGGAAATATGATGAGAGATATATTTCCAGTTCAGAATATGTTGGACGTCAAGAAACTCATATTTAAAATGTAATAGGCAATACACATAGGATGTGCTAAGGAGACGTTGTCGCAGTCTCCATATACAGTTTCTAACAATTTGGTAGTGTTTCGGCAGTCCGTTGAAAGGGAAGTTCTTCCTCAAACGACAATACTTTCCTTTCCTCCTCCTTTCCTTACTGCGCAGGTAAATATGCCATGTAGAATCTCCCTAACTGCACATACCTACTTCCTAATAAAATAAAAACACATTAATGTGTAGCCAACAGTTAGTTATACCGTATTATGTATTTGTATAATATTTATTCCAAGAAGCAGTCCTTAATTTGTATTTTCCTCATGTAGATAAGTAATGTACAATGTAGTATTATTACACAGCGTTTTCGAAACTACTTAAATAATGCCATTTTTAACCAATAACACTATTTTTTTAAATAAACAATCTAAAATATCATCAAAGATGACTAATTGTTTTCTAAACCTAACAATGTAATAAGGTAAAATTTCAAAAGGGCCAAGATAGTTTTTTAGGATTTAAAATCTGGGCAGAGTGGCAGAAAAGTTATAGTGTGACCAGTGAAGTGAGATATTAGTGATTCTATAAAGCAGACTACAGTGAATATTTTCAAGAAGGCGAAGTAATCAGGAAGAAATAAATTCGGCGAGAAGTACAGAGACATCACCGCTGCCACATTATGGTCATTCAGAGATAAGGAAAAATTATTGGCAGAAACTTTGGCGAATATTGCCACAAAAAAATATTACTAATATCTACCCACGAGATTGTGCCCTGGGAGAATTAAAAATTTTAATTAAATTTGTATTCTTGTTTTGTCTTAAAATAAACTTCTAAAATTATAAAACAATATAGTCAAATAATCACTTAAGAAATCCTAAATCGAAAAATAACCATTACAAAAGTAAAAAATTTAACTTTTCATAATGATCTAGATGTTAAGTGTATAAACCAAAATATAATAATTATTTAGTTTAAAACTTTGCTTAGTTTTGTTAATTTTTCTGTTTGTCATTTTAAAAACACTTTTATATACAAATATGTAATTGATCATGATTATAAATTTATTTGTTATGTTCATTACGGTTTTATATTACGTATTTACTAATAGGTTTCAGTACAATGATTATTACTTAAGTTGCGATAAAACGTATTGTTTTCGTAGTTAACGAAACAAATTATGTTTACACTGATAATTAAATGGTTATATTTATCAGCTATAAGAAATATAGATGAGTAGTTAAACTTCATATAATATGTAGTATTTTTGGGTTTAGGGGACAAGCATCGTTGTGTTTCAAGGCAAACAGTCAGTCACTCAAGGCGTCGTTGTCTGTAGCTTCTCTCCATATCAGCAAATCCCTTCTGAGGCTTCTTCAGCTCGGAAACAGGAACAACGGCACGTCTACACTACAGACGCCCACGCAACTTTCTTCCAACGTGTGCGCTTGCATTCTCTCCCACTGCACACTTCCACTTTGAAAATTCTTATCACACTCTCAACATCCTCTGCTAAAACGAAAGATAGCGAATAAATTTTATTTTCAGGAACTTGAAAGGTAAATTATTGTACTTAACGTACAACATTTGGCAACATCCGTTATTTCGACAAAGTAACTAGTCGTCCCATGCCGATATTGTTTCTGACGTGCAGTACCTTTAAAGAAAATGTCTAGCCTAGACCTTTCCCTTCTTACTTTTAGCATACATCACCCTAGAAGCTTCACTTTTTGGCTCCTTGCCCTCATCCCATTCGTACAAATTTCCCGTTTCATTTCTGCACACATTCCAATGATCCTATCATATACGAAGTTTTCACTAAGGGTCTGTTAAACTTCGGAATTGTTTCAAACAATGATCGCTTAACTGTAGCAACAATATAAATCATTACTTTAATTTTACAGTAACTTGAGTATATAAGTTGTTGTATTTATTTTTACACAAATTGTATTTATTAAATCTACAAATGGGCAGATGCCCGGTGGCAGATACAGAGAAATTAAACAATAATTAATAAACTGGTCGTAAGGACCACATTTAACCTACAGTTGAATGTATAATTAAATTCAATATAAATAAATAAGTGTGGAATCATATTATTGATGGATGGGCGCTGCGGGAGTTTTCTCGTAGACGCTTCAGCCCAGAGTGACTGCGGGGCTTACCTGATCATGTCGGGAATGCCTCGCACTCTCTCTGGGTATTTTTTATCAAAGTTCTCATATGCCGAGACACCTTCACCTATTTTAGGAGGTATATGTACTGGGTCAAAGACCTTGGGCATATGGCAAGAGCTGTCCGCTGATCCCATTGGATCAGTCGCTCAACTGCCTCCTGAAACTGGTGGAGACACGGAGAAGGGAATGCTGCGACCCCACAGCAGACTCGTCTCCCGTCATTCGGAAGGGCGTGAGAATAGTTCCCAATGCCCGACCTACCTGATGCAGGTTTTCTAGGGTTTTCCCTGCATCTCTTTAGGTGAAACACCGGGTAGGATCCTTAAACCATAGCCCGGGGGCCCTAGTTAACCCTTGGCTACCTTGCTCTACCTTCCGCATCCCCCCTTTTCAATTCCCTTCCTATGCTATTAAAGGGGAGTTGCCTGTTTCAGGATCACCCTCAAGTAGCCTGTTAACCAAAAAAAAAGAATCATATTATTAGAAATGAATTATTAAAAAAAATAGTATAGTTTTCCCTGAAAAAAAACTGGAAATATAATTCACTGTAGTATATTTTTAGAGATTTCGCAGCACTGATCACTTCACTAACTGCACTACACTACACTAAACTTAGATTGAGTCGTAATTTTCTTTATGTTAGAGGAAGTTCCCCAAACACTCCTGCAGGCAGATTCTTCCAGTCATTAATTGTCCTATTTAGGAATGAGTATTTTCCAACGTCTGTTTTTTGGTTCCTTCCTTGTAATTTAAACAGGTGATCACTCCTCCCCTCCCGTTCCGAGTCGATTCTTTCATTCTATCTCGGATTCCCTGCCAAGGTTTTTGACCTGCAAAAGCTCTGTAGAAAATGTGTAGCCTAGCTCTTTCTCTTCTTGTCTGTAGCGTATCCCACCCTAGTTGCTTTACCTTTTCGTTCGCATGCCCAGGTCCTATTTGTACGAATTTTGCGGCCTTTCTTTGCACCCTTTCTAAGGATTCTATTTGACCTATTCTGTACGGATCCCAGCACGCTGCACCATATTCCATAAATGTGGCAATTAAATCGATAGATATTTAACAATCTCCTCAACTCATGTATACATTTTTTACAATAAACCCTGAATCGTTATCTATAACCTGTCGGGAGCCACGATCTCTAAATGGAACTTAACATATGTACATGTTGTTGTGGTATTCAGTCTTAAGACCTATCTTGAGCAAGCACATCCTTCTTAATCTGCTTAGAGCATTCCATCCTTGTCCACCCACTTCCGTTCTTACCCCACACACTTCCCTCTAATACTAATTTTACAAGACTGTCATGTCCCAAAACGGATCGTAATAATCTAACCCTTCTCTTTGTCAACTTCTCCATATTGTTCGCTCATCCACTATTCTGTTTAGAACTTCCTTATTAGTTACGCTACACATCCATCTGATTTTTATCATTCTCCTGTAGCACCACATTTTAAAGGCTTCTATTCTTTTCGTTTCCGCAACTCCTATCGTCCACGTTTCGTACCTATATAATGCCACACACCATATGAATATTTTTGTAATGATTTCCCAATGGTCACACTTACATTACCCGTAAGTTAATTCCTCTCTTTCGCGAAAGCCTTCCTTCCCTATGCTATCCTACTCTTTATGTCAACAATACTTCTAACATTATTAGTTATTACTCTTCCCAAGTAGCAGAATTCTTAAACTCCTTCAAAATATCCCTTCCCAATATAACATACTTTGTTATTGGACTGTTTACCATACTACACTCCATTACCTCGGTTTTCCCTCTATTAAACCTCATATTGAACTCTTTCTCCAAAGCCACGTTCATGCCATTTATTATTGTTTCCAAGTCTTCTTCTGACTTCCCCAATACTACAATATCGTCGGCAAAGCTTATGGTTTTAATGTATTTTCCTTGCAGTTTCATTACTTTTCCATATTCCGTTTTAACTTTCTATACTGTTCTATACATCAGTTAAATAGAATTGGCGACAGATAGCATCCTTGTGTTATTCCTTTATTGATTTCTTTTTCTCTTTTCTTGATCTTCGATTCTAATTACTGCTGACTGCCTCCTGTAGAGGTTATATAAAATTTAACTTTCTCGATATTGTGTGTTCCAGTTCTCATTATCCAGCGATTTTTTCTAAATCTGCAAATGCAATGAACGTAGGCCTGTTTTTTCTTATCCTGTCTTCTAAATTAGACGCAAAGTCAATATTGCTTCTCTTGTCCCTACGTTCTTCCTAAGCCAAACTGATATTCACTAAAGTCCTTATCACACTCTCAACATCCTCTAAATAAATGCTTCATATCAGTGTCCAAAGCTTGTATTCATAAAACCAACGAGAATGAATTGACTATTTTGGAACTTAATACCTGACTATCGTCTCTGCGTACTGTAGCAAATGTCTTCTAAGGCGACATTATTTTATTCATTTTGAAATATGAAACAGGTACTCGAGAAAGTGAAGATGTGTTTGAAAAAGCCCAAAACAACCGGTACAATATTTACGTGTTCTGTTTAGAAATTTGATAGTCCCGTACTTATAATGGTTTATTATCCTTCGATACGTCTAGATAAAATAACCGTAAACAACTGGTTTCGGAAACGAATATAATCATTCTCCACGATAAAATTTTTAATTCGATATACACTGCGTGGCCAAATTTTTAAGAGCACCCTGTCAATAAATATTTGGATCACCTTTTATACTGTTTTAATTCATCTGAGCATTGCTTCTATGATATGTTGGTAAGTGGTACGAAGATATGAAACCCAGTTTGATGAAATATACTTTCAAATTTATTAAGATTTGATGTCCAGTTGCCGTTCGATCTCATCCCACGAATTCCGGAATCTGGTGATAGTGCAGGCCTATGGAGCAAATGAAAGTCTCCGTCATACTCTTCGAACCATCTGAGAACAATGCCAGCTTTATGACAAGAAGCATTGTCCTGCTGGGAGTATCCATCACCGTTAACATAAAAAGATGTACTTTATCTACTATAATACTTAAATACCCTTGGCCATTCAGGCTTTGTTTCAAAGGAATCAAAGAACCCATACCACGCCAAGAAAACGCCCTCCAAATCATAATATTGCCACTGCGTTGTGACAATGCAGTTGGGTCCATGCTTTTGTGTTATTTTCTTCACATTAGAACCCTACCATCTACATGCTGCATTAGAAATCGCAATTCATCATACCACATGACCAATCCTTGGGCACATTTGGAAACTGCTTTTGTTCAAGACAGACAGTAGAGGCTTTCGAACAGGTCGTCCGTTCACAGTTAGTCCAAGATTAAGATTCTCCGTTTTTTGACGCACTGTTGCTCTTCTGTTGCACTGGACATCTCTGGTAAGTCTCCTTTAAGCTCGAACAATGAGTATCTTGTGAAGACCACAAGTCTAACGTAGTCCACTCTCTGTAAACATTAACAAGTGCTGCTTGGCAAGTGCAGCCGTTTTTCTGATACTGGTTCCCACGCTTCGAGCGCCTTCGATCATCCCGCGTTCAAACTCAGTTAATTCACGTCTTTTGCTCATATCTTCCCAAACAGCACAGTGAAACTGGAGGATCACTTCTCTTTCATTCCCATTTTATAGCTATCTCGCCCTCTAGCGGTAACACCGAGACGCTTTCAAGTGGTCATAATAATTTTCCACTCAGTGTATCGTTTTAAATATCTGAATTTTTATTTGTTTGGCCGTATTCATCCCCATTTCCTTCCAGTTGTATTTATTCAAAATCTCTTGCTTTACTTAACATTTTACGCTAACTCAGATTTGAAAAATCAGAAAGTGAACTTACATCCACGTAGTCCTTCTTAGCGCCGTAGGTTACATGTTTCCGGCCCAGTTCTTCCAGCAAAGTCTGGAGTTTGTCTTGTTCGTGAAGTCGAGCTACTGCCTTCTGCACAAACGCCATCACTCTGTTGAAAGATAAAGAGGTGGAAATTAATATTAATCCATAATCAACATGTAATGGTTGTATTGGCTACTACAATCTCAGGACTAAATTACGTTATTGTGGATGTAAACAATAATTTTAGCATAAAAAAGTTCGAATGCACAGAGACGAACAAAATACCATCTAGAATGTTCTCCAGGTTTAAAAAGTAAAGATTTATCAGGATTCACAACACACTATAATTATATGACGAATCAACTTTCACTAATGGTAAAATTGATTAAATTTTCGTGCAACTCTAATGAGCTAAGTACGACTGTGTAATGATATAGCTTGTATATTACATAACATATATTTTAGTAAATTCTGAGATGACTCTCTGGTGCGTTAAGAACCCCGGAATTTCGTCACAGACGGCAAAGCAGACAAGCATTTGGGTTTTTCCCGAGGTTAAAATTTGCAGTTGGTGAAATCATGGGAGTGAGCTATTTAATTAAAAGTTTCTTCTGGACCAGTGACATTTCGTAGTCCATACAGAGCAATCAAAGAATCTATAAAATAGAGATTTCTGGCACAGTCGTTGAGGTGTGCATGCCTCGATGAGTCATCGTAGAGAGAGGAAAAGCTGAGAATTAACGGTAATTGGTAAAAATTAGGTTGTTCAACATATATAACTTGATGACCTCAACGATGCAGAAATAGTAACTGCAAAGTTTCTCAGTCTTTGGCAATTGAGAATCAATTTTTTAATGAAATAATAATAAAATCTAGAAAAATGAAAAGCTGTTATGGTACAGAGTTAGAAAAAATAAAACGGTAAGCTAAAAAGTCCCTAAGGGGCCTGTGACAAAGAAATCGAATCACCCTTACAATGTTGTTTCTTAGATGTAAGTCATGTGTGCACCGACTTTGGTTGGAATTTCTCTTTGTGGTTCAGAGTGGATGTTAAACATACACATGGATTAATATATATAATCATAAATTATAAAAAGTCCACATGATTTTATAGTAACCACCGAAATGTGACGAGACAGATTTTTTAAAAATTGATGTCCCAATTTTAAATATTTTAAATACTCCTTGTCCTATTAATACGTTAGGTTTTTTGTATGGTCATCAATATTACATATCCAAATTCTTTGCTAAGGATTCAAAAATATTAAAACCCCAATTAAATTAACCATTCTCTCAAATTTATCATTGGATCAGATTGGCAGATGTACAATATAACATATAGGAATATAAGGTGACGTTAATCTAGAAATATTATTGTTCACCGACAAACATAACGAGGAACATTATTCCTATGTGCCTGAGATTTTACAAAGTACACTTTCTTAGCCCTTCGGTTCGGTCATGCATTATGCGACACAAAATTAGCATCCAACTTCAACAGGAAATACGCCGTGTTGGGATCGTAATAGAACTTCCGACGTGTTACAAAGCCCTCCTCTGTGTCAGCCCTCAGGCTTAGTTGACACCATCAAACTCGAGCTGGTAATTTCTAGACTCCATTCAAAGGCACAGATAATATTAATAAACTTATAAGTTCCCAGTCAACATAAAGCTTAATGTATTTCGACCAAGAACTGAAAACTTACCTTAAATGTACAGAATTTTAAAAGCTAAAGTTAGATTAGATATTTTCTTCCCGTGTTTGCCCAACTATTGAAGCATCCAGTCAGTCAAAGTAATCATAACTCTGAAACTCTTCCAACTATAAAGAGATATAGGGATCAATATGATTATCAGACTTGCGACAAGTATTGTTAATGTCCCTAATAGTATTTCAAATGGGTTTATAATCAGACTGCTAAGAAGTATGATTGTTTTCAGGAGTCGCAGAAACGTTTTGAGGTACCGCTGTCCATTTTGTTGTAAGCCAACGTGTAGGCTGCGTTCGGACCCATTTTCCTACATGGGAAACTGATATGTAAAATTGCACCTCCTCAAGGGAGCTAGAGCTGTAGGAGTGGAATTCTGAGAGACGACAAGTAGTTGCAATTTGCGTGGTGTCGTTTACAATCATAAACTTTGAGGCAATGCGGATATCAACGTTACAAAACGCAGAATTGCACATGACAGTGAGACTTCAAATAAATAGGTCGAGCGAGAATGACTTGCCAAATTTTGTCTACCGTATTCGCTTATAAAATGCTTTAACAATTAATAAACAGCAAACTCGATTATAAACATAACAAAAAATTTAAGAAATATAAACTAAATTTAGATAGAAGATGCACTGGAAACAATGGAAAAGTATTGACACAAGAGAAAAACAAAATTTCCTGTGACATAGTGTGTTGAGCAGGGAGAAGAGAAATTCCGGTTAAGTCCGTACAGCAAGTTATCCCCCATTAGAGAGACATGGTGATTGGCAAATAGATCTGCCAACCTGGCAATATTGGAGGTGAGTAGGGGGTGAAAATAGTTTACCTCTGAGTTGGAGGTAGCGCAAGAAAGCATTCATAAGTTTGACTTTACACTGCATTCTTCAGAATGACCTTGTAAGGTATTCTTCAGTTCGACTTTGTCCGAATATTTTCAGTTTGTCTTCCTCTTCAAGAAGATTTAGTATCGGAGAACTGTTTCTCCAACAATTATTCAGTTGAACAGTTTATTAGTGGAAGCAGTTCAACTAAAACGCTGTCACTACAACGAGTGAAGTTGACTGTAATTACTATATACTGTGTTGTGGAGACTAATCCGGCGAGGAAGATGGTACGTTGTTGACCAACTAGAAAATTTAGCTATTAACAACGATTACAATTGAAGGACACCGGAGGACGCAACACGCCATGTAGCCAACAGAAAATTTGACCGAGGGTTACAGTCACCATTGAGCAAAGTATGTATGATGCCTTCCAAAGTATGCCTCTGCCACGTGGTATTACCACCACTCTATAATTTTGCTCTACCGACAGATTAATTTCATTGCCTTTTATTTGTTGCTTTTAATATAAAGGTTAATTATAAAGATAATATTCGAGGAATTATATAAATCAAGTGTTCCGTTAAATTGTCGGATTTTGAGAAGTGTACCATTGAAGAAAAAGTTCGGGAAACCCTGTAGAGTCTGTATTATATTACGAACTAAGGGAAAGGTGCAAAAATTCCAATTATCCAGTTCTAGTTTGACCTATTGTCTTGCTTCATTTCAATCGGAATGAGCACATTTATGAGAACATCTGCAGTCGAGCAAATAAATGATTCAAAGTTAAGTCCTATACGACCTCACAAGTAATTTCCCTAGAGATGTCAATTTGTTTCTAGTATTATAGACTACTAACACATTCTAATTATATGAAGCTAGTCTTAGCCTTGAACACAGACTGAGGAAACTGCAACCAGATCTAATTACTGATATGATAGGAAATAGAGGGGAAGGTATATATACCAAAATGTAATGATTAAATACTTCTTTCCGCGTTTGTTTTACAAATTTCCAAACAACGACTTCTGGAAGGCCCCATGAATAATAAGTATTTCTCTGAAGATACCACTTAAATAAAAATGTACAAACTTCATTACCGATAACTTATTTAATGGGGATTTAAAATTCTTTGATTCGGCAAAAACTTAGATGCCCAAATATTTATTCAAATACAATACTTCGTGCAACTGAAATACTTTTTTGTGACATATTACTGGGACAAGCAAAGCACTGAAGGGTCGCCAGCGTGGCGTGGCGTGACTTGGGAGGCCACATGCTAACAACAGCCTAAACTTCAACGAAGTTGGGGGACATGGGCGTAAATATATGCGTGGATGTTCTTGGACAGTAGTTACAGAGAGTCCCTCTCGGACGGGACAAAATTAAGAATACAAAGTGGAGAGTTAGGGAGAAAATATAGTCGGAAGAGATGTTGTCAGTAGGTAATTAAACTCCGTCGTGAGCAGACGAACTATACTGTATATGTAAAATGTTATTAGCAGGTATTGATCACAACCGAACAGAATAAGAAACGTTAATAAGAAAATCGTAGATTTTAACAGCTTTAAGCTTGGAACATCCTAGAAGGCACATGAGAATTGAAAATTAATTAGTTATACTGGATAGTGCTTCCAGTCATTACTTCTAGAAGTAAAAATTTACCAGAAATACCACGTCCCAACAATAACAGTAATTAGTCAAGATTCTAAGAAAGTGCAGTATATAATTAATTTTAATAAATGCAGAGTATTGTAGTATTAGACACGATTCTAAGAAAGCGCAGTAAATCATTAGTTTTAATAAGTGCAGAGTTTAGTAATTTTTCAATAAAGAGTGAAGAGATCTGGAAAAGTTAACGTTAGAATGGCAGTTAAACTATCAGGTGACTTTGGCAGCACAATAACTAGAGTAGGATAGCAGAGGCAAGGAAGGCTTTCGCGAAAACCAGGAACTTACTTACGGGTAATATAATTGTGAATATTAGGAAATCGTTGTTAAAAATGTTCGTATGAAGCGTGGCGTTATATAGCTGCGTAACGTGGACGGTAGGAGTTGCAGAAAGGACAAGAATAGGAACCTTTGAAATGTGGTTCTATAGGAGAATGATGAAAATCAGATGGGTTGATAAATTCAGTAACGAGTAAGTTCTTAACAGAATAGGGGAAGAGTGAACAATATGCAGAACGTTGACCAAGAGAAGGGATACATTAATAGGCCATGTTTTGAGGCACGAGGTGTGTGATGTAAGAATAGAAGGAGGCCAAGGTTGGAATATTTTAATTAGATTAATAAGGGTGTGGGATTTGTTAGTTATGCGGAAATTAGAAGACTTGTGCAAGATAGGTTAGCATGGAGGCTTTCATCAGACCAGTCATAGGACTGAATACCATAACAAAAGCCGAATGGTCGACAGCCAAAATGTTATATATTAAACATCAGATATTGAGAATGTTAATAGTGACTGTTACAATAAAACAGTATATAACTTATTAATATTAAAAAAAATTCGGTCAACGGAAGCAGAAATGTTCCTATTGAAGCTCTAATATGAGTGTGGGTGAGCCTGGCTCAGGTTTACGGGATTGGAGGGATGTTGAATCAGCCCTTGGACGTCGACTCGGATTAGTTCAGAAGTCCAGCGTTCGAGTCCCTCGCCCGGTCGACATTCTTCTATTTATGTCTTTCTGCTATATTGCTTTCTTTTGATGTCGTACGTAAGATTTATTTCTCATTTAAAAACCCAGTCTTCAAGTTTCAGCCGTTAGAGTACGACGATCAGCTCGTTTAGAAACGAATTTTTTTCGGTATTGTTCTTAATTTAATGGTTATTTGTGGAAGGTCACCTTTCTCCGTATCATTTTTTTTTGAGTAGCACGCTGTAAGTGTGGTGATTCTCCTTCTGTCTTAACCCCAGTTTCCGTGATGATCTCAAACACCCATTCCCGGGTTCGAACCCGGGAACTCTGATATGTGAGACGATAATTCTTAGCGCTGCATCACAACATCCTAATCATATTTTTTATTAAAAGCATGTATTTGAAACAATAAATTCTTAAAATGCATGTCTATTATAAACTTAACTAATAAGTAAAATGTTGAAAATGCGGACACGCAGATCCGAGACCAGGAGATATTGGAAGAGGTTCAGTAATAAAGCCACACCGAGAGAGTAACATTATCGATTGTCAGGGAAGGGAGTTGCCAGCAGATGGGAACCAGCAGTCCTGAAATGAGTTGCAGCTCACTGCCAAAGGAAGTAGCAACAACTTCGTCACGTATTTCGCAATAACATTTCTCCCCTCCCCGCCCCACACTCCATCCCGACGTCAGCTTTTACTTGCTAACAGCTTCCCCAACTCTTGCAGACATTGTGTGCAACTGCAGCGGGCTGTGCTTGAAACACTTCTTCCTCTCCGACGCCCAGAAACGTGGCGCTTCTTTACACTTTGCGCGTTAGCTTTTATCTTTGTTTGCCGCTTATTCCGTACATTCGCTGAAAGGACGACTCAAAATTTTCGTCATTTACCTCAATCCCACCCTTACAGCTAATGAAATGTAACGTCACCGCTACTCTTCCGTCGGCTTTTAACTTTTCAGGAGCGCCGTCTCCTGAGCGTGGTTTGTGTAAATAAATTTAACTCTTACATACTTTTTAGCGAAGGAATGTTTCCTTTTATTCGTGTTTTATTTTCATCAATTATCAAAATTAAAATGTTTACTGTTATACTCTACTGCATTATCTCATTAAGCTGTTAGGGTCCAATCCGCAAGACAGGCAACAATTCGTATGTTATAATAATTTTCTCTCTGAAAGATTCAACACTCGATCAGGTGTACCGCAAGGATCGAGGATCTTGGACCATTGCTATTCACGTTATTTATAAACGATATTACCAAACACATAAATTGAAATTTCCTTCTTTATGCGGATGATCTAGAACTTTCCAGAAAGATAAACTCGAATGCTGACTGTGCAGCTCTTCAAGAAGACCTGGACGATATTGTTGAATGGTCTCAAAAAATAAACTTTTCTTTATTACAAAAAATTATTCGTATCGTATACTTTTACTCGTCAATGGAACTATTTCAAGTACAACTATACAATGGCGACGGATCAATTAGCAAGTGTAAATTCGGTTAAAGATCTCGGCGTAATTTTCGATCAAAAACTCACTTTCGGTGATCACATATACAAATCCACACAAAAAGCGAACAAAGTCATTGGACTAATTGTAAGAAACTCCAAACGAATCACTAATTTGTGATCCCATACATAAGAAACAAACTTACGAAATAGAGAAAATTCAGAAAAAGTTGTTAAGATTTCTCTATTACATCGACTCAGCGCGTTACAGCTTAGGCAAGCCATATTTTTTTGGGGTGATCCTGAAACAGGCAACTCCCCTTTAATAGCATAGGAAGGGAATTGAAAAGGGGGGATGTGGAAGGTAGAGAAAGGTAGCCAAGGGTTAACAAGGGCCCCCGGGCTATGGTTTAAGGATCCTACTCGGCGTTTCACCTAAAGAGATGCAGGAACCCTACAAAACCAGCATCAGGTAGGTCGGGCATTGGATACTATTCTCACGCCCTTCCGAATGACGGGAGACGAGTGAAGAGCTTTTGGAAATATATAATACAGATAAACTCTCAACTAGACGATAACGAGCGTCAATACTTTTTCTGTTCAAACTATGCAATAGCAAATTCGATGACAACACTTTATCCTACGTAAATTTTCGTTTACCATCGTTTACTAACAGACAACAGCCAGTCCTTACTTTATAACTCAAATATTAAATCGGTAACAGTCTCCAAATCTCCAATGCACCGAATGACTGCCCTATGCAATCAGTTAACACCTCATTTAGATTTGTTCCATTCTAATTCCATTGATACTACTTATTATCTAATAAAATCATTCAACGAATAGTACTTAAATATCTCTTCTTTTTATATATCCAACTGATACTTCACAATTGTTTATTTGTGAATTGCACGAGATTTCCAGTCGCTGAGAAGAGCTGCCAGGGAATTCCTTCCGGAGACAACATTTTGATTTCGAATACCATCTTGTATCGTTCACAAAGCAGTGGACTCGCGAAATTTAGTGTGTTTTTTCTTTGTGAAGTGAAGTTTATACTAATCTACAATAATAACTTTCACAGTGTTTCTTCTATAAAACCGTAGAAAATTCTCTTCTATTAACTCACAAAGTATTGTTCATATTAGAAAATATTTTCTCAATAATCACAATTTATTTATTTTCTTCTGTATTTATAATTTTATTTTTACATTTGTAACTAACCTAAATTTGAAATGCTTCGTTAATGTAAGAAAAAGTTGTAATGTAATACAATGTTCACTGTAGCTATTGTATACGAATTTTCATACTTCTAAATTCTTCTATTATAACACATGCACGGTATCTACGTAATTGGACCAACGTCTGTCTAGTGCCTACAAATAAATAAATAAAATAATGTAATTTAATTTTCGAGTAAATGTTTGTAGAAATTAACACTCTACAACGCTTACAGTTTAAACTATTGACTTTTATAACTGGTAAATTCTGTTATGGATATCCTGTATTAGATGAATCGCAAATTGGGGGCAGATAAATAGTCGTACAGACTCTTCTTTCTTGTTGCATTTAAAATGCAAACAAACAATTTATAAGTTGGATTATATCGTCTTAGGTTTAAAATTAATTGTTACAGTTTCTCGATTAATCAGTTAGAAACTTATTTACGTGGCCTTGCAAGTATCCATTGGAATTACCGTGAGCTAGAATGTGGTGTGAGGGATCTGCTTGACGCGTCTGTGGGGTGGAGTGGAGATACATGGCAGGTTGAACGCTGTAGGGGATTGCCTGGTAATTTGGAACTAGGGATTAAGGGCTGGAAAGGACGGAGATTAGAGCACACCAAGGACATCTCTTTCATTTGCCGAACTTAACAGAAACCCAAGCATGCGTACTCCCCGTGGCCAGATGGAACGCACACCAACAAAAATAAAACTATATCATGTTTTTTTTACTTTAAAACTTACAATAAATAAATAGACGGCCAATAAGTCAGCATATAAATTTATCACTATTTATTCAAAAGCGACGCTTTGTCTCCTTTTTGAAACTTCCTCAGGCGGCGAGGTGTGACGTTTTTGGATGTATAGTGGAAGCGGAGCTCGAATTGTGAAATGATAATATAAGGAAAGAGGCGATTGATAAATATAATTTATTGATGGAAATTAATTTTGACGATTATAATAATGAACACTGGGAAAATGTCACATCACCACGAGTAAAAACATTTGAATTTTAAATTTTGTCGACTGTATTGGACAATTTACAGTCGATTAATATATTTTGTGATAATGCATGTTAACTTTATTTATTTGGTTCTGTAGTAGTTCATTTGGTTGTAGGTGAAACCACGTATTAACCCTGAGTAAAAGAGTAGAAATTTTGTTTACGTGACTCATTATGACGTCATCAGCGTCACAAGCGTCTTATTATAACATATTTAAAGTTACACTAATTTTGAATTTGGGATAGGATTATTACAACGTACTGCCTGAATGTCAGATTCCTCGTCGTACATCTCCAAGAAGTGACATTTCCATTCTTTATGAGAGTTTAAGTGCTTTTTAGTTTGCGTGTCGTGTTTTCAATTATTTTATACCATATGCTGTTTACTCTAGTCACGTATTGAATGATTTTTGATTGTTAACTTTATCTTAATTCATTTTGTTCTTATAAATACATTTATTACTTCATATAATATATGAGGTATCCTATATCCTCAAGCGTGGACCAATGAATATAAAAATAAATATTGATATTTTCATTATGATTGTTCAGCAATCGTTTAAGATTTAATTAATAGATTTTGTAATTAATAATTTTGTTTTCTCAATTTTATGTTCTGATCAATTATTTAAGTATTACATATCCTATTTCATCAATATAGTACTAATGGAACCAATAAATTGAATTAAAGTACTGCAAAGAAATAATAATATATATTATTAAGCAGGTAGGATTAAAATATATGTAACAATTGAAATTAAAAAATGTATATAAATACGTCAATCAGCTTTTTCGTAGAAAATCATTTCAATACAATAAATTTTAATACTGTGTAGAAGCGTGACGTTTCGTTCCTTCAATGTGGAACCTCATCTGGTGTACATTATAAAAATGACACATTTAATTTTACTAAAATTTACGATTCTTTATTATTACAAACTTTCCGATTCATTTATTGCAGTATAAATTTTTCCCATTCGTATTTTGGCTGTTAACAGCTATTGGTTGAGGCTTTATTATAAACGCGTTGATCGTATTTAAACTTTCTTCTTATTAAATCTCTTGTTATGTTACTTATGTTTCATTATCTTTTTTCAAAAAAAATCTGTTTTTACAGTCGCATTAACTTCTCTAATTTGGTAACTTATTTCATTTTAGTCAATAGGGGAACCTGAACACACACAAGCACCCAGACCCTTGCCAGGAATTGATCACGGGACCTCTGTGGTCCGACGTTGTGACGCTAGCCTATTCATTATTATTATTATTATTGTATTTTATACGTCACATTGTATTTTTTTCTTTTGTATTTTTAGAATTAAAATTTTATATGCACCTGATTAGGTTCCCAATTCAAGTGATGTTATTAATTTGTAATATAAGGATCCTATTAAAAATTATGATTTACTTCATTTTTAACATATTATTGAAACTACTAAAAACATATCTTAATAATGAGTATTAAAAGTTTCTGTAGCGTTCGTTTCATGAATATATACAGTATACACCTGATTAGGTTCCCAATTGAAGAGGTATTATTAATTTGTATCTTATTAAAAATTATGATTTACTAACTTTTTAACATATTATTAAAAACTACTAAAAATCTTATCTTCAGAATGAGTAGTAAAAGTTTCTGTAACGTTCGTTTCATGAATATATTTCGTGTTAGTGTTTAAGCGCTTTGATTCCCCAATAGCTTATTTACTGAATTGTGGGGGTAATACAGAGTGCCGGAAGGTGTTGTGTTTCGCTGATGGGGTTGGTGTTGCAGGAACACTGCATAAGTCACTGGAATAGAGGTGATCAGTCTTGGAACAGATGCGCGAGGGAAAGGGAAGAGAGGAGAGGAGAGCTGGCTGTTCTGCTTAGTCAGTGTTGTATCAGCGTCAAGGACCGTCGTCAGCAAGGTCACGAGGACCACGGGTATGACCTTCGATCTGCCGACAAACACCCACATACCACGCACAAAAAAGACTTACTAGAAAGTAGATTTTATACTTCTAGTATAGGTACAGGAAAATGTATTCTTGTTTTCGTGTATACGTTTCGTTTTCAACGAACATAATTCAAAACTCCGAAAGAACAAGCAGCTTCTACTGAAATTATCATACACCCCTGAATTTTATTTTTGAAAATTCCCTGCATTTTTTTATGTTGGTCGTCAGTTTAGTGGCAGGTTTGATGCGGCTGTTCATCCCGGCCTAAATTAGCTTCTTCATATATTTGACAGACACTTCACGTACCTACTCCATCACCAAACCGTTTTAAAAATCTATTACAGTATTAGTAACAGAACTAACAAATGAACGTGTTCAATGAACTAATTTTATGATTATATTACTTTTTTTGTTTATTTAAATTGTTAATTTACAATCTGCAGTGGTCACAGTACAATACAATAAGTAAATTGTATACTAGTATGCCTTAAAACGTGAGTAGGGTAATCGTCCAAGGATGATTCCCTAGAAGTTCAATGGTGTATTTAGTTTGATTAGTTTCTGTCTTGCTTCTCCCGAATCAAATATGTAGGCCACGATCTTCTAAGTGTTTCAGGAGGGTAGATCATTTCGGTTACTAGCCCATTTTGTTGTCCTTCCATTCGTTCAAAATAGTGTGTCATTAGTCTTTTGATTTCCTCAGTGATGAATGGGACGTCGAGATCATTGGAAACAAACCATGGTGCGTTGGTGATTGTGCGGTGTATTTTTGACTGTATCTTTTGAATAATATTTTGATTCTATGGCTCGTGCATCCCCATAATTCTATGCCGTAAGTCCATATGGGCTTAATGATGCATTTGTATAATAAAATTTTATTTTCTAAAAGTAAGTTAGATTTTCTTCCCATTAACCAAGGCATTTCCCTTAATTTTTATTTATTTGCTGTCGTTTTTTGCACATGTTTTTCAGGTCATTTTTTGTCTGTATTTAAACCCAAATACTTTGCATCGTTCTTTATTGGAATTTGAATGTTATTTATGTAGACCGGAGGGCAAATTATTCGTCTTGTGGTGAATGTTACTTGTATTGATTTGCTCTCGTTTATCTTGATTTTCCATTTCTTGGTCCAGTTATGTAAAAGGTCCAGGTGGTTTTGCAGGTTTTGTGTTGCAAATACCAGGTCAGCAATTACAGATAACAAGGCTGTATCATCCGCAAATGTTGCAATAGAAGTATTGACCTTAGTTGGTAGATCCGAAGTATAACCAGATGGAGCAAAGGACCCAAAACACTACCCTGAGACATCCCTTATTGTACGGGTTGGTAATTAGAGTAGCTGGAGTTGAATTTTACTTGGAAGAGTCGTTCTGTCAAGTATGATTTCAGCAGGTGGTAGTATGAATTAAAGATCTTCTATTGGAGTCTTTTGTGCCAGACCTTAACAAAAGACTGGGCGAAATTTTTGAAGACGGTGTTACATAACTTCTTTTTTTTTCAAGGTTTTTATTGATGCTATGTGACTGCTGTTTTTCACGGAAGCCGAATTGGTACATTCCAAATGGCTTCTTCCTCCATCAAATTTTATAAAACATTTTCCTAGTATGGAATCTAAATTTTGGTGAATATGAAATGAAAAGTTTCTCTTTCCTACCAAAACTGTGATTTTCAGTAAAATTCAGTCGTCTTGATTTCATGGAGATGCATTCCACTAATTACGATTTTTTTTAATTATGCGAGGTGAAGAAAAAACACATTTATATTGAAATATTAACTCAAACCTTGGAACGTAATAGCTAGCAGTTGCGTCTTGTTGATGTGCCGATCATTATACATTCAAAAGTGGAGGCACGTTTATAGTATAAGCATCGACTAATCTGGAAAACGCACACCTCATATAACGACTCACAGCTAAATAGAGCCAAGCACATGACAGTGAGGCTTATTTTACTCAGAGTAATTAGTCTAAATGAATTACGACGGAGGAAAAAGAATGTTAAATGCAACCTATTGTGACATGTCATTTTCAGCCCGTCAAAATGCGAAAACTAAATTCATTCGTGAGGCAAATCGAGGGATCACGTATGAATCTTGATCGGGAATTTATCAGCATGCGGTCCGGATTTTGAATAACCTCAAATTTACGTATGTCTTGAAGCTGATCTGGACGAAAACATTTCAGTTGGTGTCTTTAATACTGACTGTGTGCGAGAGTTGAATATACCGGACGGTAAAGATCGTATTGTGAAGAAGATGAAAGAATACCTCTGACAAAGATGAGATACCTTCAGAGAATTGACAATGAGGAGTAGCGTAAAGATTTTAAATAAATATAAAGGCTCGATACCTTTTCACAAATACAGCATAAAATATTGAGAAGAGTATTCAGAAGTGGTAAAGATTTAAGTACTCATCAGTCGCATTATGTAACTAAAGAGAAATTTCAATATGTTTTCATATTTTATTGAAAACAAAAGCCGCTATTAAGTAGAATACTTAAATAAATCATTAAAATGTTCAAAGATTTAAAGAAGTATTGAATATTTTATACTTCTGGAATATTTTTGCTTATATAATCTTTAAATAATTGTTCGTTCGATTAAGATTTGTGTATTTATTATAATTTTAAGTATAGCAGTGGGCGTGGTTTGGGAGAACGTTCGAAGTAGGATGACGTCATGTATGTTGAATTTGATCTGAAATTTCATCTAATAGCCAAGGTATATCTATTAAACTCAACCAACTGGGCCATTTTTACAATAAAATTGAGTATTATAACAAAAAATAATTGTTACTATCGTAATTATCACGAATTATACTTTACGTTGAAAACGACAAACAAGACGTTGAAACTTAGGAGGAAGCTAGAGAGTGGATCTATACGTTGAAAGGGCTAGGAAACAGAGAGGTAGAGTGTTGCTCAAAAGAGGATGGGACTGGTAACCGATGAAGTAGGAGATAAGATAGAAATGAACAATTAATGAGTCAGTGTTGATTGAGAGTTGAAAGGGAAGCGAGAATTTTTGCTCTTGTGTTGGAAGGAAGAGTGAGCAAGGAAGGTCAGAACTTCGGACTTGCTCTTAAGTTGAAAGCAAGCGGTAGTAACTGTGTTGAAGTGTAGAAGAAGGAAAACCAGTCAACAGAGGGTAAATCCACTGCAGACCTATAAGTGTGAGAGTGGAAGAAGGAAAACTACCACGTAGAACTTCCGGAATTGCTAAGAAGACGCAGGCTCGTCACGAACGTAAAATCTCTGTTTCACATTATTACCCCAATAATTAAATTTAAGCTATCGTCCCATTTAATTAATATGTATAATTGTAATAGTATGCAAAGCCCATAAATGATTTGTTTTTTAAATAAATAAAATTATTAATAATATTTTAAAAGCACATATAATTATGTTAAATAATTTTATATAATAATTCCCCCACCCCCATTATCATTTACAGTCTGTTGGTCGACTTGAATCGCTTGAGCAAGGTACTCGCATTTGCAATTCAGACTAGTAAGTAATCAACTAAACAGTCAGTCGTTAGTGTGCCGGACACCAAAAGAATAAGTTGATTCAGGTAAATTCTAGTTTTCGAATATATATTTGAATAAATAACATTGATTAACGAAGACAAGCCAAGCTTAAATGAAGCAAAATAAACATTTTACAAAACGAAACTGATGACGTGTCGAACCAGAGAGATAACAAATCATTCAACTATAGTACCAATAGTAATAATATGTTTCACCACTAACCCAACGAGTTGCATTAGAACCACACCCTTAAGTAGTTTACAGTGTGAGGTAAAACTGAAATACTAATATCGTGGGATTTGTTTGTGAGTCTGTAGGCTGTATACAGGCGTGACAGTATGGTCCCGGTGGCTATGGCTCTAGGGCAACTTTACGACCGCCTGTATTTAGGCCTGATTAATTCCTACCAGTGCACCACCGGAGTACAGTCAATCTACGAGGTAAAACAGACCATGTTTCTGGGAATTTAAAATAACATATTATGTATTGCATTTTATTTATTATGTCCTAGTAGGAAATGGGGAGCGAACGAGAGTGAAAATCGAGAAACATGCTTTGTTCCTTAATATTGCCGGCTTTTTTACGTAAAACGCAAGACTTTGTGTTCTCCTTTAATAAAATTGTAATTATCAGGTAGTAAAAATCTCGGCCAGATCCACCCAGGAGCTCCACTGGGATCGAACTGGGTGCTGAACTTGTATTAAAAGCTTCTTCTATTATTGAAAATAGTAATGACTTAATTTTTATACAATTATGTTTACGGAGTTGTAAATGTACTTAAAGAAGTGTATGTCGTAATCTAAGAGTCCTGGTAAAAATTTATGCGTAATGTGTAGAAATCACTTAGTTGTATTATGTGTAACTTTTGTTACCATCTCCGGCGTCTGTCAGACTCAACTATTCTAATTTAGATTCATTAACGGTACGGTTAAAGAAAATCATTAAACACCAGTTGGCAGCAAATGGAACAAAAATATCTTTTATTTTTGTTTAGGCTGTAGTTCCGTTATTATTTTGAATAAATGCCACGGTGCCTGCTGTACATGTCATGAAAAAAAATGTAATAATATGATTGGATGTCTATCAATATTATTAATTCCTTGTCTTACTCCTTTCTTGATTTCTGTTGTTTTTTCAACATCTTCTATTCTAATTATTACTGCCTGTCTTCTGTATAGGTTATGTATAAGCCTCCATTCTCGATACTTTATTCCAGTGATCTTCAAAATCCTTAATAGTGTGTTCCAGTTCACATTATGAAACACTCTTTCTAAATCTACAAATGACATAAACGTAGACCGGTTTTTCTTATACTGTCTTCTAGACAGGATAGTAAATCTTACTCGATAAACTATTTAAATTAAATTTATATGGTTTAATATACTACCAGAATGAGAATAACTAATCATGTATAAATTAATGAAACAGATTTATAGCAAGAAATTCTTTATTTCGATTAGCTGTAATTAACACTGTTATTTAAAATGCATTTAAGCAGAGAAAGTTAATCTACTGACTCCGCAACAAACATTATCGAGCAATTAAAACGAATGTTCTGATTTTATGAAGTAAATAATGAAAAAAAACATTACTATTAATTTGGGATAAACACTTCTTAGTTAGACAACAATTAGAATGATAATAAGCGTGATTGTTTGGCTGTTTTCAAGCTTGATTATTATTTATACTTGAAATAGGTTGTGGGCTTGAATTTACGGCCGCTAAAGTTTTCGTCCTTAAATAGCCTGGGTGTCTAGTGAGTTTTTTTTATTGAGAGCAGTGAGCCACCTTATTTTGTGGTTTATCCTTCGCCTTTTCTCTGTTGACTCCAAAAGACCCTTAGCAAACCCTCTTCGAAAAAGCATTCTCCCGCCCCTTCATATCGTTCGTTACGGGCTCCATAAATATTTTATGCAATTAACTCCCTAAAACGTTCCGGGATGCTCTTCTTTCGAAAACTTCTGGAGTGAACCAGAGGAAAGTTCAAATATAAGTAAGCCGGAAGAGACTTTTTTTTACCTGAGTGCGTGTGCTTTCAGTTGTTTACTGTGCTTCAGGTCATCCACTGCAATTCCCTTGAATGGCATGAACACCTCCTGGACATCGGGATGCGTTTCGAACAAGCTGCAACAAACGATCACGAATATTTACTAATAAATATTTTCACAATCAGTGTTTCTTTTTATTAATATAAAAAAATTTTGACATAAAGATAATCAGTTTGTACAGTACATGATCCAGTATATACATATTAAAATAATGACTAAATAAATTAAAATAGTGTATACAATTAGCAATGATACATGGAGGTAGGTTAATCCATTTAATTAACCTACGTTAGTAGGATGTGGTCTGAGGATATGATGGTAATGTGGGTTAGGATGTACCTCAATGATCAGGGGGAAGTAGCTCAGTGGTTTAGAAGAAGTAGTAACATGGATATGCTATTGTTAATTCCCTGCAAACAAAAATTAAATAACTATTGATGTTGTTGTGGTATTCAGTCCTAAGACAGGTTTGATGAAACCCTCCATGCTAACCTATCTTGCGCAAGCCGTTACTTTTCTACATGACTAGCACAACCCACATCATTCCTAATTTGCTTAGCGAATTCCATCCTTGGCCGCCCTCTTCCGTTCTTACTCCACACACTTCCTTCTAATGCTAACTTTACAAGACCTTCATGTCTCAAAACGAGACATATTAATTTATCCCTTCTCTTGGTCAAAGTTCTCCATATTGTTCACTCTTCTCCTATTCTGTTTAGAACTTCCTCTTTACTGATTTTATCCACCCAACCGAATTTCAACATTCTCCTACAGCACCACATTTCAAAGGCTTCTATTCTTTTCCTTTCCGAAACTCCTTGCCGACCACGTTTCGTACCCATATAACGCCACACTCCACAAGAAAACTTTTAGCAACGATTTCCATAATATACACACTTATAATACCCGCAAGTAAATTCCTCTTTTTTGCGAAAGTCTTCCTTGTCTGTGCTATCCTACTAGTGATTATATCCACCCATCTGATTTTCAGCATTTCAAAAGATTCTATTGTGTTTCTTTCCGTAACTCCTATCGTCCACGTTTCGCTCTTTATGTCTACTATACTTCTACCATTCCTAGTTGTTACGCTTCTCAAGTAGAAGAATTCCTTGACTTCCGTCAAAATATCGCTTCCTAATCTAACACCCTTTGTTATTCCAATTTTCCCCTTACTACACACCTTGGTTTTCCCTCTATTAATCCTCATCAAGGTTGCTCAATATATGTTAGCTTGGAGGGTTGTATCAGACCAGTCTTGGGGCTGAATACCACAACAACAGCATGTGTGGCCGAAAACTATATAAAATGTTCGAACGAAATTAGTAAATAATATTAAGAATACAATAACATAAAAATGTCAGCCGGATCCAGGACTTCCCGTTTTTTCGAGTGGACACTATACCGCTGAGCTAGTCTAAGTCGCCTCCAGAGAACCAATTCGACATACTTCCAATTCTGTAAACTTACGCTAGGCTCACCTACAATTTATTAATCATATTATTCACAGCATAATGTTTAGGAATTTTTTGAATAATGAACATTGAATAAATTAATTATAGAATGGAATTAGAGCCAATGCTCAAATAAAGAGCGTAAAAAAATTCAAAAGACAATAATGTAAAAATGTCGACCGGACCCTTTACTCGTGCCCAGGACCTCCCCCTTTCCGGGCGGGTACTCTACTTTGTACTTAGGTTTACAGTATTAGAGTTATGTTGATTTGGTTCTCAGGCCGTCGACTCGGACTAGCTCAGTGCTAGAGTCCCAGCCCGGAAAGCGCGAAGTCTTCGGTTCGAGCCCTGGGTTCGGTTGACAGTTTTCCATTCTTGTCTTCTAAATTTAGCTTTAAGTTCTTTACCTGAGCTTCAATAGAAGCATTTATTCTCCCATTGACTCAAAGAAATATTTGTGGATGAGGTTTATAAATTATTAAAATTTATTTAAACGTAAATATTAAATTTAGCAGTTTTACTACAATACCCCATTAAAATGGTTAAATACATCGTTAATTAAAAATATCCAGTTTTATTTAAAAATTTTGATGACAATAAAGATGACATTTCAGGAGAATACAGGTTTAAAAACCAACAGGAAAAAATTTATCTAAATTAATCATTTCTCTTTGTCAATTAAACACGTTAAATATGATAGACTGATGACTCTGGCAAAATTATGGCCTACTGCTTTTTCACTAAAGTAATAAACAATAAATATATTAAACGACTAATGATTAGAAATAACGGCAGGGTTTTGTAATAGTGATACTGAGGTTGGCCAAAATGGTAGATACAGAGAAATATACTACTTGAAAGCAGTCGAAATAATTATATTATTTGTTAAAAGTATCTTAGTTCAACTAACTAAATTAATCATCGTTTACTTAAAGAAATTATATAATGATTTAAAAATCATCATGCTATTATGAAATTATATATATACACTACATGGGACACAAGCTGTCAGTGACAAAAGGAGGTATTTGCAGTAAGTCTAAATCACACACAACGTGAACGCATAAGAAGCAGAATAAATGTTACAGGCTTCGTAATCGATTTAAAATGTAATAACATGGACTCTGATTGTAGCGTCGAAGATGACTGAAGAGTAAGAGAGTCTAAACAAGAAAACAGAAACCGGGAGAAGCAAACAAGTTAATAATTTTAAGAAAATAAGGTGAGCATAACATATTACACTAATACATAACATGTTTATATGGATTAGTCAATACTACTGTTTTTATATTTTCTGAAAAACTATCCGTAGTTGCGATATGTTGTAATTAAATTGACATCGACATTTGCTATTAAGTTTATGATTCAAAAATATTAGTCACTTTTTCTGTTTTAATACTTTTTGCGTAAATTCAGTTACTGTAAGTTATTGTCTTTGTGTGTCGCTGTGTTTTTCGGATAAGGTATCTGTGTAAGCTATTAAATTATCGACATGACATGAACTCGTATTGTAGCATCGACGAGGAGCAGTAAACACTCATATACAAGTTTGGAGGCAAAACACGCCACACACACGAATGGTCGACGTCGTTCCAGCGCCATCAACCTGTCAGATTGAGATACTAACAAATCAGATGTTCTCCGCTGGGCGTCTGTTAATAGTCACAGAATATTCCGCTAGAGCGTGCTGAAGCCACGATGCCGTCGCCGGGAAAATAATATCGAATTAAAAGTCTGTAAGCTACAAAATAAAGACCGTATCGTGAAGACACAAATACAATGTTAAACATGACACACGTTAAGTTACACACGCTACAGTAAAATTTTATGCGTCTCTTTCCTGTCAGTGAATGAAGTCGTAAAACTTGTTCAAGTAAAAAAAGTTACACAGAAGAAAAAGTATTGCAAAGTTTTTTGGATTAATCTTTCATTCGTTTAGTTAACTTGGAAGGCTGAGAAAATAAAGCATTTAATGAACCGGAAGAGTGGTTTTGTATAAGTCATTTGCCTTCCTGATCGGGATTAGCGTTATATTGTTACACTCAGCAATTAAAGCTGCAATGTTAATTATTTGATTTACTCCGCTTTGCAAAAGCATGTTCAGGGGTGAGAAATCACCCGGCGAGCGTGCAGCTGTATTAACCGCTAAATAGCCTTATACCAAAAGCGATGTTGGCAATAAAAATCGCTCTCTCTCTCTCTCTCTCTCTCTCTCTCTATATATATATATATATATATATATATATAATGTTATTGTTATGTCGACAGCCCCCAGTGTGATTATGTCTGGAATGCCTCACATTCTCTCTGGGTATTTTATCAAAGTTCTCACATGCCGAGACACCTTCACCTATTTTAAGAGGTATATGTACTGGGGTCGAAGACCTTGGGTATATGACAAGAGTTGTCCCCTGATCCTATTGGATCAGTCGGCCAACTGCTTCCTAAAACTGGTGGAGACATGTCGAAGGGAATGCTGAGACCCCACAGAAAACTCGTCTCCCGTCATTCGGAAGGGCGTGAGAATAGTACCCAATGCCCGACCTACCTGATGCAGGTTTTCTAGGGTTTTCCCTGCATCTCTTTAGGTGAAAAACCGGAGAGAATCTGTAGCCTGGGGGCCCTAGTTAACCCTTGGCTACCTTTCTCACATCCCAATTTTCAATTCCCTTCCTATGCTATTAAAGGGGAGTTGCCTGTTGTATATATATATATATATATATATATATATAGCTCAAAATGACGCTCCTCCTGAAACGCTTGCATCAAAACGAGTACGCTCGGCTTTAGCTTCTTGAAAGAAACCACGTTAAAGACGGTACACTTCAGTTCAATGTAGTTATCTAGTGTTACTTCTACTTTTATGCCTTATATAATTCCATAAATTAAACTATGTTATGAACTAATACTTAGTATAAACATCTCAGTAAATGTTGTGGTATTCAGTTCTAAGACTGGTTTCATGCAACCTTCTATGCTGATCTATCTTGCGCAAACGTTTTCATTTCCGCGTATTTCCACATCCCACATCCTCCCTAATCGGTTTAGCGTATTCCATCCTTCGTCACCCTCTGCTGTTCTTACCCCACACACTTCCCTCTAATTCTAATTTTACGAGACCCTCATGTCTCAAAACGTGGCCTATTAATCCATCCCTTTTCTTCGTCAAAGTCCTCCACGTTGTTCTCTCTTCCCCTATTCTGCTTAGTCCTCATTAGTGATTCTATCTACCCATCAGATTTTCAGTATTCTCCTATAGCACAACATTTCAAAACATTTTATTCTTTGCCTTACTGCAACTCCTACCGTCTATGTTTACCACCCATACGAACATTTTAGCAACGATTTCCTAATATTCACACTTGTATTACCCGTAAGTAAATTTCTCTTTATCGCGAAAGCCTTCCTTACCTGTGCTATCCTACTCTTTATGTCTACTACAATTCTACCATCCCTAGTAATTATGCTGTAAAAGTAGAACTCTTTAGCTTGCTTCAAAATATCCCTTCCCAATGTAACACCATTTGTTATTCCGTTTCCCATACTACACTAAATTACGTTGGTTCTCTTTCTATTAATCCTCATATTTAACTCTTTCTCCAGGACCCCGTTCATGCAATTTATTATGTTTTCAAGTTTTGTTTCTGACTCCCCTAATACTACAAACCGAAGGGATTTTTTTCTTCCCCTTGTAGTATTATTCCTTTTCCATATTCCGTTTTAACTTTCTTCATCGCCTGTTTTATACAGACTGCATCCTTGTCTCACTCTATTCTTAATTTCTGCTTCCTTTTCTTGATCTTAAATTCCAATTACTGGTGACTGCCTTCTATAGACGTTATGGATAAGGCTTCTTTCTTGATATTCATTTCTTTCCTCTTCAAAATCCTTAATAGTGTTTTCCAGTTCACATTGTCAAAAGTTTTTCCTAAATCTACAGATGCCATGAACATAGGCCTGCTTTTTCTTATTCTGTATTCTAAAATTAGACGAAAGTCAATATTGCTTCTCTTGTTCCTACATTATTCCTAAACCCAAATGGACCTTTTCCTAACTCGCATTCTATTTGACGTCCATCGTGCTATATACTGTTTCGTTAATATTTTGCATGCATGATATACTAAACTAATTGTTCAGTGCTGTTCGCATCTATTTATATTTTTACTAAAATCTTCTGGTATTCATCCTGTTTCGTAGATTTTGCAAACTATCCTGAATAGTCATGATATTGCTTCTTCTCCCGATGATCTTATCAAGTCCGCTTGAATGCTATCAATTTCTGGCAGTTAAATTGCTCAGATCTGTCAGCGCCCTATCAATCTCCGACCTTAAAAATCATCCACCTCCTCTTCTGTCTCTAGTATTGGCTGGTGTAGATTTCCATCGTGATACTGCTGTTCTAGATATTTCTTCCAACTTTCCATAATTGGCTTCTCATCATCTCTCCTGAACTTCTTGCTAATATTTTTCCTCTCTCCGAATGTTTCTTTGATGTTCCTATAAACTGCCTCTAAGACTAGACATGTATATTAAAATGTTTAATCCTAGAATTGGTATATTTTTTTACGATCTGTTGATGATTTTTATCGTTGGAGTTGTAAATAATACAGTGGAGGATAGGGTAACACGTTACCATAATTATAATTCATATATTAAATATCGAGGTTCTGTATGTTTGCATCTAATGACTCACGTTGTCAGAACCAGTGATGATATTGATGTCTCTTATGTTTGACGTCATGTAGTCAGTACTGTATATAACTGTGTATTTGCACATGTCACGCAAATGATGATGAGTAAAGGCAGTGCGTAGAGTACTTATGTAGAACAAATGACTGGAAACCGGTGAATAGTTTGTGTACAATTAATGTAACTTGTATTTTATTGAGTGTTTTACAGACGAATATGGTTAAACAGCCGAAAGCTATATGTGTCAACCTATGACAGTGTTTTGAGGACTAGTAATGTGGTTATTTGCGTTTAATTAACAGTGAGCACAGCGAAAATTATATCATTGTATCTCTACGTTTTAACAAGAAAAATGTACAATTTCTATACATCTAAAAATGTAAATTTGTATTATTTATATATCTTAAGGAATTTAAATAATTTATATTTCAAATTAATTATTGACACTTTAAATTTATATATTTTTGCAAAACAAATTGTATGAACAAAGTTTTTATTTTCCTTTTTAATTGAAGAAGTCCCTAAATTAGGTTCGAGACGTCGTAAATACTTTTGAATTATTGTGTTGAATAATATAGTGACTTTCTAACTAATTCGGTATTTTGGTGCTTATTTATAAAATTCTGTATTTCAGATTAATTGAAATATTAAAACTTTAAATAACGTGCTGTGTATTTGTGATCAGAAATTTTCCTCTTGCATACATTTACTGTTCGCTGTTTGTAGTCATTAATGTTGTGGGAATAAGTTTCTACGGTAGGATTGATCATGGACCTATATACTTGTATTTGTTGATGTGTTAAACTGTGATGGATGTTAATTATTGGTGTTAGTCAAGTTGATGGCTCGCACTATTTATCACAGAGACGTACACGCTAATGGTTGATAATGACTGGAAGCCCTGGAAGTGCTCCTAAGGGAAACATCGTATATCAGCACATAGTAGCTAATAGTGAGAAATTGACAATAACACTTAATTGCAACCATTACAGATGCTTTCTTATTCTGTAAAAGTAAGGTAAATGAGCAAGAAGGAAATAAATTGCTTTTAAGTTAAATTTAAAAAACAAGGTTTCCCAAACTTTGAAAACTTGTTAGACTAGTTCAAAAATTGAAACGACTACATATGTCTCATTTAAATTTGTAAACATAATTCACCTACCGCGTTATAAAATTAACAAAATTATAACGAAACCATTGCTTAATGTGGTAGCTATACAAAAATTAAAAGGCTCATTATGAAAGTTGCATCAGACCAGTCCTAGGACTGAACACCACAATAAAAACATACAATTGACTGGATTTTAGAATAGATTTGATAATTAATTTCTAAATAAATAAATAAAGCAATAGACCGAAAATAGTTTATGCCCTAGATTAAGAAAATACAGAAAAATAGTTTATAATGTCACTCTTCTTCTAATATATAAATTTGACTCTTTATGAATATAAATCTTGTGCTTTTTTTAAATTCAGTTTATAGTCGCACCAACCAACGAGGTCATTACTGACTTGCTCTTTGGGGATCTACTTTTCGTTTTCTCTGTTTGGTAAACTCAGTAAAGGTACTTCAAAACACTCACACACAAACCGAACCCGGTTTCTGTATATTTCGCAAACAAATTTTAACACGTGGAGTAATTTCGACCTAATTTTGTACACATATTCATTGATGAAAGACTGATAGAAAGCACCTTCATGAAAAAGCGGCCTATACTTGCTGCGTAGAATAAATATTTTTGCGGGTCATTCAAAATAATAATTTTGTTCCCCATGCTGTTCTCAACCCTATTCGCCATGCGAGGCGAATAACACATAATATAAAAATAGCAACCGATATTGGTGTCGATTCCAGGCTTATGGAAGTAACTGGATTTATTCAACATTTATTTGTATAAGCATGCTGGTAAGGATGAAATGCATGGAGAAATATCTACCAGTTTTTATGCAAATGTTTTTACCACCCAGAAATAAGCACTGTAAATGTTGGTGTAAGAACAATTTGTCCAAGACATTGTTACCGATTAAACACCGGGAATCACCTAGTAAATTAAACGACCAATCACAGTGAAAAACAGTTTTTATTCTTACAACTTACGTCTTCATATTTACAATTTCATTAGGTATATTTCAAAAGAATTATAAATTTTGTAATATGTAGCTAAATTATAATTTATATAAGAAAGAAATTAATGGAAAAAGGTCGACCGGACCAGGAACTCGAACCCCGGGCCTCCCGATTTCCGGGCTAATCCTTTTCTAATTCTTGGCTAATTCTTGTATTTCTTCTAAAAGTATCTATACGCTCCTGTTTGAGCTTTGGAAGAAAGCATTTCTACTTGCTTAGAATTTAATTTATAAAAAATATAGAGATTAAAAATAATAAAAAAATACCCTGGCCTACATCCAAGAACAGTTACAGCATTTCCTTGGATGCAGTCCACGACTATTTTTTTTACATATTTTTGTCTATAAATGTTGAACTACATAACTCATAATTTGTAATTCTTAATTAATTTTCATGATGAAAATGCGTCTGTGTGCGTCTGTTGCTTGTATTCGCCGAATGTTCGTGTTTAACTGTCTGTAACAAAGAGTTGTAATTTATCGCAGGTTACTGACTGAAAGAAAAGATTTTCTGGAGGTTCCGTGATAAACTGCAACTATTTGTCAAGGTGGTCATTTCCTGGAAAGATTACGGTGGCTCCGATCTCGTGCACACACCCTGCGGCGCGTGCACAAAATTGAATTGGAACCGACGAACACAAAATTTATAACGACTGACAGAGAAAGCAGACAGTTTCTTAAATTAAAAGATGGATCTCTGTATCCAAATTTTACGGCGTTACATGTTTTATCGAGCCGGAGGGGATGAAAATGAAATTTTATGAGCGAATAAAGAGAAAGGCTTAGGGAAATAAAGAATTATTGTCTGAGGCCCAAAAAAGATGTTGGGGCAATAGGTTAAATTTAAATAAACTGCCAGATAAATTTTCAGCATATATATTGTGAGAGCCAAGAACTTTCATTAGTAAACAATTTATATTTCCTTCTCTATCTGAAATAGCCTACAGAATGTCTACAAATTGCCATAAAGTCGTTTACCAAATACTTTAATTACAGTAATCTATGAAGAATTTTGTATAAACAGATCAACGATGTGTTAGGTAATTTTTAATTGTTCAATTAGTCACACATTTTAGTTCTACGGATAAACATATGGATACTAGGGTGACTCGGGATTTAGTAATTTAAATTCGTATATTAATGAAGTAATAAACCACCAAGTTTTTATTTATTTTGTTGTAACGACGTTTCGTCACCATATTTGGGACTTCCTCGGGAAATTTAACAACAATTATTCAGAACATTGTAACACTTGTCAAAATATCAGAACCTCAATAGCTTCAGTAACACCAATTAATAATAAAAATGAATTTTAAAATTTGGATTGAAAAATATGGCAAAAATACAAAATTAAAATTTCACTGCCTTCAACAGAAATGTGACACAAAAATATCTAACAACTATGTAATGTAGCCAGTTAAACATAAAAATGTGTAAAACTTCGTTAAACTAAACAATTGGAAAATTAAAATATTGGTAATAAAACAAAAATTAATATATAATTTAACAATAAAGATAAAAAAATATTAAACTTAAATTTAGAACAAAAAGTTTCAAAAAAACAGAAATTAGTTTTTATCAAAAATTTAAAAAAAGGGCTATAAATATTCTGACATTAAGTATAATTATTGAAATAAGACAACATATTTAATTAGTATTTAGTTAATATGATTACACTCACGACGTTTTGTCTATCTTTGTGGACTTTATCAGATAAATTTTTAAATAGAAGAAATATGGAATTTCGTCCAGCGACGGTTATGGCCGCAAAATAGAATGTAACGTCCAAATTGTAGATATATTAGCTAAATATTAATTAAAAGGTTTCGTGACACATTTGGCTGTTTTTCAATTATTGATTAATAATATCTCTCATTTTTAATATACCGTTGTAAGAATTAAGTGTGTTAAGATTCGTTTTTATAAATAACGTGTCTGATATATTACGTTACTAAATTCTTTGCTCCTAATCAAAAATTTCAACAATATTCCAATCAAATCATGACGTTCCTCTAATTTGTGTACTATGTGTAAAAATTATGTGGGGATTGAGTTTAATTGATTTATTCATTATTATAATATTCCCCACGTTGGTGGAAGCCAATTGTAAAGCTAAAGCGGGGACGGGAGGTTAATTTTACTAATTACGAATAATTCAGGTAATACATTAATTATTGAGCTCCACAGTTGGGCGAAAATTATAATGAAAACCTTTAATTTATTAGACACAAGGGGCCAATTAACAAAACCTTTTAAATAGAAAAGAAAAGATTTTATTTATAATTCTGAATTTAATAACAATAAAATTTAAAACAAGTGAATTGAATTAAACGATACACCTAGTCCGCCTTCTTAATTCCAGCAGCTAACCAGCTGCAATTTCTAATAGTACCCATTTGCATGTACTTCAACAATTTCAGGCGAAAGGAAAATTTACAGTTGCCGGGTGTAAACATGTTTGTTATTAGTTCCGTACCCGGTAGTAATTTCAAATTATTCACGCCATCTTCCAACTTGTCGGAGGCAAATCCTTTCTGAAAATTAGGAAGGACTGACTCTTTTGTTCGTGAAAACGGCCTTTATCCTATATAACAGAAAATGTCGCGTTCATTGTCCGAAAGAATTTTTGGAGTAAGCGACGCTACGTCGCAAAACTTATGTCTTACTTCGCATTACATACTTGTGCTTTTTCAGTTGTAACAACAGAACGTTTAGTTTGCCAAATATAGCATTTCCCACAGTTAAGTTGACCTTAATTTTATAAATAGCATTATGTAATGCCCGACCTACCTGATGCAGGTTTTCTAGGGTAGGATCCTTAAACCATAGCCCGGGGGCCCTAGTTAACCCTTGGCTACCTTGGTCTACCGTCCGCACCCCCGTTTCAATCCCCTTCCTATGCTATTAAAAGGGAGTTGCTTGTTTCAGGATCACCCTCATGTAGCCTGTTAACCCAAAAAAACTTTTTATTTTTTAATAATTGCCTTAAAAAGGTAGCAAATTTGGTGACGAAACTTCGATACACATAAATAAATAAAAAAATTACCTGTATCTAGGCCCTTAATGGCTTTATTTCATTTTTGATAAGATTATTGCCAATGTCACGAATTAAATTTTTTTCAGTTGCAAATATTTTGTACTGAAAGTTAAATGTTGAACTGTAGAGAAAGCTTAATATTTTTTTTCTCATTGCCATATTCAAGAATATCGTAAGGTTTTTAATGTACTATGAACTTAAGAACAGTGTTTTCGAATTAAATTAATTTACTCACAGATGCTATTTTTATTTTCTCACAATTGATAATATTTTTCAAACTTTGAGCATGTTTCATTTCATTTTACATAAATTTAAACGCTGTATTTTAGTGTCTACACAGTCATATATTTCTACATAAATATAGATGATAACATCTCCATAAATTTGAGTCAGATAATGTGAGCTTAGAGAATCAGCCCATCGCAAATAGAAAACGTTTATATGAGATATAAGCTGACAGCTGTTTTGAGGGCATCTTAACACGAAATCGCAATAAAAATAGAAAGGAAAATTTAAGGTAGTGTAGCTGGAATGATGGATGGAGGACGGATCGCACACATAAGACGCAATGGCACAATAACGTCTCACGCGTCGCCCCCGCCCCCTACCCGCCACTCCACATCACCCCCTCCCCATCACCCCAACTTCCCCACAACGCCACACGCTCACTGCAAGGGAAAATATTAAATAGAGCACAAAAACTTTCCTCAACGAAGAATAAATTGGATACAGCGTATACCTCAAGGCATGAAGTGTGTTGGAAAGTAAATAAG
Source organism: Eucriotettix oculatus (assembly GCA_034510155.1). Taxonomy (NCBI): domain Eukaryota; kingdom Metazoa; phylum Arthropoda; class Insecta; order Orthoptera; family Tetrigidae; genus Eucriotettix; species Eucriotettix oculatus. Next base: position 25,699,721 of record CM067378.1, on the reverse strand, counting down.
ATAACCACTAAGGTTTAAACGTTATCTTTAAATTATTAGATAATAAATAAAATGTATTCAAGAATTTAAGTTTAATATTACTATTTTATGAATTTTATCAGACACAAAAAATGTATCAGGAATAATAAGTTGAGTACATTGAAAGCTTGTAAAATTACATAATTATACAGGTCATGATTTATATTAAATTCTTGATTTCGTAAATATTTTTTTCGTACAAAAGATTAAGGGAAAATTTTCTAAATTCAATGCTAAATATTTTAGAGTATTATTATTTATTTTCTTCTAATAAAGCTACTCGTAGAAAAAAAATTGGGGGTACAATAAGGAAACTAATTAATATTCCGTGCAATTATGTTAATATGCGTATTTCTCAGTTTCCTCTACGTCTAGCAAAAGTTGTTAACTTGAGGTTGAAAGTAAAAGACGTATGAGAAATTAATCGCAGTTTGGAAGTTGATATTAAAAATAGAAAACTGTGGAATTCAAGAGCTGCTTTGAAAGGATCTTGGGAATTCTTTAGTCGACAATTATCAGCGTGCATACCATAGAAATGAAAATTTGGTTGAACCAGCGACGAAATTTGTTATTCTTATATTAGTAAAACTCTAATCCGATTTGTAAGTGGTATTCTAACTATACGACATTATATAACACAAAATAAACTTCGGGAATAACAAAAATTGATCGAATTGGGAGTGGGTTCGTACTTCACTCATACAATGATTGACACTGCTTCATACCTAAAGTAGATTATTTCCTTCAATTTATACCAATTTCAAAAGCTAATGTCAGATAATAATTTTAACCATTACATTTTAATTTTAGTAAAAATTTGGCAGTGGCAGTAATTTGAATTACAATGTAGAGATGTTAAATACTGTTAAAAATATCTTAGACGGACTGTACACTGGCAAGAAATTGCAGCAATTCACTGCTACACTAGGAGCCATCATGCTTGAATATACTCCAATTATGCATAAATTCACAAATAAAATCTACATTATATGGAAAAGCCGTCACTCATAAAATATAGATTGATTTTATTTATACAGAAATGAAATATATTCAAACTTGAAGACGAGTGCGTAGTAGGGAAATTGCTGCTTGTTCTTACAAGTGTATCCAGCCTTAGCATGGCATTAAGTAATCTTTTAAGTAGACGTCTTTATTTGGTGATTACTTAAACAATGAGCCTGAATATAATATGGTATCAGGCCTCTGTCACCAGGATTTTGTGTTTTAACTTCCCTTAAATATATATTTTTGTGGCTACATGGGATTACGATGAAGTATGGCGACCGGTAATGTAAACACATGAAATATTAATGAACGTCTATCTAAAGAGCACCGGTTTTTATCATATTGGCAAAATAAAATAATTTGATGTCGTACTCAATATACGATAAGTTCAATAACACTCTCATTATAAAATGAGACTCACGCATGCATTCAAGTACATATTATAAAACGAACAAAATTTCTATATTTGCCTACAAATATGTGATTCGTTTTTAAACTCTCCATATCTGGCAACGGAACGCAAATATGAAATAAGCTGTGAATACAGTTGCAGATAGATGTACTCCACGCGTTAAGGTCAGAGAATTAATATCCATTATCTTCGTGTCGGGAAATATTTGTGACCTGGTTTGTAAATGTAGGACCATAGATGGGAGAATCATTCCTTATTTTTGCTGTTTTCTGTTTCTATAAATCACTTTTCTCTCGCGGTCTCATTTTTCGTAATAAATTATAATAATTTTTATTTTATTTTTCTATTATCTTTACGTGATAATTATATGTTACTAAACTAAATAATGTATTATTTTCTAAATAATCACTGTATTCGCCTAGTTTCTTCTCCTTACTGAGAGATTTGAATCTTTCCCTAGATTAAATTTGTAAATGGTTATGCCCTCCATATTGTAATGATAAATGGGGATGGGGAGTATAATTTTTTATTTAATATTAACGTAGTATATAAAGGATCAATTAAGTTAAGTTTTAAATACAAAAGAAAAGATTAAATTAAAACTTCAGGAATTAATAAAAACAAGGGCATTTGATAAAAGTTACAAGTATTAAGGAAAACGTTACTAATAACAATAAGTTTACATTGAGACTTTAAAATCAGGGTCCTCTGTGGGGTGGACCAAGAGAAGCGATTTAGTTTTTAATGGCAAATGTGACCTCTGTTTTTATCAAAATTTACGATACCCGCGAAATTGTGCAGCTGCATTCGGATCTGCACTGCTTTCGTGATGATGGCTGGAACACCTCTTCATTGGGTTGATTTCGTTGTCTGCTTTCAAATTCTCTCCTTGGCGGTTAGCAGTTTAATTTTCTGGTCAACACTTGAAGACCTCTCAACAGTTTATTTTCGGCGGCTAAACTTTAGTGTATTCATAAGCTCTCTTCTGCCTCTCACCATCTTCTCCCACTCTGTCTCAAAATCCCTTCCCACGTAAGCTTTCTGGAAACTTTAATGTCCTCCTACTTAATTAAGATCACCAATAGCACTTTAACAATTGCCGCCAATAGGAAATTTCAGCTGCAAGAAGTAGATATCGCATGTGTTTCACATCACTACGTGGCCGGCTAAGATTCTGGATTATGCACGCAGTTTCCGACTTAAAAATTATCAACGTGTTATCCCTTTTCGTGAAAGGACCTTTCTCTTCTATTCAGCCAAAATGGTCGTCCTTTTATCGGGAAGAGAGAGAGAGAGAGAGAGAGAGAGAGAGTGCGGGGCATTTCCAAAGGTAAACCCCGCTATCAATTTGGAGAGAAAAACCTGCAATGAAAAGCCCCACAGTCATTCTCTGCCTCATCACAGTAAGTAAACTTGTTTTGGTGGGGAAGTGGTAAACTAATATTGCAAAATATTTATTTCACCTGGTAAGATAAAGCAACCATGAGTTTTAAGTAATTGCCCCCATTATTTAGTATATATAAAAGTGCTGATTTCAGTGAAGCAACAATAGAGATTCTTCAAAACTCATCTATTTTACATAAACAAACGAGATGGTAACTACGTTTGCCACTTAATCTTTCCTGAACCATTCAACCGATTGCTATGAAACTTTGTGGACTTACAGCTTTTTGTGGCGACCTTTCTAACATTTAGATTTATTACTTCCACCCTTTCAGGGGGAAAATTTTCTACTACCAACATTGTTTCAAATAATTTTCAACCGATGTCATGCGATTAGAACGAATTTTTCTAATAATTTATTTCGTCTTCCGTCAGAGATCTCGTAAGTAGATTCAATGAGACGAAAAACAGAAAAAAATAATAGAGTATAACACTGACGTAGCTTTTCAATCGATATGATAACATATCTGTTAAACGTGAAATGATGATTAATTAAATTATTACTTTACGCGTTCAATTATTTATTAGTGTAATTTTTCTAATGTGACTACAACAGGATGGCACTACAAAAATCAAATTGAGGTCATTTTTAAGAAAGTGGCCCGTCGTCATGGGACGTGACATATTTGTTTAAAAACATGTGGGAACACATACCATTTAAAAAATCACCAACGTCATCCTAACATTAAATACTAACAAATTAAGAAACTGTTTCAAACCACTGGAGTGTAAAGAAAAAACAGATAGTGACAGGAAAATTACACATACTAAACTACTGTTTTTAAAGTTTGCAACACCAAGAAAGAGAGAGACAGAATTAAAATAAAATTTATTCCATATATTAGATTCATGTCAATGCACACGTCATTAGAGACGCACATAATGCGCAGCCCTGAGATTTAAGTATGTGTGAAGCCCCTAAGTAGAGCAATTAGACTATAAGTGGCGTAGCATGACATCAAAGAGAGTCTGGATACGTTGATGGCGAATCTCCCACCACGCAGTTGGTACACGAGTCCACAAAGTATCAAGAGTGGTTGCTGGAGGACCATGACGGACAAGTTGCCGACCAAACATATCCCAGAAGTGTTCGATGGGTGACATGTCTGGTGAACGTGCAGGCCAAGGAAGCTGTGACATGCACAATCCTCTCCACATGTGACCGCGCATTGTCCTGTTGAAATATGGCATCTGAAGTTGCCTGAAGAAGGGGCAGTTCCTCGGGCTTTAAAAACTATCTAAAATTGCGGTTCACATAGTCATTAGTTCGTACGAGACGAAATCGCAAATCCTATTAATTACACATCAACAAGAGTCTCAAAATATAAAGTAAAATGTTTCTGTTCGTTGCTTGAATTAAATTGTGCATACATCAATTTAAATGATATTGTATGAAAATGTGTTGTTATTGTTGTGGTATTCAGTCCTATGACTGGGCTGATGCAACCCTCCATGCGAACTTGAGTTTTAACATTTCATTTGCGTGTAACTAGCACAACCGTCATCCTTCCTCATCTGCTTACCGTGTTCCATCCTTTGCATCCCTCTCTTTCCTAATCTGACACACTTAATGCTAATTTTACAAGAAACTCATGTCTTAAAACGTGGCCTATTAATACATCAATTTTTTTGGTCAACGTCATCCATATTATACGCTCTTCCCCTCTTCTATTAAGAACTTTCTCGTTAGTGATTTTATCCACCGACCTGATTTTCAGCATTCGCCTGTAGCTCCACATTTCAAAGGCTTCTATTCTTTTCTTTTCTGCAGCTCCTATCGTCCACGTTTCGCACCCATACAACGCCACACTCCATACGAACATTTTTAGCAACGATTTCCTAATATTCACATTTATATTACCCGTAATAAATTCCTCTTTTTTGCGAAAGCCTTCCTTGCTGGTGCTATCCTACTCTTTATGTCTAATATTCTTCTACTATCCCTAGTTATTACGCTTCCCAAGTAGCAAAGTTCCTCAACTTACTTCAAAATATCCCCTCTGTTATTCCACTGTTTCCCATACTACACTCCATCACCTTGGTTATCCCTCTATTAATCCTCATGTTGTACTTTTCCTCCAGGATCACGTTCATGCCATTTATTATGGTTTCTAAGTCTTCTTCTGACTCCCCTAATAATCCAATATAAACGGCAACGCGTAAGGTTTATATTTCTTCTCCTTGAAGTATCATTCCTTTTCCATATTCAGTTTTAACTTGTTTCGTCGACTGTTTTATATATAAATTAAACACCATGGGCAACAGAATGCATCCTTGACTTACTCCTTTCTTGATTTCTATTTTCTTTTCTTGATCACCTATTCTAATTACTGCTGCCTGTCCTCTATAGAGGTTATGTATAAGATATCTTTCTTGATATTCATTCCTGTCCTCTTCAAAATCCTTAATATTGTTTTCAATTCTTGGCGCTTTATAATTGCTCAGGTCTGTCAGTGGCCTGTCAAACTCTGACCCTAAACTTTTGTCCCCCAACAATTCATCATCCACCTCCTCTTCTTCTATTACTGTCTGATGTAGGTTTCCATCCGGATACAGCTCTTCTAGATATTCCTTCCATCTTTCTGCTTTTCTTCTTTATCCATTATTGGCTTCCCATCCACCCTCCTGATGTTCTTCCTCTCTCCGAATGTTTATTTGCTTTTCCTATAAGCTGCGTCTATTTTCCCTCTGACAATGAAATCTTCAAGTGCTTGGCATATTTGCTGTAGCCTCTTTGACTGATTTTCACTTTCTATCTGTCTCATTCTTCAAGCGTCTGTACTGGTCTTTACCATTTTCATCTCTCGCAATTTTATATTTACGTCTTTCATCAATCATTTTTATGAAAAAATAAAAATTGTAATATCAGTTCCCTCTCATATTAAGGCTATATATTGCAATTATATTCTTATAATTTGTATAAATATATTTTCTTAGTATAAATATGCATTATTAGGCAAGGAAGTGTGATGTGCGTGTGAAAAATGTGCATATCATAGAAATTACTGTGAGCCTAGACCGGGAGGTCGATGGAGTCCTCGTGAAGGTCATAAAGGCACTCTGTTCTGCTCGGAGGACCGTCGCCCATTACGCCGAGGGAGGCAGACCGCAGACTTCCCTGCTAAATCTTCCCACAGACACTGCCCTCGAGTCCTCCAAACTTACGGTCACTCCTCCAAAGTCACAAGCAACAGTTCACTTTGTCTTTCCCAGGGCATTCCACAACTGCAAACAATTAAACCATTGCCGGCTGAATTTCTATTTTCGCTAACCGTCGTCTTTTATTAAGGTTTCTTTTCTTAAATACGTTCTTCCTAAACGTTTCATCATGAAAGTTATGCTTTATTTCGAGGAGTAGGCTAGCTGAAGTACCCGGCGTTGCTTGGGTTCACGTGTAATAATAAAACAGGAAATTAATTAAAGATAAGTATAGTACGGTACTTGAGGGTATACTACAATCTATTTCTGTTGTCAAATCCAACCTAGGTTGTGTAAAGGGCAAAAAGAAGTCAAAATTAGAGAGAATAGGGGGGATATCTACTGATAGGTCTCGGTGAAACAAAATGAATAATCTCTTATCTCGTTTCTTCAATATGAGAAAGGACTTTGGTAGAGGCGGCAAACCACCGAAGAAAACACCTTCAAAAAGTGAGAAAAGACGGAAGATTGATAACATTTTCAATCTTTTAACACGTATACAGTATTGTTGTTATTAAAGTTTATTTAATTTAATACATTTACCTGTAATAATATTTCTCGTGCTTTTACAAAGACCAATTACTAATTGATATTAAAATATAGCTGATGCGAAAAATCAAACCAATTTACGTATACATCGTATCGATGTTCCAAAGAAATTCATTATTTCGCTCTACAAACGATACGATAGGTTAATTAGGACGTGAAATGTTTATAATTAAAATAATATAATAGGTCCATAATTACGCAACCCGCGTTCATTTATAGATATCTCGATGCGAAACATAAAAGGTTCTCCACTTTTTTCACACATATAACTTCAGTATATTTAAAAATAAGAAGAAAAATCATGGGTAACTTCCAGCCATCAATAACACTTGTGCCAAATTTGGTCTAATTCGGACCAGTAGTTTGGACTCCTATAGCTGGGACATACATACTGGCGCACTGACAAAGGTATATAGACATTTAGACGGGCTACAATATAAAATTTTAATTGAATTTCTTTATCGTTGCACTAAAATATTATATTCCAGTGAAATAATTATTAAAATTTGTACATGATGTCAAGTGCTCTTATTTTCAATAATATTTCTCTTGTATATTCCACTGCCTAACATGATTATTATTACCTTAGTCTTATGGGCATTATTAGTGGGAGGTGGGTTACTACTATGTACGCTTTAGTTTTCTTTCAAAATATTTTAATAACACTCCAGATGTTTACATTTTGTTTGTGTATTTAACCAATTTCATTTTCGCTTGCTTTCTAAACTCATTCTTCTCCTTTCGAGGATTGAAAACCGGTTTAGATCTGATGGTTCAAGAACTTCCCCACATATTTTCCTCTAATGCTAATTTTACAAGACCCCCATGTTCTCTTATTCTTATAATTATTGGTAACTACCGCTATCCACCATCTGATCATCTACAATCTTCTATTCCACCACATTTCAAATGTTTCTATTATTTTCCTTTTTGCAACTCATATCGTCCACATTTCAATCACATTTAACGCTAGAATACACATAAAACTTTTTAGTTACGCTTTCCAAATATTCATACTTAGGTTCGCCCGAAGTAAATTCCACTTTTTTGCGAAAACCTTATTTGCCTGTTCTATCATAGTCTACTATACTTCTACCAAACATAGTTGTTATGCTGCCAAAATATCCGTTCCTAATCTAACATCCTTTGTTATTCCACTGTTTCCAATACTACACTCCATTACCTTTGTTTTCGTTCTATTAATTCTCATGTAACCTCGGGTTATGCGACATATAGCCTTAATAAAAAATTCTCATATTGTACTCTTCCTTCAGCACCTCGCCAATTTATTATGGTTTCCAATTCCTTTCCTGAATCCTCTAATAGTATAGTATAAACGGCAAACCTTGGGGTTTTTATTTCTTCTCCTTGTAGTATGATTCATTTTCCACATTCCTTTTAAACTTTCTTTATCGCCTGTTCTATATATGAGTTAAAGAGCATGGGCCACAGATGCATCCTTGTCTTACTCCTTTCTTGATATCTCTATTCTTCAATTGTAATTACTCCTGAATGCCTTCTGTAGAGGTTATGGATAACTCTCGATATTTTATTTCTGTCTTCCTCAAAATCCTTAGTGGCGTGTTTAAGTTTACATTATCAAGCGCTTTTTCTAAACCTACACTCAAACAGCCTCTTTAAGATTTTATATTATTATTTATATGCACTTAACAACTTAAAACTGTCCACTGGAAATGTTCATTTTTTAAAATAATTACAGTTCGTGAGCTGTAACGTGGCATGACCCATGTACATAAATGAGGAGTAGGGGAATACTCTCTTTGAGAATAAACTGCTCTTTCAAGGGTGCCTGCGTAACGCTACAGTCATTGTTTAAAGCATATATTATATTGTTATTAACTGGTTATACAGACTGAGACAACGTCTTTTCCCCACACCTTACCCTCATTAACTCTTAGCTTTAACGGACGATTTTTTTAGCGTACATCATACCCTGAACTGAAAGCATTAAATTTACTAGCACCAATGTTTTACAAATTGCTTCTACACTACCAATTTGTGCTAACAGAGGCTCATGGTGAATTGCGTATTGGACTACTTCCACTACAATATCGGGGAAGTCGTCTAATGCGCATCGTGTTTACATACGACAAGAAAAATCTTCTGGTCAAAAATTTATTTATTATAAATCTCCTGAATTATACATTTATTGATCGCATCTTAAACTATTGTAATTTTATTTATATAACTTCGTGAATCTGCCCCCTGTAAATTTCCCACACGTAAGCTGAATATATAAGTAGAGAATTGGCACGGACAATAAATTCGCCTCGTTTTAAGGATGAAAATTGTAATGGTTCAAAATTCTGACGATATTTAATGAGGGAAATGCCTAAATAGTGGGCTTTTCTGAGGCTTAGCCTTGGAGTGGAACGTGGACGCCGCCAAGGGCCTCTTATGTGCCGAGACACCACGGCGACTGGACGTGGGCAATCTGATTACAATAGCCAGTGGTTACGGCGCCGGCAGAAAAATTTATTTTTCACTCCGGGAAAAGACCGAGGCAAGGGAATATTTTCCCGTGAGAACTGCAATGTGACTGGTACGTGGAATCCAAGGAGATGAAATGGTGAACGGGAGCATAATTTGGCATTCTTGTCCCAACAGTACAAAGAGAGTTTTCGGTCTTAGCATCCAAGTATACCTTTGGGTCAACGGTTTGAGAGTTATGCTGGGCCCTCTAGAAACCCAGAAATCATCGGGCTTGGGAGTGACCCAGCCAGAACGAAGAGCGGTCTGGATGCCTCCTTCAGCCAACAGATTCCGGATCAAAGAAGTCAACACCGAGAGGGAGAGAGCCGCCACACTTCCACCAAGGTTAATGCTACGTATTGTAAACTCCTGGGATGAGCGGGTTTATTTGCCAGTTTGCCAATATGCTATTAATTTATTCTCCCAGGTCACGAATACCCTATAGAGAAAGGTCTCAGTATAAACGCCGGGGAACAAATGTATACCGTAGTAAAAATTTACGTAAAACAAATTTGTAATTTTTAGTAGTATAATGTTGCATTTTTATTATAAAAACCCACCCAATTGAACAGAGTTATATAAATCGCGACGTCGAAATTATACAGCAGTGAAGAAGTAAGCGGTACAAAGTTAAAAGTTCTATTCAATGAAAGGCTTCTAAATAGAAATGAACGTTTCCCAATTAAAATGCTAAATTACTTTCCCCATTCTTATTTTAAAGAGTGTCATCATAAAATTGTCAGTTTCAGAACCAAACAGCGTAAATGTAATTACTACTAATATAAACAATATTAATGGTTGTTTATAGCACCACTATGATTTTGAATTAACCAGTCTATATTTTATCGAATAAATATGAACGAGAAGGGCGTAGATTGGTCGACGCATTGACTCGTTACGACGCATCGACGTGAACTGGACTCGTGTTCAGGCGGCACAAAGTGTGCTCCCTGGGGCGAGGGCTGGAAAATTACGACAAACGTACAGTGGGGCCATTGCGATGAGTCTTGAGCTACCCAGTGACATCATAATTTTGAACGTATCGCTTACAAAAAATTACCTATGTACGCCAAGATATCGTCACGTCGCAAAATATAGTTGACAAAAATAATGAAGGTATTGTACGAGTTTGCTTTATGTCAGTTAAATATATAGAATAACCATTTCTTCTATATAGAAACTAGCTTACTTTAAGCTTTACGTTTTCTGTCATTTAAAGATGAAATTATACACTAAACAATTAAAAAACCTCTCCTTTCAAAAATAAAAACAAATTGAATTAGATTAATTCTAACGATAACTGCACTGTATAATGTATTTGTGTCATTTACGAAAATTGTATAACTATTTTTAAGTATTACAACTGAAGAAATTTTTCCATTATTCTCTCAAAATCAATTGTTGGTTTACCATAACAATCGCCTTTCTTCAAATATTATCAGCTTGATTTTAAAAAATTGTCTGCTTCTTCAAAAGAATGAAACATAAACAATACTTTCCAAGACATGGAAATAATAATCTCTATGAGCCACTTTTAAAACATATGTATTGTTCGTGATGGTAGTCTTTTGACGTTGATGTCCTATGAAAGGAGAATTACTTTACAACCAATTTTCAATAAAATACTACTTCATATAATTTGAACTAGGGAACGATTATATTCGGAGATCAGTCGAATATTTAATGATGTAATAAACGCATACGTTACTTCAATAAAAACGTCTGTGTTAAATGTATACTAATTGGAAAGACAAATTTAAATGATGAAATAAATAGTGCACAACGTTTTTACAATCATTGTTGCTGTTACCCGGTGACTCAAAAACAGAAGAACGATTAAACGCACAAATTTTTATTTATTTATGTTTTGAAATCTTTACACAACAATAATCAAATATTAGATAGGATACAATGGCATGACGCAATGATGTGAGACAGAAACCCATGGGTTTATAGTAAAGAAGTTACTATTTCAGTCTTCCTTGTGATGAAAATTACTTAATTAGAGAAATCTATGAGGTTGTGGTGTGCGTTTGCACCCCACACGTATATTTATATATTAAAAGAACAATTTCCCCTTTTTATTTATTTTGTATATATATACATATATATATATATATATGCATACAGATAATTATAATGAAGGGGGTTAGCCTGTTTACTAAACCAACGGCAAGCAAGTAAGATCGCGTTTGATTTGTATTAAATTAATGTCCAATTGACTATATCGATAGCCAGGAAAGAGGAACAAATCTGTACCATTTCGGTAATGGCAGGTCAGTCCTTGGGACAAAGGCCTGGGTTAGCGACTCACAAACATCCGGTTGCGACAATAAAGAGGCAATCACCGGAATTATAAGGGACAGACCTGTTTCTTAGGCCATCTTGGGAGAAATTTCACACCCCGCCAGGCAGAAAAAGGCGTGGCAGAAACTTATATAAGTGGATGCAAAAAAAATCGAGAATTAATATAGATCCTGATGGGAAATGAGTGAGAGCCAGGTGGAGGTTGACTTCCACCTTCCTGGTTTTCCTCTTTCCCTCCCCCCTTGGTCCATGGCCAAGGTAACTAATTAAAGACTCCTGCAGGCTGAGACGACCTTGGGCAGTTTGAGAGGTGTATGTACGGGGGTCGAAGACCTTCGGCAACGGTAAGAGTAGTTCGCTGATCCCATTGGACCAGTCGGCCAACTGCCTCTCAATACTCATCAAGGCACGGAGGCGGGTTTGTTGAGTTTCCACAGCAATCCAGTCTCCTGTCATCAGAAGGGCGCAGGAGTAGTACCCACTAGCCCGACCTACCTGATGCAGGTTTTCTATGGTTTTTCCCTGCATCACCTTTAGGTGAAACACCGGGTAGGATCCTTACACTATAGCCTGGGGGCCCTAGTCAACCCTGGGCTACCTTGCTCTACCTTCCACATCCCCCCTTTTCAAGTCCCTTCCTATGCTATTAAAGGGGAGTTGCCTGCTTCAGGATCACCCTCATGTAGCCTGTTACCCAAAAAAAAGATTCGAAGATTATAAGAGAGTGGACTAGAGAATACATTACGTTTGGAGGAGAGATAAGATGAGAGACTTGAGGAATAGTGGATGCAGCAACATTATTATGAGTAGTGGACGTCAACAGGGAAAAAAATCCTATTTCAATAGCAGATGGCACGAGAATCGACGCAGAGAACCACCGAGGTAACCTGACCGATGAAGAGATGCAGTATCATCACCAGATCCAGATCTACAAGTTGGTGATGTACACGATTGTTTCTCGCCCCTGGCTTGATTGAGTAATTTAAAATTTTCGATGCCCAGTTTTTGTTTAAACCCACATATGCCCATTATACTCTTGCTCTCCGGTGACTTTTAGTAAGCAGCCGACCCTAAAGTTTAATAATGTATGTATGATTAAAATTTATTTTAATAAAGTTGTTAATTTTTATATATAAAACTCCAATCTATCTTCAATAATTCAATAATCACCCCGTCACCACAAGATAAGTCGTGATGTGAAAGTCTATTGAGCCTTTGAATGTTGGCACTATTGTCTAATAGATTCTGGATTAACGCATTAGAATGATGTTCAAGGTTACTTAAGTTACTTTGCATTATACTTCGTGATCACAGTTGTAACCATATAAATTTTAAGATCACTCAAAATGTCTGCGTTTCTTACAAAATATTATGCATCACGCGTAGCACGTAGCACTTTGCACTGAAATCTTTCTCGAATTCGGATGTTAGAGTTTGCAGCTGTAAACGCACAAATGACGTCGCGAACTCAGAGAAACGTGTGGTGTTTATTTTGTCACATAATTCTTTTCTGTAAAATGACTACTTTGTCTATTTAGAATATATATTTAATTCATATCTAAACTAGTGATGTCGTTTTAATTCATCCGCGTTGCGGCAGCTCCTTTAATGGCATGGGAAGTGAAGGAATGGGAGATGTGGAACTCAGTCAAGGGTTTATTAGGAAACGCGAACTTTAGTTCAATGATCCTCCCCGTCTCACCGTTTGCCCAAGGCCTGCTTCTCCTAAGCATACACCGTCCAAAACATATCGAGGTCCCAGTAACCAAAGAGAGAAGTTATAACTAAGTAAAGAATCCTCCGTTTAAGTTATGATGTCCTTCAGCCCGACTGAGATATTGTCAAGGGTCTTCACATAACGAGTAAATTTTTTATGGTTTCTCCGGGAGTAAAAAATTGGACCGTGATACGCAAACCTTCGTCGCTGTTTATTCTCTGCATTAAGCCTTCTTTGCTGTCTCCATTTCTCATTTCTCTTCTCTCTCTAAAACCTTTCTTCCTAGAACGCTTCAACGTTATCCACTTTTATTCATTAATTGCTGTTGAACGTATTCTTAAATCGAGCATTCATTTTTAAGGACGTTCCTCTTTCGCCATGGATGAAATAAAACAGTTACAACAGCACTAATCGGCAATAGCGTTTATTATATAAAATAAGAATAAAATAATATCTATTTACAGGTATTGTTTGATGCTTACAATAGCTATTCCTTGGCTTACATCCTAGATATGTGGACGCTCAGCCAGTAATTGAATTCGTAAATTTATATAAAAAAGGACCATATAAATATTAAAGCCCAAACAAGACAGTGTAAAATAATTAAATGATAAAAATAATAAATTTTCTAACAGCAAACACGACTTTTCGTCTATAATTTAAGAATCTTTAAGTATTATTTAAGAGACCTTTAAAATATTGAAAACTTACACTCCTTTATAGCAAAAACTGCACTTATACTTTAAAAAAGTGTCATGGCCTTTGTCTCTCTTTGAATTAAAATTCAAGCAACTTGGATGAATTACACAATGTGAAGAACAAGATTATTAATTTGTAGATGATCCGAGCTTTGGCTTGCGAGAATGGACAATTGTTGCATCAAATCTAGCTCAGTTGGTTCGATTCCTGGGTCTCATCCTCTAAATAACAAAAAACAGACATTTTCGGACTTCATGTGAACGAATAATCTGCAAAATTAAAGTAAACTAGAAAAGCTACGAAAGCGTTAAATTTAAACGTTTTTTAGTATCAAAAAAGCTAATTGTTTTTCTGTTTACATGTATTTCTGGATTGCGTATTCTATTGTGACAATTTGGTCATTATTAATTATATGATATCCCTCAAGAATGTTATATATGCTACATCTTCCAAAGATCTCCAATTAAATTATTTGTATGTCATTTGTGTTCCCCGTTCAATGACATCATTTTCATTATAATACTATTAAATGATTAACTGCTGTATTTCTCTGAAACACACATTTCTGTCATATTTTCTTTGTTATCGTCATTTATAATTTAGTATTTCAGAAATTTATTTTAAATAGATAAATAAACATTGATACCTTTAACGCATATATTTCTCACCAAACTTGTATTTTATTTTAAAGAACATAGTAAAAGTAGACAAAGTTTCATGGAAAGTAAAATTGCAATGCCTACTAATAACGCGATCTGAGATTCAATTTGTTGTCTTCCATTGACGTGTACTTCTCTTCCAAGTCGACATGTAACGATCAATGAAATTAATTCCGTTTCATTATACATAAGTGTTCATAAATTTAAAAGCACTACACGTCGAAGTTACTCGAGTGCGTCAGTTTGATTTTCTTTTTTGTCTCATTAGCCCCATTGTTGTCTATGGTTGCCAGGCAACGCATAGTGTTTGGTGATGAAGTGGGAATTAACGAACGTGATCGAAGTAAACAAAGTTTGTTGGTCCCTCTGCCACCCCCGCCGATTTCGTATAACAGTAACGTGTTTATGGGGTGTTTGCTTTTGATAGTAAATGCGATTGGACAATGGACTTTCCAATATGGTACACAGAGTAACGTCGGTGGATGTACCCAGCATGCGTGGTCCGCAGCACAGAAGTCTTCGCTAAATATTTTTTGCGGAATTATTTGAAGGTTAATACGATTAAAAAGCTCATTGATGTAAGTACTTAGATGGTAGCCATGTTGTAGTAGCACCAGTCTCGATCCTTAGTTCTGTCAAGTTCTTCATTACCTTTTTCAGCTATTTATTTTATCCCCTCAACATTGCAACTAGAATAAAATTAACCAATCATGTCTCTTCTTTCCGTAAAATTGGGCACCAATTAAAACTACCTTTCTGAAGAACAGAAATGTAGGTACCTGTAAATTTATTAAAAACGCGGTGTGACAAACTGCACGTAATTTTGAAAATATTAATAAACTACTTTGATATTCCCTTACAATTTTGTTACATTATGTAAAACTTTCAAATCTGCCGTGCTGCTGTGACAATATGTCATATTAAAAGGTGGTTCGGAATGAAACTGTAATCTTCAAACTTAGGTATTTAAAACTATCATCATACTTCCAAGGATTCGTTTCTAACAGGGTATAACTGATAAATCGTGATAGTAGCACACTTTAAATAAATAGACGCCATATTGAGTGGAATTAAATATGGTGTATGTTCCAGGGTTCTGTGTTAATGTTCGGTAACTTCACTGACTTGGCTGAAACATTCTCATTTTTCAAATATAATTCCTTCCATGTTTGTGCTATGTATTTCTCAACCTCACTCCGTGTTTTTCCTTTGGTTTTCAAGAATGTGTACCAAGTTTTGTTGCCATCCATCGACGTGTTAAATCTCTACGCATACAAACGTGCAACATTTTGATTACATATTAAATATTATTAATATTTGAGATGAAACATATCCGCGACAAAATTAATGATTACCCTGTGGTATTAATATTGAACGATCACCTTCACACGACCTATTTTAATGTTCAAATTTAATTTTTTTATGGCGTCAGTTACGATCATGCCCCAAGAAAGAAAAAACGTTTAACTTTTTTTAATTTGTCGAGCGTCCGAACAGAGAAATGCATTGCAGACTCTTCGCTGGAACAATATATATATTTCTTTTTTATTTTAGACAGCAATTGTGCTGGTGAGGTAGTTTGAGAAAACAAGATGTGGCTATTACCAAACACAAAAGCTCTTCGCTTGATGAGAGGACGTTGATGAGGGCAGAATAGTGCACTCCTCCAGTCTACAGAATGCTTGCACTGAAATTATTCGAAAGAATAAAGTCGCTGAGATAAATGTAAATAACAGTTCTAAAATCTGAATGAACATTTAGAATTAATGTCATTTAATTTTTCAGTCGTTTCAATGATTTAATAGATGTATATTAATAGTAAAAATATTTTGACCTGGAATTTGAGACTCCATTGTGTTTTAGTTAATTGTTACAACCCTATATTTAAATATTCATTATGATTCGCCTTCAAGGTTTATAATTTATAATTTAAGTGGCTTAAATACATATATAAATTTATTGAAATTATGTGCAAACGGAGCACACATTCAAATTACGTAAATACCATACAATTATTAAAATGATTCTATATGAGATATATGTGTAACTATTAAATTAATATCAGGATATATATTATTTTAGAATGTAATAATTATTAAAAATACACTGTTATTAACAATGTCAAAGACGTTACATTGTTGTTGTTATTGCACAATGGGGATAACAGCTACAATGATGTCATCGGTATAAATTAAGAATATTCTATGTTTGTTCGTCCCTTATGCGTTCCTATATCTTTCTTCCGATGACCATGAAATTCTGATGACATGTAGTACTGTTTCAAAAATTAGGTTCCCTCCTTCTCCCCTTTCAGGTCAAAAACCTTCCTACCTGCAAGAAGTTTCAAGGGTTTCTCAACAAATGTCACGCTATTAGCATGAAGTTTTTGAATAACTATTATCTTCTCCCGCCAGACTTCTCAACGAAGCAAGGTATAAAGGCTTTTGAACACGAGGAAGTAAAACTCTCACGTAGCCTGTCAAGCGATATGATTAAATATCTTTTAAACGTGAAATAATATTTCAATTTAACTAACATATAACTTACTAATGATGCTTTTCAAATAATTAAAATATATGCAAAAGCGTTATAAATAGCAGAGCAGATGATTAAGGATCATTATATGAAGGGCCACACACAAATTCTTTACAGAATAATTCTATGCTACTTATCTTATTTAAGATACTAGTATACATACTGACTCGATTAAAATATTGTGAATCATCGCGCTCGTTATGACTAAATGAACATACCGTTAGCTCTCATACGGAAGGAGCGTTTAAAAGAAATTTTTCAAGACGTGATCCATTCGCTGATGCTTCAATCACGTGTTGGCAAAAAGATAACGGTCAAATTAAGTACTGCAGCCGTTTACATGGACGAATTCCCTGACAACGCTGAGCACCGGGATTGTTTAAAATAAAATTGTGACAAAAATAAAATTTCCCGTGATAAATATCTAAATATTTTCTGTTTCTCTACTTCAATTCTTCTTGAAATATTTATTGGTGTTACCCCTCCAACCGCAATTATCTGTAAAAGATACCCTTTTTATATACAGTTTATGTTCTATACAGTTCTAAGTTCTGAATTACGACTTGGGAACTGTGAAAGACTCAGATTGAATTTTTTTCTTCAATTTCGTAAGGAAATTTATGTCTATTTGAAAAAATTTGTCTTATAATAATTGGAGTTGTCCATTATAATGGTTATATAACTTTATCCTTAAAATTAAAATATCTTATAGATTCATCTTCAAGATAAAATCGAAAAGTAAACTTATCTGTCGTTAGACGTTTAAGATTTAAATCATGAGTTTAATAGAGATAAGTTCAAATAAAAACTTAGATTCACATATGAAATTGATACAATTTTAAATATAAGTACTTTAGTGAACTAACGATAGAGGGAACTGAAATAGACTTGAATAATGGAGTTATTATATTTAAATTATTAAAATATAAACATTGTGATTGAGCTATTAATATAAAATAGATCATAGTATTTGTAATGAATGTTGAGCGATACAATCAGTAAATAAAGTGTAATGTCAATTTACATCTTTAAAGTGCTTTTAAACAAAAATCACCCTTTTATCAGCAAGATACTACAGATACAGACATATGATTCCTTCCTTTTAATTATGTATCTTCAACTCAAGCAAAATAAAATTGACTGTGAGTGGCCCAACGCCTCGTATGTGTGTCGCACTCGGGAGATAAGCATTTTTGTAGATTTTTTAAGATCTTAAAAATTGTTACTTAAGTAAGACGTTCATTAAATTCACAAATTATTTCGCACTAAACAGACAAAATAGATGGAACAACTACCTTATTCTTATAAATGAAATCCATTGTTTAAGTATAAAAAAGTTTCGTACGTGTGTATGTTTGTGTGTAATGTATGTTCCGCATACAAATCTAAACGCGTGGATAAATTTCAACGAAATTTTTACACATGTTCTTTGCGACTCGCATATTAGCATATCCCACCCATAAGGGCGGGGGTGGAGGGGGCGGAAATTTTTAAATGTTCTAAACCGGACGATATTACTGTCGAATAAATACTATTCGGGGTCAATGACTTTTACGGTGTTTCCCGCGACACTATTTGTATCCGTCCAACCCTGATGACTTATAGAATTTACCACAGAATACCATTACGTAGCCTACGTGTATATGTGCGGCGGCGGCGGCCGAGAAACACAATGTATCATTACTTATGTAAAATGTCAATTATATTTAAGCATCAATATCCCGGACATCGATGGGCACCAGGCTAGTGTCAAACAAAAAAGTTTAGTTAATTGCAAATGATTTCGATGTTTAAGTAAGATATATTTATAGTCAAAATAATTTAGTAAATTAAAGGACCATATAATAAACATGTAAAAATAATTCTGTACAAATTTTTTTATATATTTTTACATAGGTCAAAAGTGCTTTAAACTTTGTACCAGATAATATTTAGTTTTCTTATAGAAAAATATTGTGAGTTTTTGAATATTGATTATGTCTTTTGATGAAAGCAATCTTTAATATAAATAAAACTGTTTGAGGGTGGTTAGTGATTAATTAGAAAAAAATAAAAATATTAACCTTTTTATCTTATTTCCGTATATCATTAGTAGATCCGTTTCAAATTTCGCACGGAGATTAAATTTACTTTCATGGCATCTAATTACTACTAATTAGTGTTTACATTTAAACTATCATAAAAACATAGCTTAATGGTTATAGTGACCGTATACTAGATAATGATTTTGAGAAAATTATGTCCAAATAAGTTAATGGATTTTCAAAGCCTTTATAGATAAGTTCAACGGTTACCAGGAATTGAACCCGAGGTCACCGCTTTGTACGCGGCAGCTCTAACAACTACTATTCCTGATTTAAACAAAATTTGTGTGTTTTCCTCTAACATCAAATCGAATTTTTTTTTCTCACATGGTTCACTTACTTTAAAATATTTAACCTATTCTAATTTAATGACTTCATCTGGTATTGATTTTCCTCTTTCATTAAAGTAGTACATCCTGTAAAAACAGTTCTTATATGTCTGGGACACATTGCTGTTATAAAAGGTATAATTTACGATGAACGAGACAATATATCCTAAGAGGAGATTTAACAGAAAGGATTTGCGCTTACTCAGTTTCGTTTGAAAAAAAAAATTATATATCAGTCGGGCCAGTAATAATTTAACGTGATCTTCACATTCATTATATCATATTCCCGTATCCTATATTTTTTTAATACTGCGCTTTGCTCTATACAGTAGCCGTAGTTTTCTATTCCCTGAGCCACGAATTCCCAGGCCTTTACCAAACATTTGAAATAATAACAATTACAATGAAAGAACAATAACGTTCGTTAATAAAATATTGTGAAAAATAAACAAATATTTGTTCCCATTAACTCTCTGTAGATATGCGCATGTTCAAACGATTTTTTAGCTATTCAGGGCGAAGAACAAAGAGAAATGTTTTTAAATTAAAGCAATTTTCGTACCTCACGCAAATCACGCTCTACGATTCACAGCAGAAGTTTTGTTTTGGAAATGGCTCTAAAATAAACTAAAGTTTAATATTTACGTCAACATACGAAAATTATAACAATGTTATTGAATATTTATTCACATTTAGTCGCTTATCTTTTATTTATCGTTCATTTTAGAGCCAAATACTAAATTTGTGATTACAATATATAATTTTAAAATTTTAAACGCTACATTAATGCTTTTAGAGGGTTAAAGTGTCGCATTTAATTCCACCCACTGCATTATATCTTAATATAATTCTATCATATTGCCACACCTAAGAACATGCAGTCATAGCTGAAGGATTGAGATCTGGACTGCAGAAATGTTGAATTCGGTTCGGGTCCTACTCAACGCAACCATTTGCTTACTTTGTTTACATTACGATTCTAGAATTTTCTGTTTCAAGATTGTTCTGTGTCTGGAATATTCCACGACTGTCTAAATTGCATTGGACCTCGAAGCAGATGCAGTCTTTCGCAGTACGAGCGTTGGTACATCACTTTGTGTTAAACAAACGTCTATAACATCTGGCAGTGTGTGTTACTGTCTCTCACGATCCTACTAAAACGTGACAATATTCTTGTGGGAAAATATTTCGCAGGTTAATGACTTGAGGTGTGATCAGTATTTGCTTGCGACTTTTAATTACATACCTCAAATGATATTTCCAAGTTTAATCACGTGACAAGACTTTACTAGCGCGTTCGTTTCCTGCTACTATTCTACTAACATGAGCTTCATTGTATAAAATGGAACGGATTACTCCCTCGGTACCCGATGTATGCCTTCTAGAATCATTTCCCGGGCAATACTGCCTTTCCCTCTCCCAGCAGATTGATGGGGACAAGCCGAATTCAGCAACACAGAGCTCAATCACCCTTCTAATGACTCTTCAGCGGCCAGGCTAGATTTAATACAGACAGTAGGAATGGTTTATCTATTTCACTGGCAACAGTAAGTCGCCGTGAAACACCGGCCTAAGCTATTCCAATCAGACAGTTAATATACTACAAAATAATATAGGTTACTATACTTTACATTCCATTTATGAACTCTAACGTCGGTCTAATTATGTGAAATGATTTCACTCGATGTTAACAAATTGCATTTGTTCCCACTTTGTTAAAATCTCGCCTACTAGGTCACGTATACATTATATTACACAAGATAAGTACATGAATAAATCGTTCTAGGTAAATGGCTAAATATAACGTAATAAACGATACAGTGCGTGAAAGACAAATAATTTTTTATTGTTCTGTCAACTTAAAAGAACAGCCGACAGATGCATCACGAACCGTAGGATCTGAAAATGTTGTCATTATGGCTCATGCAACAACTCTAAACTGATAGTTTCAACAAGATTACAAAATTGTCTCGTCGCTGGCAAGGCCTAAATTAATAACAGTAAAATATGTATGTTCTACAACGCTTATGATACTCAAAAAACATACTATGTAAATTAAACAATCTGTTTGCTTATTATGTCGTTAGACTAACAATAAGATAATATAGTAATTTTAATTTTGTTAAAAATTATAAAGACTTTATTTATAACTTTGATGAGCACAAAATGTTCTATATAAAATTAAGTCTTCGGACTGTAGAGTAAACAACATGTAAGCTTTAAGTCACGGATAAGGAACATTTTGCATATTTAAAAAATCACTTGGATAAGTAATTTGTATTAACAGAACGTTTATATTTGAATAATAACAACATAGATTGGAGTAATTTTAGTTGTTGAATGTAATAATTATCCGCGGCTGATGAGCGAATGGCTTCATATTAGATCGAATATATATTTTATAAATGTAAAACCAGATAAAAAATATATAAATTGAGTATTATCAATATTTAAAATTACATTCTTGAAACTTTGAAGAATTTTTTTCGTTTAAAAAGTGAAGTTTTGTTATCTCTTTGATTTGAATTGTTTCCTCTCACCAGTCTATTTTTCTATTATATTGTTTTAATGCCTTTCACATTGTTGAATTATTTAACTAACCATGTTATAATAAATATATTTGTTTGGAAATAAGCTACGTTTTTGTATTTATATTTAATTATTTATTTCCAGAAACAACTGAAGAGGTCCCTAAACTTGGGAATGAAACGTTCTTATCGATAATAAAATAGTTTTGTACTAATTTATCTTTACTTCTTCCCAGTATATTGTATTTAGTCAGAGTAAGTTCACTGTTTATTTGCATAATATTATGAATACATTTATTTTTACGAATTTTGTATGGAGTTTTGAGTTTCCTTTTACTATCGATATTTAGTATATTTTTATTATTTCGTAAATCAAAATGCCAACTCTAATCTTGAATGACATTTGCAGTCTATATAAGCCAAAATATTTATTTTTGAAAAAATTATTAAAATTTAATTTGTGTTTATTATATTTAGTTAGCGAGCTAATGTCTCTATGGTGGTTGGTTGAGGTGAAGAGTATCTTTAACGGTTTTCATATTCCGTATGCAGATCACACATAAATTCAATTCATAAGATTGGGTTGAATTATTGTTTTATTTTCTTCGATACAAAATGAAAAATAGCTTACATTCTTACATACAAACAAATTACTATACATAAGAAAGATATAAAGGCAGCATTAACCCTATGTTATAACTCCGTTAGGCGCGCCAAGTCTAGTGGACCTACGGTGTGACTTTTACGATTCTGTATAGTATTATGAACCAATTATAATCAATTTACTTTCAGGTAATTTACATATATATTTTATTACTCATATATACACAATTCACACATCCAATGAAAGTTTTGATTACTTAAAACTGTATTATAATTATTTTGATAAAATTCAATTGAAAATAAAATTGTATTTTAAATTACACGTTCGAGACCTGAAAGATTAACCGTTCAAGCGTGTTCAAGAGATTAATTATAAAAATGCAACCAGATCTTTGTATTATTAAATTTAAATTTGACGTTAAGGTAGTGATTTATTTATTATAAACATAGTTATTATAAAGTATTATAAAGTTCGAAGATTAGTCCAAACATTCTTGGCACATTACCTTAGCTTATAATTGAAAACACAAATGATTACTGCACTTTTACGGCAATTTTGAGTTTTTCACTGTTGCTTAGTTTCTTTGTATGGTCCACAGTATGTTCTCTTCCATCTTGGTAATTCTCTTATTGTTGTTCTTCGTAATCTTCAGATTCCGATTCTTCCCACGAAACTCGCCTACATATATTGAGCATAATTAAATTAATATACTTTTTACTCATATAGAAAAACCGTTAATTTTAAAAAAGATATGAAAGAAAAAAACATAAATATTTATGTAACAAATATAAAAATATTTATTGATAAACGTGAGTATTCATCAATGATTTCTACGAAAATAACCATAATCGCAATGTACGTCAGAAAAGAGAATCTCTCGTCCTCTGGACCTACGCAATCTCTCGTCATTTTCCTAGCAACTACGGCCTTTTCTGGAATGTGACCTAGGCAGACCATTGTCAACACATCCTTCTGGGATGACATAAATGTTCTTCCCAGTACCTGACCTGGCTTTCCAAATATAATAGAAATAAAACGGCATAGGTCCGCCGGGTCTGACGCGCCCAACCGAGGGTTGAGCAACTGAGAAAACCAACAATAGTAATACGTTGGTGCCGGGGATATTAACGTGAGGTTAGTAGACGACCCACCAAGACCCTTAGAGAGATTGAGGAGTGATAAGAAATGAAAAAGATATGCATATCGTTACAGTAAGAAAGAAGGTTTATATCTCAGTTGTGTTGAAAATCATAAGCATATATGAAACCGTGAGTCTAGGCTCACGAAAATTCCATCGCGTGGTATATCTACTGATTTAAACGTTCGTAATAGACTGGCCAATTCGTCCAAATGAAAATTTTGTAAGGGCGTCATTTACCCGCAGAAGTATTTCTTCAACGTCAGTGCATTTGAATTTATTCTTCTTTCTTGGCGTCTCTAGGTGAGAAGTTTATTTCGCAACCATTATTCTTGCGGGTCTCGAAGAAAGCGGAGAAGACCTTAATTAACTTTGTGAGTCAGGAGCGTAATGAGCAGTATTTTTCGTCTCCCATCCCTTCTCGTCCTCGGGGAACTCGCGAGATTTGAATTCCTCTCCCCTACAGCCTTGGAAGGTTGAATACGTGTGTAGTTGCAGGGGATGCAGTATCGTGAATATCTCAACAGCTTAATCCTGAACCAACAAGGCGTTGTTTGTACATGCGGCTGGATACTAATAAAGTCGTTGTTAAACCGCGTGACTTGGCTTATTACTCGCTAATGACTCCAAGTGGGAGGTCGCAGTTGTTGCAAAACTGAACACACAATAATCCTCCCCGCGTGGCTTCTGTCGATAAGTCGCTTTAGCACAGCCTTCAATAACAACGGAACACTACGTAATACTACGAGATTGACTACCAATTAATTACTAAACTAATGTTCTCTATTAATAATATATTATAACAATAAGCCAGTTACGAATTACTAATACACTAATAAAATTTACATGCTCTATCTCATACTAACATAATGCGATTACAATTTGTGGATCTCATCAGGTGTTCAGTACAAACAAACTGAAATGACGAAAAAACAAAGACATCTATCAAAGGAGACAAGGATTAAATTGATCATTTTTAACATTTGATAGATGGAAACATTGGATTGAATATTTAACATTTCAGACAATATTCATCCACGATTTTAGTTCCCGAATATAATATTGTAACATTAAAAACAATGGTTATTGAAGTTTACATTTTTATTGAGACCCGAATGCTTGTCATTAGGCAGTTAAAAATTAATTACATGTTCTCTAAGAAGAGTTATTAATGCCCTCTTTCTTTGTCCCATGTAGCAAACACTGAAGTATTTTTAGGAAAGTTTATATATAGCAATTATTATTAATAAAGTCGTTGCAGTTAACTACTGTATAACGTAAAAAATTGTTTTTATAGGTACAACAATGTTATACAATTTAAATTAAACAATTTATTAAAATACTTTCGCTAATCTCTTTTGCTCTGAGGTTACTTTGATATAATATATTATTCTGGTCATTTTCAAATCGATTATTGTTACCGGATGCACATAAAACTGTATTACATTTAACTTTTGATTTAAAGGTTAATTTATGATTTATCATTCATTTATTGACTGTAAAAGTTATTCTCAATACAAAAGAATATAAAATATGAAATAGTGAATCTTTTATTGCCTTTTTAACGATAATTAATTCTAATAAATTTTCATCCTGGTAGAATGTTTTATTTAGTTTTATTTATTTTTATATAGTTTCCTCGCCATTTTTGGGACTTAAATCAGGTTATTTTAAACTTTGATGAAAAAAGGGATGCCAAATATATAAGAATCTAAATATTTTAATCTCTAAAGATTTTGTCAAATTTTTCTTTAAAGACTGATAATTAATTTATTATTATAATAATTTGTTCCCTTATTTATATATATGTCACTTCAAAAAACTAAAAATATATGTCAATTTTGAATTCCAAACTTTATTCGGAAGATGCTTTCGGCAATTGCATGGTTTTAAACAAATTTCCATATTTATATAAATATATATATATATATTAAAAAATTGTTATATTTCAAGTATTGTAATTTATTTTACAGATGAATATGTCAATTGCCGAAAGTTTCTTCCGAATAAAGTTTGGAAATCAAAATTGAAATATACATTTGGTTTTTTGAAGTGACTGATACAAATAATGGAAAATATTATTATCATCTCTAAAGAGTTTAGAATTTCATACATCAAAATTCCAAAACTTAATATTACCTGATGATGTCCCATATATGGAGAAAAAACGGCGGTTCAACTACATAAAAGCTTTGTTTGTACCTGCGATTATGCGCTTTAATTAAATAAGAAATTTAATATATTCCATAAGAGAATATATATTATTTCACCCAGTAATGGATCATGTAAAAAAGCAGATCATTTAAAAAATATTTGTGCATTCGGGTTCATGTGGGTCGACGGTCGGGCAGCCTTTATAACGAATTCCATACGCCAGTCTTGAATGCTGGCTTTATTAAATAACTGCTTCAGATGAAGCATGTGCAATGGAATCAGGTTAATACTAACAGAGTTGATGAAGACTCAAGAACGCAATGAATCTACAAAAGTAATGAAGAACAAATTCTCAGAATCTTAAGTCATTTTAAAACTGTTTCTGATGAAGTAAGAATTTGACAAGTCAAAAAACTAATAGTCTTGTGGTACGACCAGCTAGGCTTCCCGCAGTTTTAAGTAACGACGCAAAAAATTCCGGGTCCAAATGTAGCGCGAGTTGCACGAGTTTTTTCAAAGAACTTTAATCATCTCCTTGTGTGTGTCTGGCGAGTAGATTGAAAAAGTGAGTGCATTTCCTATCGTTTTCGGTGTACGAGTGCACAAAGTTCACTCATCGGCCTTTCTTTGCTTTTTGCAAGATAATTTGTATTAATCTTCCCAAATCACGAATTTTTTTGTCAAATCGTTCTCCCACCGAAACGACATCCAAATGATGTAAAGGGTGTCCCATCTCAAACAGCACGGCCAAGTATCTCTGAAGGGGGACAGGTAACGGAAAAAAATTACAAGACAGACATTGTAGGATTTCGAGTGGGATATTCGATGCATGTATTATTTTGGGCATTTAAGCTCATGATTGCAAACTGCAAGCACGAAGTCCTTTTTGAAAATGGTAACCTAATTTTCACCCCCTAAAACGTTTTCGTCTTGATGAGTTCTTTTTACATACCATATCATTCTTGTCATTACCGCTAATTTTACTCTATAAGTGCCACAAAATCGAAGGATGACGTATCCGCTTGGTACACTATTCTACACTCTCCTAAAACAAGTAAAATATCGACAATTTCACTCTTTGAATACATTGTGTTCGTGATACTACTGGCACTGATTATAATAAACGAATCCTCGAAGTAGTGGAAAAATTTTATGTTTACTTATATTTGATAATTCCGATTGCTGACAATTATCAACTCCAAGGCGCCCCAAGGAGGTTTGAATTGAGTTGAGCTTGCAAGCCAACGTTGGGAACATTGAACATCTCCGGTAAACACTGATCGACTTCCACACATGTTAGCGCTATTTTTTTAAGCGCCAGGGATACTAAGCAGAATTTACCGTCACATTGTGCATCCTGGGTCAAGCAGAAAAGACCGAATCTTCAATTTGACCACAGAATTCGTTTTTGTGGCATTTTTCGAGTCTGTTCGATCGTATCGAGAGCGGTTCCCTAATCACCCACGTCATCCTTTTTTCTGTGGCATATTTAGAGTCAAGTTAGTGGTAATGACAAAAATGATAGGGTGTTCTGAAACTAACTCATCAAGATTAAAAAAATTTCATGGGGATGAAAAATGAAGTTACCATTTGAGAAAAAAGGACTTGTGCTTGCAGCTTGCAAGCGTGAGCTTAAAAGCTCAAAATAATGCATGCATCGAATGTCCCCTTCAAAACCCTTCTATTTATGTACTGCACCACCTTTTTTCAACATAGTTTTCTGACTTTAAATTTACAATAAATATAAAGACGGTCAAGAAGTAATCTTATAAAACCATTACTATTTAATCAAATACGACGTTTCGTTTCCCTTTTAAGACTTCCTCGGGCATAAAATTTATAGTTTCATGTCATTTACCTCTAGACTCCCTCAGCCGAAAAGATTATTAAATGTATTTAGAAATGAAAAAATGACGCGGCCGTAACCGTCGCTGGAGACGGTCCGCGACGCCAAATTCTTCACATGTAAATACATTTAATAATGTTTTCGGCTGAGTCAGTCAAGAAGTAAATGATATGAATTGCTAAATCGTATGCCTGAAGAAGTCTCAAAAGGGAGACGAAACGTCGTATTTGATTAAATATTAATAAACATGTATGCAGAGCTATTAGCCGTCATCTTATTTATTGAACTTTTTTCGTCACTTGTCCCTTTTTAGAGATATTTGGCCGTACTGTTTGAGATGGGACATCCTGTATATATATATATTTACAGGGTATGCCATCTGAAACAGTACGGCCAAATATCTCTGAAAAGAGGGCGTCCATATTTATTTGTGTGTGCGTGTGTGTAAACATAAGAGTCAATCTTTTATTATTTCTTGGGTATATATTTCTCAGTGGTATGATTTTATCACAATTCTTTAAAATTTCTGGACTACAAAATTTTCAAAACTGAGGTAACTGTTTCTATAATAAAAATATTTTCAAACATGCAATTGTTCAAAACTCTTGGTACAAGATACTGACGCATGTCCTAAAAATTTCAAGTACTTCTTTTATATATTTAAACGTAATATAGGCAATCAAAATATTTTTAAGACATTAAGCCACAGGGAAGTATCTTTTACTTTCTTAACGTTTCATGTTTATTTTGGACTCCCTATATATTACCTGGAGAATATTAAATCGATTAAAGTGCAGGGAATGTTTCACTTGTGCGACATACACACCGAACTTTTTTTCTTCTTGATTTTTTGAACACCAGATGGGTTCTAAGTTAAGGAACGAAACGTCGTTCCTTGTAAACAACTAATGGTAATTAATTTTATAAATGTTCTGACTTATAGGCTGTTTTATTATTTACATAGTTGTTATTGTAGGATTATAACAGTCCCACAGCAACGTGTATCCGAAAATATCGTGCAGAGAGAAATATGATTGAATGTTGTTGTGCCATAACGTTGAGTTTACAGACCAATGTCATACAAGCAGATAGTCATATTCAGCTTCCTGATGGAATTCAACAAGACATCAAAGAAGAAATTAATAGGGAATTATACAATTTGAAGAGCATCCTCAAAGTTACTAAGGGAGAAATGCAAATATTAATATCCATTAGTTGATTAAAGCAAATGTTATGTAACAGGCGAATTCACGAATAATTGTATATTTCGTGAAATATTCAGAACATTGCCTGATCAGTTTTTGATATAACTGTGATATTTAGAGATTACATTCCATAAGTCAATTTACTTTACACACACGTCATTACATATATCCCAATTTAATGTAACACAAAGGGGCAGATTTTAAAATCTTCTTGTGAGTCAGTTTTAATGATAGAAACATATTTTAGTAGGCATGAAATAATTATAATCTTTTGAGTTCAAGCACCATTCGTGACTGTAGTACATTCATCAGGCGGCTCAAGAAACACACTCAAAAATTTTATGAATGCGAATTAATTTATTTAAAAACTCTAACGAAACAAACTAATATACTTATAATTTGTCATAATAATTACATCAATGAATCTGCATAATTCTCCAATGAATAGTGTTTTTTAATCTATCAAGTTGGTTGGCGTTTCTGCCAATTCTGGACTCCTTTGGAGAGGCGATTTATAATTTTAAAATGTGTATATTGTGATAAAAAGGCGGATTTTGTGATGTTGTGGCGTTATGAGGCGCAGTTCGGCCAACAACAATGGCTAGTCGGCTGAAAGATGGTGATTCCCCGCGGGAGAGTCCCGCCGAGCGTGTGTAAAAAATGACGATGGTGAACCCCCGCGGGAAACCCCCGCCGAACGAGTGTAAAAAATGAGGGCGGGGAACCCCGAAATTTTGTGAAATAGGGGAATTCCCGTCGGAAGATTTAAAAGGGAAGCCGATGGGTGGCTCAGGGCCAGAAGTGAGACGAGTGGAGGAGAGGAAAGACGTGGGCAGAGCAGATGAGCAGAAGTCAGACGAATTGAGGAGGGGACGGACGGGAGCAGACGTGTCCAGACGTGATAAAATCCTGCAAGGTGCCAGAGAGACGCGCAAACATTCGAGAGGTGGATGTTTGTTGGCCCAGTAATTGTGGGTAAGTTAGAAAAAAATTGTGAAACTTACTCATTGCTCTGGATAAATAATATTTAATGATTTTTCATTCTATTTTTCAGCTACTGCATACTCCATCTCTCGAGAGACCCAAAATCCCCTGAGATTAAGCCCGTGTATTCACTTTAAATTAATAAATGAAAAATTTTAAAATTGATCATAATTTGTTCTATTAATTAATTAATGTTTTATACCCAAAAAATTATATTACAATATATATATAATATATATATATAGAAAAAACAAAACAAAGTCCATTATCTTTCTTTTAGTTTAAAATATATTCTATTTCTAACTAAGTTTAAAAATTAACATTTCACCTTCGTGGCTAACACGAATTCATCAAGAGAAAATTTCAAAATTACTCAACCTGTAGACTAAAATATTTTCAAAACTGAACATTTACTGTCTGTTCTATTAGAGGTTTGTAAATTTTTATTTACATTGATTAATTTATTAGCGGCGACTAAATCTAAGCATATTTAAAATGGAAACGTAATTAATTTATTACTGGCGACTAAATCTTAGCGTATTTTAAATGGAAACGAAATTAATAACTTTATTTATCAATTATTTAAATGAATATGTACATTTCTGTATCTATTTTAAAGACAATGTCAGCACCACAGTTACAATTATTAAATTTGATTGGATTACAGATTTCCCCCAGGTAAGGACCTAATGCAACAGAGTGGAGTGTGTGTAACCTCAGGGATCTGGAAATCCCAGCGAGCTATATTGGAGCGGATCTATAATTTATACTGTTATTAAACCAGCATAGTGCCTATTCAATGCCGAATTCGCGGAGCACTTTGTATTTATTTAAACAATTGCAAATTGTCTCCATTCTACCATAATTTGAACTTTCCCTGGCCGACACAAATACACTCCATTTCGTACTCACTGGAAAATTAAACAGTATAGCAACTTCCTATTTTACATTATTCCATTTATTGCAGTTCTTCTTTATTCGGTAGGAAATATATATTTCTGTTATTCATTTGTCCATCAAAACTAAATCAAAATAGTATCCCAGTGTAATTATTCTTTCTATCTGGCTTACTGAACAAATAAACGTATATTAATTAATTAATGAACACTTATAATAATTCCAAACTTTTATTGAATTTCTGAACATGTATTATGTAATGTTCTTTATTATTCGGATATATCTTTCTTGCTGTCTCCCCCCATGTCTCTTTCCCACTCTCTCTCTCTCTCTCTCTCTCTCTCTCTCTCTCTCTATATATATATATATATATATATATATATATATATATATAACTATTACACACACGGCCAAGCGCCTGTGGGAGTCTTCTCTTGCAGGCATTCCTACCCCGGTGTTGACTCCGGGGCTCACCTGACTCCGTTGAAAATGCCCTGTACTCTCTCTGGTTTTTCAAAGTACTTACATGCCGAGGCACCTTCACCTATTTCACGAGGTGTATGAGATGGGGCCGAAGACCTTAGACGTATGGTAAGAGTTGTTCGGCCAACTGCCTCCTAAAATTGGTGGAAACACGGAAAAGGGTAATGCTGCGACGCAACAGCAAACTCTCCGTCGTTCGCAAGGGCGTGAGAATAATACCCTAATAGCTGAACCTACCTGACGCATGTTTTCTGGGGTTTTCTCTGCATCTCACTAGGTGAAAACACCGGTTAGGATCCTTAAACTATGGACCGGGGCCCTAGTCAACCCTTTTATATCTTTCTATACCTTCCACATCCCCCCTTTTCAATTCCCTTCCTATGTTCAGAGATTTAATGGAAACGAAAAATTATAATAAGTGTTACTTTATTATATATATATATTGTAACATGCAGTTACGTCTCCGCCCCTGAAGTCGGTGGAGGCTTCTTTGTTGTCAGTTTCGTCTTGATAATTGCCGACAGAGGAAGGTTTTATTGCTGGGGCCACGATGAAAGGTGAAAAAGTGGTTCGGCGAGAAATAGCGACCGTGAAAATAAGTAAAGGGTCTCGAACACGACACGGAATCAAAGTAGTGAGACGCCAGCCCGTATTTGTGTTTGATTGCAGTCCAAAGTTTGTAATAAATGTGTGAGTAAAACAGCAAATAATAAAAATAATATTTTTAACGTTGATGAGCTGCCAATTATAATTATTATGGTAATAAATTAATAATAATAATATAATTATATATTAATATAAAAATTAATGAGCTAAAACAATTTTCAGTGCATAACTGATGTAGCATAGTTATTACACGTATCACTTACCCATGAAATATTCATAAATAATCATTTGTAAGAATCTTTTGGAAACCCATCACTATTAAATGGGAAAATTTAATAACTTAAATATATACAGCGATTATAAATGCATATTATTCTAGAATTGCATATCTTTTTGATATCAGACAAATATTTGTACGTTTACTTTTAATATCTGGTGTGGCGTCGGGCCTGTTTCTGCAGTTTGACTTCATTGCAGCATAGTAATACTTGTTCCTTGTAATGATAAGCTAATTGCACTCTGTGAAAATATCTGCCATCGATGCAAGTTTTATCAACCACGAAGGATTTGTTAAAACTTCAACAAAATATGTTCCTTAATTATTTTGTCCTTCAAGAAGACCAATAACTCACTTCGAAGTTAAAAAAGCTTGTAGTACTTTGTGTTCTCTACCATTTCATCTCACAAAATTTTATTTAATCTCTATTGGTTTTATATTTACATCACTTTATCATATTTTATCACTTTCACGGCTTCATTCATAATATTTTTCAAATTTGTAGAAATGTTTTGTCACCAGTATTTTTTTCTAAAAACAATTTCAGACCTTCATTCGCTTCACTTACTTTGTTTTGCTTCATAATTAATGTTTTAAAACAGCGAAATTTAACACCTTAAATAATAAGATTTTTTTAATGTATCATTGTAACAATATTTCGAAAGCTTCCGAAATGCGTGAGTTAGTATATACTTTTGTGACCATATGTTTTTGCAAAAAAATATTATCTTTCGCGGACAACTAAAATTATCCTGCGGACCTCCGGTTGAGAACCGCTGTACAAGATGGTGCTGAGAGACTGCAAATTATACGTTGTTGAATTACATTCTGGTTTATTTGTTGGTCATTGTTAAAATATTCAAATATAAATTTCTGACTTTTTAACTATAAACTAAATAGAAAGACGGCCGTACAGGATTCCAGTTGACTGAACTCGTCCACACTTGTACATTGTTGCTCATGTCTCCCATTGTAGCGGGAAACAAGGAGTAAGGTTTCTTTGTTTCACAACGTTGTTGAATGGGTTCCGAAACAAGCTAGTAACAAAGACAGTCGTGAGAAATGATTCCACTTTCTCCTGTTAGATGCAAACGGAGTTTTCGTCTAACGAACTGATAGTTTTTTTTAGCGGGATGTTATAATCCATAGCATAGATAAAATCATTCGATTTTTTTACGTAACACCTATTCAGGACCCGCGGAACACAATTTGGGAAACCCCGCATTAACGTATAGCTCTAATATTAACTCTCAAACTTTTTCACCAAATAGCTCATTTTTTACATTTAATTTCCTTCAATTTAAGTGATTATTCTTACATCTATAAAGTAACAGACTTGTCTTAAATGTGTGAAGAGAGTTCATATTAGAACCGAAAAGTATTTTTATTTTATTTCAAATTAATTTTTAAGTTTTCCTGGTGAACACTATTCATTTCTCCAACACAAATTAATTTCTTAACTGCTTCTCCATTTAAGAGAAGATCAAAAATCAAATCATTTATGCAATTCACACACTTAGCTTATTCGACTCGCACTGAGCTTGAAGGAATAAGGTGTACCTGTGGTCATGGTCACTCTGTGCACGATAATATCCTGGAGCACGAAACCGACTACCCACTCCACGTGGAAGGGGGCATGAATCAGTGATCAGCGGAATTCACCGGGGTTACACTGCTTCTCGGTGAGCATCTAGTTGCAATGCGTCATTAAATCTCCCGTCTGGGAACTGGTGAATAGTATTAAATGACCGGCGTTCCCAGGCAAGGAAAGTAATAAGTCTCACCAAAAATACTGAAATTATTTAGCCAAATGAAAACATTTCGATTTGTAACTATCGTAATTAGTTTATAATAGAATAGATACAAATTAGGATGATTGAGTAATTAAAATGAAACAATTTTCAACAATTGAGGAATTTTGTACTGTAATGGAGGGATAAAAATATTGTAAAGTTAAATTTTTAATTAAATTAAATTTTTTCTTCTGTGAGATTCAGAATTTTATTAAACTTTTATACATTGGTTAATACTTCTCACCATTGTCTTTTTCCGTTTTCAGACCCAGATGACCGCTCACTACCGAGGTGACTGACAACTACGTGACACATACTGAATTTAGGAGTGGCACGCGGTCATTGCGTCACTTCCCTTTAAACTCGGCTTTTTTTACCATTGGATGATTAAACCCTTCATAATAGAATCAATATTAGGGGAGTCAGAAGAAGACTTGGAAACCATAATAAATGGCATGAACGTAGTCCTGGAGAAAGAGTTCAATATGAGGATTAATAGAGGCAAAACCAAGGTAATGGAGTGTAATATGCGAAACAGTGGAATAACAAAGGGTGTTAGATTGGGAAGCGATATTTCGACGGAAGTTAAGGAATTCTGCTACTTGGGAAGCGTAATAACTAGTGATGGTAGAAGTATAGTACACATAAAGAGTAGGATAGCACAGGAAAAGAATGCTTTCGCGAAAAAGAGGAATTTACTTGCGGGTAATATAAGTGTGAATATTAGGAAATCGTTGCTAAAAATGTTCGTATGGTGTGAAACGTGGACGATAGGAGTTGAAAAGGAAAAGAATAGAAGCCTTTGAAATGTGGTGCTATAGGCGAATGCTGAAAATCATATGGGTGGATAGAATCACAAACGAGGAAGTTCTAAACAGAATAGGGGAAAAGCGTACAATATGGAGGACGTTGACTAAGAGAAGAGATACATTAATAGGCCACGTTTTAAGACACCGGGGTCTTGTAAAATTAGTATTAGAGGGAAGTTGTGTGGGGTAAGAACAGTAGAGGGAGACCAAGGACGGAATACGCTAAGCAGATTAGGGAGGATGTGGGTTGTGCTAGTTATAAGGAAGCGAAAAGACTTCAACAAGATAGGTTTTCATGGAGGGTTGCATCAGACCAATCTTAGGACTGAATACCATAACACACACAATGGAATCAAAGCCAGGACCCCTGAAGCTCGCAATCGAGACTTCCATGACAACTCAGGTACCTACACGTAAAAGTAAATATTTTATATTATCCCGGCACATTATTTAATTCTTGGTCAACACATAATTAAACCGACATCGAACCATCACAATATGAACCTCAAATATACTCCCAGTATCGAGAGAGAGAGGGGGGGGAGGGGGAAAGAGAGAGGGGGAGAGAGAGAGAGAGAGAGAGTCCAAAATACGCCCGGTTCAATAGCAGGAATAAATTTATTCCAGTATTCTAACAGAATAAAAAGTTTCCCTCACCTAATGGTTACATTTTTACTTAAATCACATATTAAAGGCCATAATGTAACAGCGACTTGCATTTTACCGGTTTCGACAACAAACTCGATAGTTTCCGTTTTATTTTCATATTAGCAATTACTAAATTTTAAAATGTACCTGACGCGAGAAATAAAAGCAATTTATCACTTGATGTATACAACCTATCGACGATCCACAGAAGTTGATTTTTTCTCAGCCTGCAGGTAGTAAGTCGAATGAATGATATAGGAACGCGTAATAGAACTCATGACTCGCAGTTGGTTTACACGTCGACTTTCGCGCCGCAATTCCAAGAAATATTCCCGTAGAATTAATATTTTTATTCATATTATATCTTCTGCAATATATCTAAATTAAATATGCACGAATATTTAAATTAAATCTCATTTGTTAAATCCTCAAATCCGCTGAGCCGTTTCGGAGCCTATTCGAGACAAATATACGGACAGACAGTCGGACTATCAGACAGATAGACAGAGGGACACTTCAATTTTATTTAAGGCTAAGGCTAAGAATTACAAATAAATATCCCGAAGGAGAATTATATATGTGTATAAAATTATACAAATTATAAAGAGAAACTCATTTTCATAATTTAATATATATTGAAAGTGACTCAAACCTTAAGTATATATATCATCAGTGTCCATTCAAAGTATTGAAATTCGACAATTGTGATACACAACTCTGGTACTATGTTTGATAAAATCTGTACGTGAGATAATTAAAATATACAGTTGAAAATGGCCATGGCCGAAAGCTCCTGAAATTAAAAATACAGAATTGTAACTCAAAGTGGTTTTCTTTTATTTAATTACAATCAAAATTTTTATAACAATTATCATGGAATGTTATAACATCTTCCCGAAGCGGAAGCTTTGAGTTCCAACACGTAGACTACGTGACACGGCAAATTGTAACGTTCAGTGACATAACTTCCCACTTTCGAATTAAAAACCGATACACAATGTTCTGAATACATATGCGGTCGAATTCTTTCGATTTTTCACGCCAGAGATTTCGTTTGTAGTCATTAATGAGCGTCAAGTTCACGAGCAATTTCCGACAGACAATAAAGGTAAATCAAAATCCTGAATGAATAATGTATTCGGTTTTAACAGAAGCATAATAAATGATCAATTAATATATTTTGCTTCATTCATTAGCATATATGACTTTTAAATGCCAATTCGAACATTAACGAGTTAAATTATTTTTTTATCTTATCAATTTGCGTACAACGGATTTTACTCTTTGCGAATATTTAAGCATGTTTCTTTCTCATTTTAATGAAAATGTGAGCCTCGTATTTTATGAATATATTGGAAGAGTACAAAAGGGGGAGTATGAAAAACTAGCTCAGTAGCATTTACACCTAGTCGAAGGACCGGAAGTGGGAAATGCGTCGAGAAGACTAACAGCACCAGAAAAAATCATTATTTCACGTGAGTGATGAATTATCACGATAAATTCCTGATTTATGACTAATATAATTTAATCAGCATAATTTGTAGTAGGATATAAAGCTTTAGTTGTGTATTATTTTCCGAGTAACTTCCGTGTGCCCTCAGTCATCTCTTACCATGGAAGAACTAAATATAAATAAATTAATAAACATGGACTGATGAATACTAGTCGATCTGATCGTGGCATCAAATTTCTTGGTTTTCTGATGGCTAACTTTTAAATATATTTCTCATTTTGGGAATTTATAGATATACCTAAACCATCGTATTACATAATTATCATTTTAATGTTTTCATCTTAGCAACTTTCAATTCTCCACATTTGGTTAGAAATCTTACTTTCCAATAATTACTACTTATGTCTTTAATTATTTCCTAACTTCCTTCATAATTAAACCTTGCCGTTTGATACAGCGCAGTTTTTAAAATTAAGGCAGGAATATAATTTTTTAATGAGCAGAAATTTCATTAATATTCCGTTGTTGTGGTATGTAAATACGGCATTGAAAGTTAATCTACGACGTTTAAACCATTGTTCTCTCTTACCTGTACACCGTTGAGGATGATAATCTATGAACGTAGGTTT
The DNA here is from genome assembly GCA_034510155.1 of Eucriotettix oculatus. Classification (NCBI taxonomy): domain Eukaryota; kingdom Metazoa; phylum Arthropoda; class Insecta; order Orthoptera; family Tetrigidae; genus Eucriotettix; species Eucriotettix oculatus. The sequence continues at coordinate 25,662,219 of CM067378.1, read as the reverse complement.
AAGAGTAATTATTTTGATAATAAATTACTTATCGAACTGTTTTTTATAGTTATAAAATTACTGTATTTTACCGTCAAAATTTATTCCTACAACTCCGAATCAGATATTTTGCACTTCTACGAAAAGGATCTTCTCCGTTTATACACTATCCTAAAATTTTTATATATTTTTTTCGCTGTCTTTTAAGTATAAATTATTATGGCCAGGGCGTTTTTAGAAAAGTAGTAATTCGAGGAAAACATTATGAAGAAAAGGAATTTTGCGTTCAAATACATTACAGAAGCAAGTAATTGGAAGGAATTTGGAACAGTAAGCATTCTAGAACGACAATCAAAACAAAATTATTGAAAGATTGTTCTCACGATTATTAACAGTTCAATGAAAATTAATCAGAAATTAATGAGAATAATTCTGTCTCATTTCGTCCCCGTCCCTCGTCAAGGAAACGGAAGAATTAGTAAAAATTACCATCAAAACCCGATTAAAATTACACTCAATATGAATAAATATTCGCGTGTAACTTTTCAGTTAATCTTTTTACATTACTACACATTTCGTCTGCTCTTTTTCCTGTCACCAAAAAATTTCTGATTCCTATAAAAAGAAATGTCAATTTATGTTTTCAATCCTATCGTCTCTTAGACATTTCAAATCCGTTTATTGTGACCTGTTACCTTTATTGATGAAATTACCTGGTGATGGAAGATTAAGTCTTTGACACTTCATACATATAAAATACACCCCCCGGTTGTTAAACCGAACAATGACCTGTGCTATTTTATTGATCTCAATTATATCTACATCCACTGCATTTTTCCGCTAACCTCTCCTTTTCAAGAGTCCCATGCATAAATGGAGGCTACCCTAATCATTGTTTACAAATACCGAAAATCTTCTTCAATATAATGTTTTTGCATGAGTATGTTGAGTGAAGACTATTGAAATAAATAACTATGGGCAAAGTAGCTGCAATTCAACAACTTTTCATTAAACACCGCTAAGTTTGTGGATTGATCTAGAAAAAGAGACGTAAGTATAATTGAAATGAGAAAGAGTTAATAAACTATTTGTTTGGTAATGAAATATTTGCGAATGGATATTGAAGTATTTAAAGTGTACGGAGTACGAGTATAAAAAAATTTGGTTTTAAGGAAAACTGAAGAAAAATTAAAATTAACTGTCTTATTTGGCTTGAGGAATATTTTGTGGAAATGAGACGATTAAATAATATTACAATTAGTATCCTTAAGGATAAGCTACGCGTTGCTGACGAATTTAAGTAACGAAAGTTCCATTAAAAATGTATTTATGTAACATCCTATCTACGTAACCTAAAATTATTAACCCAAATAAAATCAAAGGATTAATTAACGAAAGTAATGTCTGTATTGATTATTATGCATATAGAATTACAGGGCTTCATTTGGAACTGTACGACTCTATCATCACCAGAAAATGATGTGGTAATTATTAAGTTTGTAAAAATGGAAAAATGTAATCTATTAAATAATGTAATAAGATGCTTGTGAGTGACCATAAAACGTATTTGTTCAAAAAGATAATATCCAATGTATATTCTCTCGCGCTTAAAAACTTAAATGTAGTAGTATGTAACTTGTAAAGTTACGTGATGTCGACGATAAACAAGATTTTACAGCTTGTAATATATTCTGAAAACACTTCGTGGAATTAATTTGTACGTGAATGGTTCTCAGCCAGTAGCAGCTGATGGAGTACATAAATAAGGGTTTGATTTGCTGATGACAACGTTTGGTGACTTAAATTGTATATAAATCAATTAAATTTGCAACGTTTGGAGTAAAATACACATACAGTTATTGAAGTATTTGCTAAATAATATATAAAATGTCACATAATTATCGATTATACTTGTATAAGCGTTTAAAGGATTCGAGAACCGTTGTAAATACACCACTGGAATTTTCCCATATACGTTTTCACCTTATCGTGTAAATGATATAATTATAATTTTTATTATTTATCAAGATATGTTTTTTTGGAGAATCTTCGATGTTTTTTGTCTACAAATAATAATAAGTCATATAGTTTATTCTGCTTGAACAGACAAACCATAAGGTTAAAAGTAAGCTGTGAAAATTAAGTGCGGGACATATAATGCTTTCCGAAAGAAAAGTACCTCGAGAAAAAGCCTTCCGACTCCCATTAAATTCAAGCTTTTTGTAATTTTGAACTAAGTTATATTTTGTGTACAGGTCTTAGGACATAACAAACTTTTCCCGAATGAGTGTCTAAATACAGAAAAAATTTCATTAAAATTTTATGCCGCTAGCTATACCTATCGATTCAAAATCTGATTAGCAGGTTATTAACATTTTAATAACATAAATATTGTTTCAATCTAATTTTTTCATTAAAATTCGTAATAGAAGTAATAGTATTTATTGCGCGTCATTAACCCATGATAATGTATTTCACCTACCTAATTTGAAATTTAATGGCAATAGATTTATTTTGAATTCAAATCAGCAAAATCTACGTCGGAAAATATTATATCCAAGTTGATCTCAGAAACTCTATGATAATAATGCAAAATTTATGATTTAAATTTAAATCATCTATCTGGAATTTAAAAAAATACTATAGCACGGTAAGTGAATTCAGGAAATTCCTTTTTAAGTCTACTAGAAAACACGTGTTTCATTGTCTGTCTGCTTCTATTCGTTAACATAGGAATATTGAACTATGATTAATTTGAATGTAAGCAAGAGTTTGTAACCTGATGAATGTGATGACGCCGACGCTGGCGATGTCGTCCTCGAGGCGGCGCCAGGAGTCGGCCAGCAGCTGCTTGTGGGCGTCGGTGAGTTCCGGGGGCGGCTGCGGCACGGACTGGCTCTTGTGGGACAGCAGCACGGAGGCCAGCGAGGGTCTGTGCGAGGGCCGGCGTCCCGAAGGCGGGGGCGGGCCGCCCCCGGGGACCTCCAGCTGCACGGCGACGCCACCTCCGCCCTCGCCCGTGGGCTGCAGCGTCGACGTCGAGGCGCCCATCGCGACTACGTGCCTGCCTCTCGCCTGGCACACAACACACGGATACGGACACGGCCGGAGGCGTCACGGCGCCTGCGTCCCGGCGCCGCTATCTGCCATCGATAGCGCACACCCTCCCTTTGTGCTGTGTCGGAGGATTATTATTATTGGAGGGCACCTTCGTCCCCTCGACTTCTTATCTCACGCGGAGACTTCCTTCGTTAAGCCTGCCCATCAATTAATACACGAGAAAGTCGCCTCCTTACCAACGCGCGCCTCCGAGACTTCCTTACTTCTCGCTAGTTTCGGAGACATTCATTCTCTTTGCGAAATTCGTTAAAATGAATGAAGAATACGACAGGAACCCCATGAACGCGACTCACAAAATCGTTTTCTATAAATCCTACGTGGTTATTACATTAGACTCTAAAACCAGGGATTATATAATCGGAATTATTATTTAGATCCCTATGAAGTGGCACAAATCATCACATATAAATCGAAAAGGGGGGCAGTAATTTCTCAATTTTTTTTAAGTTTACTGAAATTAATGATATATATTTGGTTCTCTTACTTTTAGAATTAGAAGGTAGAACTTATTGAATTTGGGAGACAAAATGAACAGGTAACAGATAACGTAAGAATAAAAAGATCCTAACACGGAAACTAATAAAAATAACATTTAAAACAGTATCAAACTTTAATAAGCCAATAAGTCCAACATTACAATTATCTGCAGTAGCTTCCGACTTTCGTTATACTAATCTGCAACTATTTATTAAATTATCAGTCATAGATGAGTACAAAATTGTTGTCTGAAATTGTAATGTAATGATGTGTTAAGTTTAAAATATAACGATAATGTTCAGGTATGCTAACTTTATTACGTTAAAGTAAAGTTATTGTGTAGTTATATGTGTATGACTGGTTGTTTAATAAATAGTTTCAGATGAGAATGACGAAAGTCGAAAGCTGCTGCAGATAATTGTAATGTTAGACTTATTGGCTTATTAAATTTTAATACCAGAACATAGTCCTTTGAATATCCAATTTAGCTGAATTTTTCTTGAATCATCTAAAAGTTTCAAGTCAACCTGAAGGTTTGTGTGATTCAATAATGTCACGAAAATTCTCGCTAAACGATTTTGCAGTATCAGTTTCAGACTATGTTACATCTGAAACAACAGACATAGGTAAGCTTCTTCTCAATTTTAATACATAACTGCTATAGAAGGATATGGGTGGATGGAGTAGCTAACCAGGAAGTTCTGAGCAGAATAAGAGAAGAGAGACAGTATTGAGGACTCTGAGCAAGAGCAAGTTTTGATGCATGAGGGTCTTGTGAAATTAGCATTAGAGAGACGTGTGTGGGGTAAGAACAAAAGAGGGGGGGCAAGGATGGGATTCGTTAAAGTAGTTTGGGAGGCTGTGGTGGTAGTTATGTAGAAATAAAAAGGGCTTCCGCCGAATATGTTAGCATGAAGGGTTGCAACGGACCAGTCTAAGGACTGATTACTACTACAACAAAATCGAAGTTTAATCGTTATCAGAGACAATTTAAGTTTCATATCCAGACGACATCAAACTACAGGTCGTCAATATCCAATGAAATTTCGTAACATAGGACAAAAGTCAATTCCACTTACAGGGTAGGGTGTCCTTTTTATTTTCCGCTTCCATTTTCTCACTCTCCGTATTTAGTGCCCATGGCCATAGCTCCTCGTATAATTCGTATATTTCTCGTATATTCAAACAGGAATGGAATAACTTAGCAAGTCATAGTATTAAAAATCATTGAAATATAAGAGGAATATTGTATAATTAATTAAATTTTTAGTTACGCCACGACATGCACGTCTAAATGTTATCTTCGTTAATCTATTGATTCCAATTTAAGCACAACAAATGAGGATCCAAATTTAGGAACGAAACGTCTTGTGCGAACTATGTACTGTCAATAAGGTTTATTGTATTATTTCCGATTCATAGGCTATTTTACGATTTAATGTAAAAATTAAGGCTTGTGGTACATAATACCAAGAGATACGATCTTACTTAACAGACAAACCTGAAGAAACAGAGTTAACTAATTAAATAGAATCGAGACGTATCTTTCTCACATGGCTCTTTAAAAAAATTTAAAATGTTTTAATTAATTCACTTTGTGTCTTAATGTTTGTCTGTTAAATAAGGTCGTATCTCTTGTAATTATGTTTATTAACTCTAGTTTCAAAAGCGTAGTAGTACGGAAGAACAACAATGTTCGCTCTCAATATACACAGTTGAATTTTAGTCGCCTGAGTGTTCAGCATATTCTCGTGTGTTACCCACTGAATTAGTTAAACTATGTTTTGTGTTTTAATATTATAATCATAGTGGTTCAGCGTGTTGCCTTTGTTTTCAAAAACCTAAGGGAAAATAAAATTGCTAGGATAACATTTCAAACTTTTATATCTTTTATACCAAACAATTTTTATATATTAAATTCGTTTTAAAATTTGTTTTCCGAATTACAAATTACTTTTATGTTTCTGCAAAGTTAAATTGCATGTACCTACTTACCTACGTATTAGAAGAATATATAATTCATCAATAGTTTTATTAAACAGTAAGTGATTACAGGTAAAAAGCAATTAATTGTTTTAGATTTCCAGATCACTTTCGGAAAATGTATTGAGACTTAACAATTTCAATGCAAACAAACATTCATTGGTTCGTTATTCACATTTTAAGGAACACGAATTTGATAGGTTTTCACCATTTATTATCGTATTTATAAAAACATGCAGTCCCTTCTGTTTTCCCTGGATTTCCGTGTTAAATTCTACGAATACATTTTTCTTGTGTTTTATAAGTGTTAAAATCTTGTAAAATAGAAGAAGCAGTTTTAGAAATGATATAATTGTGAGATTAGAGTAATTAATGATTCAAAATATTTAATTATACTGTTCATTTTTTAAGTTTTCGGTTCGAAGTTTCCGAGATTCTCAAAAATTGATAAAATAGCTTAGTTGTTACTCAGTTATTTTTTAATAAAAAACATTGCGTCGAAGATTATAGTTTGGTAATGGTTTATAATTAGTTTTATATAAAAATATTTCAAATACATATGTTTTATCATGAATTAAAAATGAAGATATTTCAATAAATTGATGATACAGTATTTCATTTTTAAGTTCCATTTGGTCCAACCATACAGAAAATATCTAATTTTTTAATTTAGATACAATTGAAAACAATTTATTTTCGACTCCAACATATGCGAATAAAAAATTCTACATTTTAACATTTCTTTGATTTAATATCGTATCAGACTCGAAGTATATTGATTTCAACATGGTCACTTTTTTTAACCTTCCGTATAAATTTATATTTGTACATTATGTATTTGTAAGTACTTAGGTATTGTGTAAATAAATAATTCAATTTAATTTTGTTGCGCTGAAATATTTTAGAGCCCACTGTGTTGATTGTTCCTTCGTCTGAGGTGTGAATGGTGTATGCGTGTTTCATCCATGGTTTATGAATCGACGAAAAATATCAGCTTTATTGCTGTGAAACGTCATCAAACAGTTGATCGAAGCATCCTCACGATGCTGTTTCTGTATCACTGTATGTAAACCCGTGATCAATCTTGCACACAGCCTCCTCATATCCAAATATTCCCACATTTTGAAATATCATTCTTGTCCGCTACCTCGCGGTCAACCAGTACCACTTAGTGAATTTAACCACCATTTTTGGATTGGCCATTTCATTTGGCCGATCACTGCTACGCTCGTCTTGGAAGAACGTACGAACACGTTTATCCGAAAGCACCCAACATTCTATTGTTGTAAACGAACGACCAAATTTCTCCAATATATATCAAGGCCAACTTTGATATTTCTTAGACTGAGAAGTTTCAAATTAAAGCATTGTATCAAATAATGACTAAATTTTACGTGTTTACAAATTCACTGTTTTACAAGTTTCGTAAGAATTGCCCTTCAAACAAATTCTGTTTTGCAAACAAAATTCAGTCATCGTACGTCATCATCCTTATATTTCCATCCATTGCAGAGTTTGAACTTCACTTCTTTTTATCGGGAGGAAGCTCAAGTAATCAATTCATTTCTCAAAGATAAATAAATCTTAAGACAGTCTAAAGAGATACAACTATATACAAATGTATGCAAAACAACGAAAGTGCTTTCTTTAAGAAATTATTCAACGAAATTTATTATCAATACGGAGAGCATTAATTTATGTAAAAGAGTGGTATCTCGGATTAAAATAACATCACATGAATTCAAATTACGATATTCAATTTCTGATAAGATTATATTACAATTTAAGTTGAATTAATCCTAAATTCAGACTTTGTTGAGCCTTTCAAGGGTCCAGTGATTCAAACTCTAGAGACGATTGCATATATAATGAGCTACTGTAATAAGTCCAAAACATGTGGATATACGTGATTCGTAGTTGGAGTTACACAAATTAATATAAACATAAACATAAAATGTATGTATTGGGTTCATAAACTACATTAACAGATTTCATTGAGATAATTGAAATATTTAGGTAGTTACAGCTCACACGGTTAAGAAAATATTTGAATTATTGTTGTTGTTTTTTTCAGTCTTAGGACAGGTCTAATGTAACCCTCCATGCTAACCTATCTTGCACAAGCCTTTTCATGTCTTTATAACTAGCATAACCCACATCCTCCCTAATCTGCTTAGCGTTCTTCATCCTCGCTTCCCTCTTCTGTTCCTACCCCACACATTTCCCTCACATGCTAATTTTACAAGACCCTCGAGTTTAAAACGTGGCCTATTAATCTATCCCTTCTCTTAGTCAACGTCCTCCATATTATTCGCTTTTCCCCTAATCTGATTAGAACCACGTTTCAAAGGCTTCTATTCTTTTCCTTTCACCAACTCCTATCGTCCATTTCACAACCATATAACGCCACGCTCCATACGAACATTTTTATCGACGACTTCCTAATATTCACACTTATATTACCCGTAAGTAAATTCATCTTTTTTACGAAAGCCTTCCTTGCCTGTGCTATCCTACTCCTTATGCCTACTATACTCCTACAGTCCCTAGTTATTACGCTTCTCAAGTAGCAGAATTCCTTAACTTCCGTCAGAATATCCTTTCCCAATCTAACACCCTATGTTATTCCACTGTTTCGCATACTACACTCCATTACCTTGGTTTTCCCTCCATTAACCCTCATATTGAACTCTTTCACCAGTACCCCGTTCATGCCATTTATTATGGTTTCCAAGTCTTCTTCTGACGCCCCTAATACTACAATATCGTCGGGAAAGCGTATGGTTTTTATTTATTCTCCTTGCAGTATGATTCCTTTTCCATATTCCGTTTTAACATTCTTCATCGCCTGTTCTATATATAAGTTAAACATTATGGGCGACAGATTTCATCCTTGTCTTACTCCTTTATTGATTACGGCTTTTTTTCCTGTTCTTCTATTTTGATTACTGCTGCCTGTTATCTGTAGAGGCTATGTATAAGCCTCCTTTCTCGATATTTCATTCCAGGGCTCTTCAAAATACTTAATAGTGAGTTCAGGTTCACATAATCAAACGCTTTTTCTAAATCTACAAATGCCATATACGCAGGCCGGTTTTTTTTCTTAATCTGTCTTCTAAAATTAATCGCAAAGTCGATATTGTTTCTTTTGTCCCTACATTCATCCTAAAACCAAAATGATCCTCTCCTAACTCACATTCTATTTGACGTTTCATTCTCCTAATCCGTTAATATTTTACATGCATGGGATACTAAACTAACCATCCTGTGCTATTCGCATCTATCAGCCCTAGTTGTTTTCGGTATGTATATAATTACGTATTTACTATAATCTTCTGGTATTCTGAATTATTAGCGAAAGATAACTTTGATAACGACGAATTAATCAAAAGCAGCAACTTGAGACTTGTCAATAACGTAATATAGACAAATTATTACAAAACTGACTTAAAGTTAATAGGGAAATATAGTAAAAATATGATAATTGTTACTGTATTGTTCGAGCGGTAGGTACCTGGTCCATAGTATTAGGAAATGCCATCTTCACGCTTCATTATTCACCAAGAGGACTTCCAGAGATCAAGCTACTATTTCGTTTATTAGTAAAAATGTATAAAAATATTGTTGTTAATTTCAGTATTTAGACTTTTCTGATGCACCTTTCCTGCTAACCTATTCTGTGAAAGTCTTGTAGCGCAGTAGGACCCCCTACTTAATTTTGTTCAAACTTTTCGAATTTTAAAGGATCTAAATATTCAGCAAGAATATTATAAATGGCGATAGGCAGGAATTTCCCCACGCCTGTCTGCGGATTTATAATATTAAGTTTTTGTTGCTGAAGGAGCATTCACAAATCAAAATTTCCGAAGAAAAATTTCCCACGCTGGACGAATGACCCATGAGTATTGGCGGAACAAACATCGTATGGGATAGCGTCTTCCCTTTGAGAAGAGATATAAGAGTTTAGCTGGGAGACGAGAAGCTAAAAAAATACTAATAATGGTTCAAGATGTTGAAAGGGCGAGGAAATAGAGATGTAGAGTGGTAGAAGACGTTAATAAGGCTAGGAGGCAGAGTAGGAGAGTGGTGCAAAACGTTGAGAAGGCGAGAAGGCAAAGTAGGAGAGTTGATCAGGACATGGAAAGGAGGAGAAAGCTGGAGAGTGGAACGGATCTTGAAAGGGAGGAGGAAGCTGGAGAGTTCAATAAGAAATGAAAGAGATGTGTGAATTGTTATTCTTTAGTGAGAAGTAGTGAAAGGAGGAGGGGTAGATGGAAGAAGGAGTAAAAAATGTTTCCTCAATCACCGGCAGTACCAAGCTCATTTCACTTCCTGCCGGCAGAAGGAAAATTTACAATCTATCCTTAGGCAGTAGGAAGTTCCGATCGCCTAGTAACCTGCATCAAGACATGTTCGTCAAATGAACGAAAATCTGCTGCACGCGGTTACCCTAATAAGTAATTAACCCTGATATTTACTTTCAGTAATTTATCTATTTGTAATAGCGGGCAGGACCCTTTTATTATACTATATCCTAAAGCGCAAGTAATTTTATTAAATAACTTATAATAAAACCCGAATCATTTACGGTTTTCTCTTTTCCCATCACACACACCACATCACACATCCTCCAGAAACGGTTTAGCGTTTTCCATCCTTGGCTTCACTCTTCTGTTCTTACCCCACACACTTACCTCTAATGTTAATTTACAAGAACCTTATCCCTCAAAATGTTGCCTATTAATCTATCCCCACTCACGTGCACATTAATATTAGACAGAAATAATCATTCTTACACTTCTTATACTTTCGAATAAAAGTGATGATGCACCAAGATAAATTCAGAATTGGGGTAAATAAAATAACTGAGTTGCGGTATGGGTTTATTGAGAAAAGTTTTATACATAACAGTGTATTCTTCCAAAGAAAATAAGAGGGATTAGACAATAAGAGTAAAGAATCGTAAATTATTCAAAAATATAAATAAAAGATGAATCCTGCAAGGAACAGAAACCCCGGGCCATTTCAACCTAGGATTTACATTCCATTAAAACAAACATGTTAACGCTTTTCCAGCCAAATTTAATAGTGTTTAACACACATTTGCAATGTTGGTACACGATATGGTTCGTCGTGCAGAATTGAATTATTTGTTTATATTTTCGTGCTTGTCCGGACTCCTCTGGCGAGAATTAACATTCATGAATTTTCATCACTTTGCTCCCAGCTGTTTTATCAATCCTTTATCTAGTATGTAAAATATTACATTCCTGTTCTCACCAAACTGTACGTCATAACTTTACAGTAGAGGAATCAGTAAAGAATAAATAAATGAGCTAAAAATTATTTCAGGTGGGTCATAAATAAATACATACGCATTGATTAACGTAATGACACGTTCATCTGTGGTGAAATTATCCTCCTAAACTAAGCTCCTGGACACTCATAAAGCCCAGAAATCAAGAAATTAATGTAAGATGTTAGCTACACATATTATTTCCGACATTATTGGGTCTATGCTACATTCAGACTGAAGGCAGAAATTAAAATAAATATATTCCTTTATGCCGCCTGTGTCAGGAATTGGAGGGTTTTCATGGTATTTATTCACGATTGAGACTTGTAGTAACGATTGTCTAGCACCTAAACAGCACCATATTATGTTTCTTCGATTCAACTGTTTCAAGAACTTGAATCATTCAAATTAATAATAAAATACTGAAAGCCACTGTTGTTCTACTAATTTTTTTACTTAAATGTAGGAAGAAATATTTAGATTTCCATCATTCAGTGATTCCATTCATTAATGTCATTTAATTTATAAGTACAATACCAATTCGAGTCTGTAAACAATATTTTTAATAATTTCATTTCAATCTGTCAGAAAACAAAATTAAAATTAATTAAATTAGTGTTATTAAAATATTAATTTTGTTTGCTGACAAATCGTCTGTGTTTACGCAATGAAATTGGACTTAATTGTCAGATTATTGGTTTATTGAATTTTATTGTTTGTTGTGTAACAAATCAAATTCTGTTAGTTCATAAATTTAGTATTGTAAAACGTTCGGGTAATTTTTAGTATTGCAAGCTCAAGATCTGTTCACATCATTTGGTTGGTAAAAATGCGACCACCGTCCCAACAGTCGAGATTTGGCATCATACCCTTTGCTAACGATCGAAAGCTTTCTTGGTGAATTGAATAAAGAAAATCTTCTCGGGTTTCCACCCGGGTACTATCGCAGAACACAGACGTTCGATGGATTTCACTGCCATCGTCTTCAAGCCTGGAAGAGGATGGCCTACGAAACGTCGATATTACCCCGGCGGAAAATCGAGAAGCTTTTCTATATTCTTTTATTTCTTCATATGAAAAAATTCCTTGCCGGAAAACATTTCAATGACGATGATGATGCAAATAGGAAGTAGTGCCTTGGCTTTTATCGCAGGCAGCATCTTTCTTTGACGAAGGCATGCAGACTCTGGATTCCCATCACGACAAGTGTCTGAATAACGATGGTGAGTTTTAAAATAATAATTGATAAGAAAATTACTGGAAAATAATTTATACCTCTCACTTTTCTATAAATCAGACTTGATCGTGTCAAATCATGCAAGTATTGAATGTTTTACCTAAAGTTTGGTGCATTAAAATTATTACCCAATAGTCACTAACCCGATATTTTAGCGTCATCATGTTATGGGGTAATGTTTTCTGTTTCATGTTATTACAGAACACGTCCATATTAAAAATAAGTCAAATAACTAATTTCTGTAGTAAGTATGATTCTGACCTAGAAATGCAGATCAATTTGCTTAGTACTAAGTGAGACCAATGTGTAATATATGTCCTTGGAAACTGTAACGTCTTTGGTAATATGGTTAGACGTGTCGTTAGTAAATGAATGTTGTTGTTGTGGTGTTCAGTCCTACGACTGGTCTGATGCAACCCTCCATGCTAGCCTATCTTACGCAAGCCTTTTCATTACCGTATAACTAGCAAATCAACATCCTCCCTACTCTGCTTAGCGGATTCCATTCTTGCCTCCCTCTTCTGGTCTTACCCCACACATTTCCCTCCAATCCTAATTTTACAAGGTCGTCTTGCCTTAAAACATTGACTATTAATCTATATCTTATCTTGGTCAACATCCACCATATTGGTCTCTCTTCCCCTATACTCCTTAGACCATCCTCGTTTGTAATTCTATCCACCTATCTGCTTTTCAGCATTTACCGATAGTACCATATTTCATAGGCTTCTATTATTTTCCTTTCCACAGCTACTATCGTCCACGTTTGACACCCATATAACGCCACACACCATACGAACATTTTTAGCAACGATTTCCTAATATTCACACTTATATTGCGCGTAAGTGAATTCCTCGTTTTCGCGAAAGCCTTCCTTGCCTGTGCTATCCTACTCTTTATGTCTACTATACTTTACCACCTCTAGTTATTGCACTTCCCAAGTTGCAGAAGTCATCAACTTCCGTTAAAATATCCCTTCCTAATCTAACACCATTTGTTATTTTACTGTTTCCCAAACTACACTCCATTACCTCGATTTTCCCTCTATAAATCCTCATATTGAGATCATTCTCCAGGACCCCGTTCATACCATTTATTATGGTTTCCAAGTCTTCTTCTGACTCCCCTAATACTACAATATCGTCGGGAAAGCGTATGGTTTTTATTTATTCTCCTTGCAGTATCATTCCTTTTCCATATTCCGTTTTAACTGTTTTACATATAAGTTAAAGAGCGTGGGCGACAGACTGCATTCTTGTTTTACTTCTTTCTTGATTACGGCTTTCTTTCTTCATCTTCTATTCTAATTTCTGCTGCCTGTCTTCTGTAGAGATTATGTATAAGCCTACTTGCTCGATATTTCATTCCTTGAATGAATGTATTGTAACAAAAATTGGCACAGCTGCATGGACGGTTGATTTTAATGTCTTATTTCATTCGAAGGTAATCTTGTAACAGGCAACACCCTTTTAGCAGCATAGGAATGAAATTTCAAAGCGGAGATGTGGAGGATGGAAATTCCCCGGGCTGTATTATAAGGATCCTACTCGGTGATGCGAGGAAAACCTTAGAAAATCTGCATCAGATTGGGTACTATTCTCACATCATTTCCAATAACTAATATCTTCGCCATATTTTTCGAGGCATCTGGCCGACTGATCCAAAGGTATCGGCGGACAACTCTTTGTTGTATGCCCAAGTTCTGATACCCCAGTACATACACATCCCAAAAGAAATTAAGGTGCCTCGTCATTTGGGAATCTTAAAACCAGTGAGAGCACGAGGTATGCCCCATACTCCCTCTGTGGAGAAATACTTGCGAGAGAAAGTTCCCACTGATATATATTCCATCTATATTGATTTCAACGATGACTGCGTGGTATTCAATTGTTTTTTATGGAAAATGAATAGTGATGTTAAGTTTTTTGATTATTCTAATTGAGCCAGATATAATATCTCTTGATAGTAGCTAATCCCATTCTGTATAATAATTCCTTTTTGGCAATCGTGAGTTGAGGTGTTACTATGAGGTCTGTTTGTAGCCGTTAACGTATGTTTGTTTCCCGTCACCAACGTGCATTGTTGTCTGAAAGCCTCATCAGGATGTTGTCCCAGCCAAGGCACACAGCGGCCTCTCCCACAACTGGAGTGACTAACACACGATTGCTTCACCACCGGAAACAGATCACAATTGCGGCTTCAGTGAGGGAGAAATTAACCTAGCTTCAACGACACTGGTATTCTTGCCTGATAAAATCAGTGCAAACGGAATTATAGAGCAATAAAGCGTGCGGGTTCATTACAAAAGAATATACAGAATCTTCAGTCTCTCACGAGCTTATGTAGTACAGTTTTAATTTTTTTTCTAAAAAAATAACATATAGTTTAATTTATTTCGAAAGTACCGAATCACCAACATTTTAAATGTAGATTAACATTTACCTGATGTAAGTAGATCACATTCTTAAGAGCATAATGATATTTTTGGCTATATTAAAAGTAAAACTTTTCTTTTTAATTTAAATATTGGGTTTCTTTGTTGTTCTTGTTATATTCAGTCCTTAGACTAGTCTGATGCAATACTCCATGCTAACCTATTCTCTGTAAGCCTTACTATTCTACATAACTTCCCTAATCTGTTTAACATATTTCATCCTTCTCTAATGCCAATTTTAGAAGACCCTCATTAATTTATCCCATCTTTTGGTAGGATTCCTCCAAATTGTTATTTCTGCCTCCTGGTTAGTAACTCCATCAACTCGTCCGATTTTCAGCATTCTTCTATAGTACAACATTTTAAAAACTTCTACTCTTTCCTTTTTGCACCTCCTATCATCCACGTTTCACGCCCATAATACTCCACTCTCCATACGAACATTTTTATTAATCATTTCCTAATTTTCATACTTAAAATACCCGTATGTAAATTCCTGTTTTTGCGAAATCCTGTAATAAGTTAAAATAAATTCAGGGGGAATTTTTTTTCAAATTTTTTCGTTATTGGTAGAGACGTGTAGCCTGATAATAACGGGTGGGAAATACCATCTGTGCTAACGGTAATGTGTCCTTTGACACAGGAGGCGGGGATCAGGCAGGAAGAGAGGAGTGCAGAGTCAAGTCGAGTCGGGGAAGGAGCAGTTGTTTCGACACCAGAATGCGCCCAGGGTGCAGGACCGGTCAGCGGAGATTTTACCAGGTCGGAGGAAGGATTTTATATAAAATTACCTGGATAATGTGCCACAAAGCCCACCACAAAAGCCATACCCCCATGCGTACCCTGTTGTGCTCTTCTGTTATGTTTTTAATTGGTATAAAATAAATTTTGCGTTATTTCAAAATCGATCCAATTTTATTTAGAGCTCCCATCATAAAAAATAATAGATAAAAAAACTATCTGTACAATCTAAATAAAACAAGAAGCCTTTCTTGCCTGTCCTATCCTATTCTTTATGTCTTCCTATATAACACCTTTTGTTATTTCACTATTTCCCATGTGAAACTTCATTACATCGAATGAATTCTACAATTCACCTTTATAAAGATATTACATAATATTTTTACTAAAATTTAAATGATGTTGTTCATCAAATTAAAAACTATTTAAGTTAAACTTATTTCATTGCATTGGCCGAAGTTATCTATAACGAAAAGAAGGAAAATACTAGACCTAGCTGTCGAACTTATGAAATTATATAATATAATAATATTTACCGGAAAAAATCCACGAGTGCAAACTACAGAGCTTTGTGACATTATTATAAACTATCTATATGCGTGATTTCGTTCACGCGGAAATAGCTCATTTTATTTTGCCCTAAAAACGAAACAACAGGTACAGAATTTTGATAAAGTTGAATTCATTTCACACGTTTCGGAGCCATTTCGATACAAACTACCAGGCAGACACTTCAATTAAATATTGATTTTATTTGCTTTTAAGAATGAGCAATTACTAAATATTAAAATTTACCTGACGCGACAAATAAAACCAATTGACGTACGCATAGTATCTACGCAGTTTATTATTTCTCAGGGATTTAGTACTCTGCAAACAATAGGTTGATTACGAACCGAATCCTTCTGCAACAAAATATGGAGTGAGAATACTCTCTCTCTCCCTTTCTCTCTCAGGCTGCCAAAATTACGCTTATAATAACACATAAGTTGGATGAATGGTACAGGAACACCTAATGGGACTCATAACTCGCAGTTAGTTTACAGGAAGCTATTAGCGCAGCAATTCAATGGATTTATAAATATTTACGTCAATATCTTCTGAACTCTGCAAGATATCAAAATGATATATACATAAAAATTTACGATAAAATCCTGTTTCACTTTCTGAAATTTTCATTTAAATTCGTTGAGTCATTTTGAAGCCTATTCGATACAAACAGACAATATATTTTTTATGTGGTATAGACGACACAAATTACTTTAAGTAATATTGTCATGAGCGAATGTAATATTACCCTTGTCAACGTCTATCGTTCAATGTTGTGTTTCAAATAAGAAGCCTGATGGTCGTTAAGGTGCGAGAGGTGTGTAATCTTGAATCATGCTGTCGCAGTAAGTTGATTGACGAGGCCCTTTATTTAGAGGGCTGTCATTGCGTGATTCAATGTCACAGCCCTCTCGCACTTTAACGGCCATCAAACTTTTAGAGTAAACTTCTAAAAATTGTGTTCAATCCTTGTTACAAGTGGCATGGATACACGTACGTCAAGCTATCGAACCGCGTTTATTTCTTAGCAAACGGAGTTGTTGTATATCAGAAATTTGCCATTCTTTATAAAGTGTCCCTACTCAATAAACCGTTGGGTCCCAACTTTATTTTGTCAAATTCCGTCAGTTACTTGTCGTGAAACATTACACACAGTATTTGCTGGGAATACTTGCACAAACCATCCCATAAAAATCCTATATTAGCAAGTATAAACGGACAATCCAACGCTTGCATTTGTGAGGAATTCGAATGCATCGGGCGTTGCTTGTTTCATAGCCCAACCAAGGAAGCGTGCATTGGAGATTGCATTCGAAAAAAGATAAAAAGTCTACCCGTAGACTGTAGAGCCAAGGAAGAAGAATTAATGGCGCCCGACTGTTCTCTGAAAATTCCGTCTGCCCTGTACGTCACTTCACTATACATGTATATTTATTGAGGATGAAGTTTCCAAAAAAATAAACGAAACATGAGACGAAAACCAACACAGAGCAACGATGGTTGGAAATATAGCATAATACGTTGCCATGTTACGACCCGTCCGATTCGGTGTGTTGCAGTTTAGTGTGGCTTGTAACTGATCGCAACTGTTCACGAAAGCTCGGTTCGATTACAGCGTTCCCAAATAACGCTAAAATCGAAACAAAGAACTTAAAAAAGTTAGTGATCAATTTTTAACCATTTCTTTGTTTGGAATGTTATTTAAATTGCATTACGAAAATAAATTATTTATCAAAGGAATTTTGACATAATATTTGCAGCGGTCGTTTTTAGGGCCACCTTGGACTGTGATTGGTGGTGGATAAGGTAAATAACACATTATATCATAAATTAAAATGAAGAAAAAAATCGTAATTACAAGTTTATCCAGAAACGGGATGTGTGTATGTGTGTGTACAATTTTTTATGGAATTCTGGAACCGAGGTAGCAGACTGGAGAACACATATGCCGTCCACTTGAAGGAATGCTGAAGGGGAGTGGAGGGGAGGGGGGCAGGAAGACACCTCGAAATCGGTGACGTAATTGACAGGAAGTAGAGGATCCGGAAGACCAGTAGAGAGTCCGGAGGCTGCACAGTTAACCCGGCTAAAGAAAAAGTTCTTTCAGTTCCTTATCCAGACTACATTCAGCCCCTTGGAACCAGAGTTCCTAGGCACGCCAGGGCAACCAAAATAATTAAGTAATTTAGATTTTAATAAACAATTAATGTTAAGGAGACCAAAAAGTTTACCTGCCTTGATGAAGTTAAACATTTTCTTAAATTAAATTAAATTATTTTTTATTTATTTCATATTATTTAATATTTTTATTATAATTTTCTTTTAACATTAAATTAAAGTAAAATTCTGCCTTTGAATTACAATTTCATATTTTCAATTAAATTCTGATTTTTTCGGAATCAAATAATTCCAATATCTTAAATTTTTAAATTTGATTTATTGCGAAATTTTTCATAATTTCGTTATAATTATTTTTCATTTAAATTTTTTTTTATATTTTAATGATATTGTAATAATAATTTTTATGAGATAATCTCACTGTTGAAATATTAATTTCAATAGGGTCATTCGACTTTTAGTAAATATTATCAATTCAAAATATTCACTAATCAAATTCTTCACACCCTAATTTCTAGCTATACTCTCCTAATTAAGCTTAAATTGAAGCATTTATACTTCCTTTACCTTCTTTATTTATAAATTAAAGTGGTTATTGCTCTTTTTTATCACGGCATTCATTTACCATCACTGATAATTGCTTTAATAACACGTGCAGTTGACGCTAAGGTTATTGTGCGTCCAACCATATCTTCAATGAAGATGTAACTATATATATATATAACTTTAAAGGATACTTCACTTTGTTTCAGCTATTAGGGGCAGAAAGAATGAGGCAGAATATGTTGATAGTTATCATATAATTTGTACCATGTTACGCTTCAGAAACACTTATCAGGTAAGATCTATGTCCGTAAATCAAAAATAGCTTGTGATAATCTTTTTTAAATTCGTCAAATAAAATTAAATTGTGAAACAAATTAGTAATTTCATATTCAGCATTATGTTACCTAAGTGGCTCGTAGACGAGAGTACTAAATACAGCAATTTTGTTTAAGTATTGAGCACGAAAATGCAATATGGTACTTGTAACTTGTAAGTTATTTATAAGAAAGCCATACAAATCATATAACAAGAGCTGAAGTTTTTCAAAAAGAATTTCTCCAAAACTGCCAGATCAGTTTCTAAGTTCAATAAAAATTAACACCAGAAACACTTGCGATTTGAAAATGGGAATATTTCAAACTTTACTTTTATGGTTTCAATTTTTCTGGATAATGAGAAACTAATATTTTACTGAAAACCTTTATAAATCATTTAATAGATGCTTTATTGCAGCAGATATTGGAAAAATTCACTTTTGTTGACCTTAATTTGGTGTATATCATAAAAGCAGTCTTATTTTATATCCATAAACGAATTAAAATGTAGATTTTGGAATATTTGTCTTGGATCATTTCTAGTGAACTAAAAATCTGAACGGCAATTGTCAAAAGAACTTATATCACCACCAACCTATACGTACTATGATTTTCACCGCATTTTCTCGTAAAAACTAAAACTAGAAATCGTTTGATTGTATGACGAGACATACATTTGAATATTTTAAAAACACAGATTCACAGGAATAATCAATAAAAGAAATGCAATACTTTCAGCATAGCTTTAGTCGTATTTGTATAAATATTTTTATGGATACTTTACCTTGTAGGAAATTTTGTTTTGTTAAAAAGTATTCTCAGATATAAGGGGATGGCTATCACTAAAATGTTAGTATTCTACAATCTACTCATATAGAATAAAAATACTTTTCAAAGAAAACGAAACAGAGGGAGGCAGAGAAGAGAAAGTGGGATAGATAGGACAAGAGGGAGAGAAAGAATAATCTCCAATATCAGACTCATCGCGTACAGGATTAGCGCACTTTTTAGAGCTTAATATCAAATGATAGCTCGTAATCCCAGATTACTGAGTGATGAAATAGAAAATTCAATTTACTTAAGGAGATGATCTGATAAAAGAAACAGAGAACATCTAATAGTATTTGAACGCAATCCTCTAATCCAATTTCTTTTTTTATATATAATATTCCTAATCCTGTCAGAATTTAGTCAGAAATCTTTTAGATATTTAAAAATAATTTGGTTTAGAATCAGTTAAGGATTTCATAGAGTCTTAGCAACAAAAACTATACTACTGTCAAGAATTATCTGATAATAATTCCGAAGATTTTAAAAATCAAACACTTATTTTAGGGAAGAAAATTAAAAAATTAAATACTATATTAGTAGGTATCAACTTAAGAACAACTGAAAAATAATGTTAATAAAATGTATTCTTGAGATTTAATCAATATTATAAAATTTATAATAATTAAGTTAAATAAAATTATGGAATTATTACAACCACAATAGTTGCCAAGCATTTTAAGCAACATGGAATGTAAAGAAAGATAACTTGTGCTCAGTTTATTTTTAATAGGTTTACTTAACAAAAATTCACTATTTAAATTTTTCAGAAGCTTACTTTTACAAATAATCGCCTTAAGCACTACGTAATAGTTAAGACCGTGTCAACCTGCTTTTCGTAATTAATATCCCAATCGGGAACAAATTTATTATTCACATAAATGTCAGTAGCCGACTTTATTGCCCCATAAATTGGCATACTAAACGTCAGGGGAATTTTGCAAGTTCGACAACAGAGAGAAGGAGAGGGAAATCTCTCCGGAAGCCTCGAAGAATGATCAATAATTTCAATTTACGGCCGAACCGTTTTCAAAGAGAACCAAGACTGGGCATTCATTAGAAAAGTACTCTGACTAATGAACCTTTCAGCTCCAGATTCCAGTTAAAATTCGGCTTGAAAACTTTCTCATAAACAAAAATTAATACTGGATGGTCAAACATAATTCAGTCGGAATCTGTAAATCTCCACTAATATCAACGTCTAACATAGTACCCTTACATTTTTTTATTGAGAAAACTTTTATCCGAAGATGGTACAGTCATTATTACAAGGTACATAAATATTTATTCGCTGAATAAATAGTTTACATGATTACTTGAATAAATTGTGAAGTCCATTGACTATCAATATACAAGCGAGAGAAACGACAAGGCTGTGGACATAATTATGTTATTGCAGTTAATAATATTTTATTGACTTTGTGATTGCAGTTATTTGATGAGCGGAGAATGAGGTGCCAGGTAAATGAGAGAGAAATTATTGTTAGGTTATACCGGAGTGAGGAAGTGGTAGGATTTAGTCGATTGGTAGTTTTCGTCTGGGGGCTGCTGTTGTGTGGAGGAGGAGGTAAAGAGGGCTATGACCAGTGCCATTGGAGTGATTGATGGAGCTTTTGATTAAGGAGGATATACTTGTTTTTTTTTTGGAGATCAGTGTAATTGGGATATCATTGTGAATTACTGCGTTTCGAAGGAGTTGGAAATGATTCTAAGGATTCTGTTTTGTCTGGTTTGAATTGACCCCCATGACTATATGGGGCGGATTAGGGAGAGGCAAACGAGTCTTTTGGTGAAGATGGAAATTGCTGCGTTTCTGATGAGGAGTGGATAGAGTAGTTTTATTTTAGTGTTACTTTTGAATGAAAGGTGGTTAAGATGGGGTTTTTAGGAAAGTTTGGAGTCTGGAATAAGTCCAAGGTAAGTGATGGAGTTTTTAATTGGGATTTGGGAGCCAAAAAGATAGAATGAATGAGTAAGGGGATGATTGGTTTTGAGTGTGAATGGAACTACTGCAGATTTGGAAGGGTTTATGCTGATCCTCCAGTTTTTATCAAGATTTTCAGGTTTGTTGAAAGGTATTTATTCGGTGCGAACACCCTATGTGAAGGAAGTGGTTTGATGGAAGATAGCTGTGTCATCGGCAAAAAATATTGTTTTAGTGGATGGATGACGATGAATGTCATGAGAGTTGAACAGGAAGGGCGCTAATACGCTTTCTTGTGGTTGGGGGACAGAGGAGATGGGGAAGGTTTTGGAGAAATGATTGCTAATTTTGACCAAGCAAGAGTGGTTAGTAAGATAATTTTAAAGGATTCTGAGTGTGTCGTTAACTTCATTTTTTATTTTGGATAAGAGGGATGGATGATGGACTTTGTTGAAGGCTTTCTTTGCGTCAATAAATACACCAATACAGGAATTTGGATTTTCTAATGCATTATTGATAAAGGTGGTAGTAGAATATAGTTGGTGAACGCACGAATGTTTAGGCCTGAAGCCATATTGAGCAGATGGGATGAGTGATGATAATTGATTAGAAAGGAGGGGAAGGAAGAGTTTTTAGAATAGTTTCGGAAGGGTTTGTAGGAGGCTGATGGGTATGTAACTTTCTGGGAGCGATTTTGGTTTGTTAAGTTTGTTTATCATAATAATATTGGCATGCTTCCAAACGGTAGGGTAGTAAGATTTATACAGGACAAGATATATCGTTCTCATTTTTATATTATATTACAGTTTTAAATTTAAAAATAATTACTAAATAATGTATTTAATATTTCACTAGTAGGAATTACCCAACCTAAACAATAGGCCAAGGGCTCCATTAAAATGTCTGATTTTGCGAAGTGTTCCATTGCAGAAAAAGTTTGGTAAACCCTGGTATAATGCTATGAATTTGGTCAATGGTTGATCCATCCTTTTGGAACCCACACTGATAGCCTCCAATTATTTTACTTATATATTTTCCAAGCCATTCTTCTAGGATGTTTAAGAATATCTTATATGATGTATTTAGCCCGTCATTCTGACGGGCGTAAGAATAGTACCCAATAGACCGAACTACCTGATGCAGGTTTTATAAGGTTAATCACCGAATAGGATCATTGAGCTATATAACTCAGGGGCTATAGTCAATCATTTAGCCATCTACAACCCCCTTTTCAACACCCTTCCTATGTTATTAAGGAGGAATTGTCTCTTTTAGTAGCATGTTCCCTTAAAAAAATTATAATTAGTCAGAGATACATAAATTTTATTTCCTAGGTTTCCAGATTATGGAATAGTAGGCTACTTGGTTATAGGAGAGATCACATGACGAATGACAATTTGACAGTGTGAGACGTATTTGAATTACAGCATGACGCAAGTAGTTATAATATCCTGGCGAACAATGTTCTATGGGTTTGATGAGCAGTCAGTGTGATATTTTTATTTTATTTTACATGAAGTAGTATATGTATAAACTGAGTAGGATTTAGATATTGGCGATCTGATCGTAATCTGAGTCGCTGAACATCGAATCAGAAGAAAAAAGTGGCAGCTCTTTTGATTCACTCCGCTCCACAGTGGTCTGAAAATACAAAAAAGAGTTACAGAAGTCGAAAAATGTAAGTTGTAATTTTAAATGAAATTCAGTGGGATTGTGTTCAGCGTGAGTTAGTATATAAACTATATAAGTGTATATAAAGTGAGCGGCGAGTCATTAAGCGCGTGGTTCCGATTTGATCATTGCACTTGAAATGGGTCATTTTGTCAATTCAATAGGGATAACATTGTTTGCTGCTACTAAAACTAAATCAAAGCTGGATTTTTTTCTGTGTTCATGTGTCTCATAGACTTTTTAATTATTACAAAAATTAATTTAATACTTACTCTTATTTATTTAATTAGTAATTTAACAAACATATCTACTAACAACTTAATAGTTCTGACCACAATTGTTTAAAGCGTTCGGCTGACTTCCTGCCTATGCATGTACCTTTGTACGTCTGTCTGTCTACTTGTTGGATTACGCAGGGATTACAATGGAGGGCATGCATTGTAGATTCCCGTCCCTATTATATCGAGAGGATCACACTGCCCTCTCGTTGCACGTTGACAGCCAACTCATCCTGTCAGCTGCAGCTACGAAGAAGAGCCTTCGAAATCCGCCTTCTCCAACAATCAACTTGTTATCAAAGCTTACAGATTTACTCTGTCAACAAAACAAACAATCAAATAGTGAAAACAAAACAGTTTCATCAAAACCACTCTTCTTAAAAATTAAAATAATTTCAGAGCAACACGGGTTACTTTGCTTTCTGCAAACAACCTCTAGAAATCTTAGTTTCCCTGGCACCGAACTGGCTCCTATAGAACATTTGAAGAGTAGAGAAGTATTTGAATTAATAAATTTTAACTTCACTCATCCACAATTGAATTAAATTTAAAAATCTAAGACTATTAAGACAACGTTGTAATAATATGCCTCTTCCTACAAGCAATGTAATTATTTTATATAATCTACTATAAATGATTTTAGGGGGTATTATTATTTTATTTATTTAATGAAACCGCTTTAAGGATGTGATATAATAATTTTATTTATACAAAACAATTACTTAAAAGGGATCCTGCGCGCTATTACAAATAAATAAATTCAAGCGAATGATTTTTAAATATCAGGGTTACTTACTCAATGATGTAACCACGTGCAGCAGAGATTTAGTTCAGTTGACGAATCTGTTTTATCTTCATTCGAGTCTTGATGCAGGTTACTAGTCAACCAGAACTTCCTTCATCCTTCGCGGTTGAAATGTAAATTTTACCTCTGGTTGCGGAAAGTGGGATGAACATGGTACTGTCGGTGATTGAGGAAAATCCAGCTTTTCCCCCATATTTCCCCTGGCCTCCTTGGTCTTAAAACCTTCTCATTAAAGAGCAACAATTCACAACACACTTTCAACTCTTGTTACACTCTCCTCTCTACATCATCCGTTCCACTCAAAGCTACCTACTCCCTTCCACGCCCTGATAAACTCTCCTCCCTTCCATCTCGCCTTCTTAACGTCTTGAACCACTCTCCCTCTCTAACTCCTCGCCCTCTCAACGTATATAACCATTCGGACTAATTTTCGGCTTCTCACCTCCCAGCTCAACTCATCTATCCCTTCTCCAAGGAAAACGCTGTCGCACGTGATGTTTGTTCCTACAATCTTCATGAGTCCTTCGCCAATGCGGGAAATTTTTCTATGACACAAAGAACAATGAAGGGTGAATGTTCTTCAGAAAAACAAGCTAGTATTATGAATCTGCAGACATCCGCCAGCCTAGCGCTGGGATAAACTACTTCTTACATGCCTGTTACCAGTTTTAATGTTCTTACTGAATTTTTATATCCTTTAAAAATCCAAAAAATGGAAAATAAATTGGGGAGGGGTCCTACTGCGCTACACTACAGACACGAAATATTAACACTGTGGTAGTAATAACGATAGAAACAGCCTTATTTCCGACAGAAAAACCTTAAAAAATAAAGAGAACGAATTAGGCCTAACAAATTTAGATATGTCGACGATTCGATTATGGTTTTCTGAATTGGTTCTTAAAGTAAACTGACAAATTTGAAACATATATTACCAAAGATCAAATTTAGTATATTGTCTATTGGTATTAATGCGTATTCAATCCAAATAGCTGAAATTTAATAACAGCCTTGATAAAATAATAGGCCTTTGAAGTAAGGTCAATTTTTTTACAGAATAGGTACTTAATTAACCAAAAGTAGCACAGTGAAAATATACCGATCTTACAAAAAAGTTTAACTGGATATAGTATTTAATGTTTTAGTTTTCGAGGCAGTAATAATGCGAATTATAACTAAAAAATTATCTTTTTATAAATTTACGTTTATTTATTATATTTTCATTCTTTGTACAATAAGTTAGCAACGTAGTTAATATCATGTTTTCGTTTCCTTACAGTTCAAATGATATATTTCTTATTTCTTTGTGTCTTTCTTTAATGAATGTTTTGAAACGTATTAGAGAGGAATTGACTATTTTCAAATGAATAATTATTATATAAATGTGAAAGATCCATTTACTCAACAATTTGTATATACAATGAGTTGAATAAATGTTAATATACATAACCAGGATGTTTTTAACGGTTAAGAATATATATTCTTTACAATATTTACACATATTATATATCTTATAAACACGAGTTCTATTCTAAATCGTTTAAACGGTCCTTCTCATAGAGCAGAATACAAACCCAAATCCTACACAAAATTGGCAGTACTAGGAAATCGGTGAAAAGGCTACAAACAGTCTAATTACCCTTTCTTCTCAACTTATCCTGGAACTTGTCGCTGGTGTCACTCTCACCGCTTGGCCGCACCGAACTTCTTCGTTGCTATAATGAGCACCTTCCTTACCCACTTAGTTTTATTCCTTGGTGCCACGATCTCGAGCACGCCTTCCTCCCATTATTCAAATGTCCATGGCCAGTGCAATCTCTAATGCCTTACTGCTTTACTGACCACTGCTTAATGTTCACTCTTACTGCTCCGTCTTAAAATCATTCCTAATGTCTTCACTTAAAGTTCAATCTTAAAGCTCCCTCTTAATTTTTTTGTCATAATGTTCCCTCTTAATGTCCAAAATCCATTTTTAATACCTTGTAACCACTTCATTATTTCATTACCGTCCGTGGCGGGGCTTGATCCTATCAAATCAAAATTATTTACCTATCGTCACTAGGAGAAGCCATTCCATCGACTCCATCAAAGTTTTGGGGAATACACCATGTCCCCTCACAATCCGATGTCGCCGAATCTCTCACAAGTCGCGCTGACTGGTCGGGGTTTAATTACACATGTCTGTAACCTTCAACTTCCCCTTACGACGCTTGACTTTGATTTCGTACCGCCAAATTCCACAGTTTTTTCCATTCCATATTTTTTCGTAACTCATCACGATTCTCTACAAATTGAGAATGTTATATGATACAAATCACGTAATAATATGATCATTAGTATTAAATATTTCCTTTCAATTTCCAGTTTATTAAAATTACTATATTACAGTACTTCTATTTTTTCTACGGTTAGCTTTCATAGAAACTATTCTGACACAGAATTAAATTAAAACATACGGTCGGATTAATTTTACACCTTCCCCTGTAGGTAGATTTTTCGATGTGAGTATATTACTGTTATGTTGCTTAACGTATTTCCCGAGAAACCACCCATCATATTAACTTCGTCTGTGTTTAAAACAAAATAATTTCGAAACAAAGTTTTCCTTTGTATGAGTTATCCTACCTTATTATTTTTATTAGTGGCGTCCGAAAGTGGTCTACATATATGACTTTTTATAAATAAATCAATATAATAAAAAATTTTCGTTCCTTCCTCTGAGAATAATTAATAAAAGTAACATTTTTGGTCTGACTGCTTTTTTAAATGCGCATGTCGAACCAGCTACCCGTTCCGAATTTGTAAGGACAGGTTTAAGGTTTTTATTCGAACTTAGTTGCACATATACATCTCGTTGGAAATAACTGTAATCCCGTTGTTCCCAAACAAGTAGAGCAGAGCAGCTTCTCTCGTTGTTCGTTGAGTTAACGACCCCGTCTACTACTTATATAAGGCCGTAAACCCAATCCCCGGAGAATAATTTCACGACGAAGGGATGCTACAAGCGATGTTTATTGCGAATAATTCGATAAGGCACAGTCGAGGTTTTATCAGAGCCGTAAATCACTGCAGATATCGGAATAGCGAAGACAGAGAGAAAATACCCCGTTAATGGTGCAGAGAAAGTATAAAAAAACATTTGACCATGAATAGAAGGACTATCTGTTAATTACTTATACTATGAGAGCTGGAATTCAATTTTTACTAGGTGCTGCGTATATAATATTTATGCATTTAGTTTATTTGGTTATTTTACGCACTAAGAACGGAAAGAACAAATAATATCTAACACTAAAAATACAATTCTCGTAATTTAGGCATATACACCCCATATTATTTTAATATACTGAAATTAGTTTTGGGGGAATATAATTTATTTTAATGCAATATTAATATATTAAGAATAAACTTTTAAAATAAAAAAGAAAACAATTTACTTTATCCTAAATAAATTTAAATCAATATTACTATTTTCTCATTTTTAAACTTAAAGCCGGCAATTCTTTATTATTTAAACACTAAATATATATACATAAAATATTATACAAGTACATTTCTTAAAAAAACATTCTCGTTCTCTAAACTCGGGGTCGTACGATATGGAGCAAAATATTTCATACAAAATTAAACCTGGCAGTGTGCGAAATTAGCAAAACGTTACAGGGGCCTTCCACCGTCTTCCTCGTTACAACTTCCTCCTAATTTGGGTCGTGCTCGATCAGAGTCGCCGCTGCTATTTAGAACATTTTCCAGTTTATCCTCGTCTCATCGCATTACCTGTCCGAAAATGTTGATCATCTGCTCGACTCCACAATCTGCCTCAAATCTAATCCGATCCACCGCTCTCGTCTCAACAATCTCACTTCTCTAAACTCCAATCAACTGTCTCGAAGTCTGTGTCAAGAATCTTTCTGCAAGCATTTTTAATATCTCGTCCCCTCTTCTTAAGTTCATATCCCGAAGGTGGTAGGGATGGATATTAACCAATCACATTTATGGTTACTCTTCTTTGGGAGTTACATTTTGCCCCTCTCACCCAAGGGTTTTGGGGAAAAACACCACCCGATGTCGCCAAATATCACCATAGTTGGGAAACACCCCAGGCACGCCATGATGTCTGGAATTTATTACCCCTGGGTCAAATACTGTCTCCTTTATTTTGACTCCGCACCAACAAGTCCGAGCAGATGTGTTTGACCAATAAAAGATTAATCAGTTCAGTACGCGACAAAATTTCACTTTTGAATTTACCCGAATCAATAACTGTAGTAAAATTCACGTCATTATCCTATATATGGACTCCTAACTTCAAGCAATCCAGTCAGATAAAAAAATTGGGGTGCATGACATAAATTGGGGTCCATGAGAATGTATCTCATGTAAGAAGGTCGTGATGAATTTTTGGCTTTCCATAAATGAAATAATTCACATACTTCCTTATAACTGACATAAATTTCCTATAAAGTTAATTTAAAAATATATATATACGTCAACTATTCAGGATGCTTAAGGTTAATCCAAGCTAAATTCAAACCGATATTAATAATTTACAATTACGGCACCTGTCCTCATCTTTCCTATTAAATATAATTTTAATAGGCTTCCATTTTGCGGTCCTTTAATTAAGAAATATATAAAGCTTAACATTTTTTTATAACTTTTCCATGCCTATCCAATTGGTATTTTTACTGTGTCCAGCTGTGAAAAACTTGATTGAATTTCTTGAATTTGTAACAATTCTATATTAGGAAGAAGAGGGGTATGCCGAAAAACAAAAACAAAAAAAAATAGAACCAAGTCTACGAGACAAAAACGTTTCGGTCGGTTATATTCCTTTTCTTTTCTTAGAAGCTTTTCGTTGATGCAGATGTATATTACTTATAATATTAGCTATAAATTAATAATATTGAGTTGATTATTAACGCCTTGGAGCAACAAATATTTATATTTTTATTAGTTAATAAAACTTATATAGATCAACCATGTTACATTAATTATTAATATAAACTATCCTTCCTCGGCTGTTCCTGGCCGACTGGATCGACTGTCATCTTACATGGCCCATTCCAACTTGGATCGTATCGAATCTCCAGCAGTCTTAATTCCAAATTTCAGTGACTATGCCATGTTTCGATTCTGGGACGCAGCGACGCTAACCACTATACCACAGGAGATAGCACAAACTATCCTATAGCCTCGTCATGTATCAAACCAAGTCAAGGCGAATGATCAGTTTTAATTGCGTTGTATTTTAAAAAATATCCACTTTGCCAAGAACGCACAAAATAAAATACAGACTTCATTGTTTCGGACCAAAGTACAAAAGTATACTATCTAATACTTTTCTTTATCTTAAACAGTTATTTTCAATGCGAATACGTAATTTTCTCATCTACTCAATTAACAATACAAAAGTTTTGTTTATTTTGCGAAAATATTAGAACTAAACTTGTTGTACTAAAAAAAAGAGAAAAACATTCGAATTTCATTCTAATGTATTATAGAATTCGTAACATTTGCTTTACCTGTGCTCCTTGTATCGTATTTAACATCATTTTATGCAAAAATTTAACTACGTAATCTGTCCATTCTCTGACTTAATACTGACGTCCATAATACTTAAAATGATTATAAACTGACTAATATACTTCTTATTGTCTATACCAATAAATAAAATTAAAGTGTCTGTCTGTATGTTCGTCTCAAATAGGCTCCAAAGCGGCTCAATGGATTTCAATGAAAATTTGAACGTTTAAAAACAGGAGATTTAACTTAAATATTCGTGCATATTTCATTGCCATATATATTGCAGAAGATATTAATATATATAATATAAATATATCTACGGATTCGTGCAGTCAAGCGAAGACCTTGGACATATGGCAAGAGTTGTCCGCTGATCCCATTGGATCAGTTGGCCAACTGCCTCCTGAAACTGGTGGAGACATGGAGAAGGGAATGCTGCGACCCCACAGCAAACTCGTCTCCCGTCATTCGGAAGGGCGTGAGAATAGTACCCAATGCCCGACCTACCTGATGCAGGTTTTCTAGGGTTTTCCCTGCATCTCTTTAGGTGAAACATCCGGTAGGATCCTTAAACCATAGCCCGGGGGCCCTAGTTAACCCTTGGCTACCTTGCTCTACCTTCCGCATCCCCCCTTTTTTAATTCCCTTCCTATGCTATTAAAGGGGAGTTGTCTGTCTCAGGATCACCCTCATGTAGCCTGTAAACCCAAAAACAATGATAATGAAGCATTCCGAAATTATACTTCGTTTGCGGACTATTGCCTGAAAAGCGTTTAATTTGAATTCTTATTTTCTATGGAAATAATAAATTTTGAAATAAGTGACATAAAAATGAGTTGTCTGTTTTCTATACAACAATATACATATTGCTTTTTTTTAGAAAAAATCGGAATCTGAAAACTTTTCTCACAATTTTATAACATTACAGAAATTTTTTTTGAATTTTTTTTTCATCTAATAATTTTGTGTCTTATTATTATTCCAGTTGTAACAAATATGTGTACATTGACACATTTACAGTAAAAGACAA
The DNA here is from genome assembly GCA_034510155.1 of Eucriotettix oculatus. Taxonomy (NCBI): domain Eukaryota; kingdom Metazoa; phylum Arthropoda; class Insecta; order Orthoptera; family Tetrigidae; genus Eucriotettix; species Eucriotettix oculatus. Next base: position 25,631,362 of record CM067378.1, on the reverse strand, counting down.
CCATGTTATTTCTTTTAGTGCAGTGTACTTATAACATTCTATAGCGAGCTCATCTTTATAAAGTATATTTCTGTGGCTCACGACAAATTAACAACAGAACCCTTCCGCACTTGAATATTTAATGTTAAATATTTGCTGCAATGTTCATTTGCCAGAGTCAAATATTCGTAGGCTGTACCAATAGTCATGGCCTTTCGTTTCAAATGGTTCCTTCAGTCCCCGATATGTGCATATTGTACATTATTTACAATTTTTTATCAAATATTATGAGTTCCTTTTAAAAATATGGCTTGAATTTAAAGCCCTCTATTATTCCAGAAACGATCAACCCGGGAGAATGAAGTTAATCGATAGGTGTAAACTAGTATATACTTTTTCAACCATAACCGTCGCTGGAGATGGTCCGCGACAGTAAATTCTTCACATGTAAGTACTTGATTACATTTAATATTCTTTTCGGCTGAGGAAGTCAAGAAGTAAGTGGCATGAATAACTATATCTTAGAGTGAGGAAGTCTCAAAAGGGAGACGAAACGTTGTGTTTAATTAAATAGTAATAAATTTATATGCTGAATTATTGGCCGTCTTTTATTTATTTATATACTATTCTTACTTGTTAGATATTGATTAATATAGAAAATAGCTGGGGTTATAATTATATATTATATTTGCACTAAACATAATTTAAATTTTATTGAAATTCTACTTTTGTTTGAAGTTAGACTAAAATCAAAAGGATTTGCAATTGGTCCCATAAATTCTAATCAGAAATTAGGTATCAGGGTTGCGTCATCCAATCTGCCTCAACGTCGTAAGGCCTAAATTTTTACCTTAAAAACAGACTTACAACCTTCGCCAGGGCAGTGTTTTGTAAGTCCGCATTCGGTGAATGTTCAAGTGAAACTATTTTTATTCACCGTAAATCTTAAGGCCTGTCTGTACCTACGACGATTAAAATCAAGACCGTTCACTTCTCTGTCTGAATCAAGACTCTTATTCTCCGTTACTTCTCTCTTCTTCTCGCTGATTATGATTTGTTGTAGTACCTTAGGTCAAATGATTGGATACAGAAATCATTAATTCTAATTTTCTCTCTCTTTCTTCATTACCGAAGAAGACTAGGGCTGATAGATGCCCCCATTTAGGAGGATGGAATCTCAAATAAAATGCGAGTTAGGAGAAGACCATTTTGGTTTTAGGAAGAATGTAGGGACGAGAGAGGTAATATTGACTCTGTGTCTAATTTTAGAAGACAGGATAATAAAACCCGGCTTACGTTCAAGGAATTTGTAGATTCAGAAAAGCGTTAGATAATGTGAACTCGAACACACTATTAACGATTTTGAAGAAAAGAGGAATAAAACATTGAGAAAGAAAGCTTATATATAACCTCTACAGAAGGCAGTCAGCAGTAATTATAATTGAAGATCAAGAAAAGAAAGCAGAAATCAAGAAAGAAGTAAGGCAAGGATGTAGTTTGTCACCCATGCTGTTTAAATTATAAATAGAACAGGCGATGAAGAAATTTAAAACAATATGGAAAAGGAATCACACTGCAAGGAGAAGAAATAAAACCCTACGCCTTGCCAACGACATTTTGAGGAAGTTAAGGCATTCTGTTATTTGGGAAGCGTAATAACTACGGGTGGTAGAAGTATAGTAGACATAAAGAGTAGGATAGCACAGGCAAGGAAGGCTTTCGCGAAAACGAATAATTTACTTACGGGTAATATAACTGTAAATATTAGGAAATCGTTGCTAAAAATGTTTGTATGGACCGTGGCGTTATATGGGTGTGAAACATAGGCGACAGTAGTTGCAGAAAAGAAAGGAATAAAAGTCTTCAAAGGATGATGCCATAGAGAATGCTGAAAATCAGATGGGTGGATAGAATCACTAACAAGGAAGTTCTTAACAGAATAGAGGAAGAGCGAACAATATGGAGGATGAATAAGAAGTTCTCGGGATTCGACGTGAAGACGACGGCGGAGATAGCCATCGAAACGTCGTATCTTATGAATGACATAACCCGGGTGAAATCCCGAGAACTTCTTATTCAGTCTATCCACCGGGAAAGCCTACATTCTCTAATATGGAGGATGTTGACCAAGAGAAGGGATAGATTAATAGTCAACGTTTTAAGACAAGAGGAACTTGTCAAATTAGTATTAGATGGAAGTGTGTGGGGTAAGAACAGAAGAGCGAGGCCAAGGATGGAATGCGCTAAGCAGATTAGGAAGTATGTTGGATGTGGTAGTTATACGGAAATGAAAACGTTTGTGCAAGATAGGTTATCATGGAGGGTTGCATCAGACCAGTCTTACGACTAAAAACGACAACAATTACACCCATGAGATAAATGGACTATTTTTATTTCCTTCAGGTATAGTGTGTACTTCTTCGGATAACGGGAGAATATTTAATTCTAAGGTACCGTAAACATTTTTACTTTGTTGATTTGCCGAGATTTTTCAGTTTCTCTGGAGGTACTGTACTTATTGAGAGTACCAGGGGAATTTATTAACTCAGTAAAGATACTGTCAGCCCCCTATCAGCAATAAAATACTGATTTGTTTTTATGAATGTCGAATTTTTGCACTTTCAGAAAGTAATTTAAGTTGAGAGATATTTGTAATAAAATATGAATTTCAAATAACAGTTGTTGCGGTAGTAAAAAGTATAGTCAAGTAAGAAAATGATTAACTTCACATGCTTTATTATTTTAACCACTGTTCACTTGAGTAATACTTTAAAAATCACATTTTTGAAACTACGTACCTACATTGCAACTCAATATTTCGTCTCTTTTATATTCATACATCTATAATTTTAATTTTCTTATGCTTTGAATATTTTATTTCTATACAAATTGCCCAATTGTTGAATAGTGTTAGCAAAATATATAACAAATCAATATGGACATTAAATTCTGTACCTTGCGCAAGACGACGTTTTAAAATAAAAAGTATTAAAATTGTTTAATAAAGGAATTCTTATTTGTAAATTTTAATAATGGCCCCTGAATCAAATTTAAGTGCTGAAATAAAGTTATTTAGGCGTTCAGATGAAAAACTTTCGTGCGAGGATTACGGTTTCTTTTCCCGTTTATAGTAGGATTAGGAGAGGGTCATCTGCATGGGATATGACTCATTACAAAGCGATTCAATCAGCGCCAGCTCCAGTGAACTTACTGCGTTCCGCAGCCCCTGAGCCATTCTCCTCACGTACAACCATTGAAAAGTACGAGAGCTTCCTAAACTCAATTACAGAAGAATGCACTACGAGCCCCTCCTTGGATGAACAACGAATTTTCTCTCCACCACTTCTGCGAATTACATTAAAATCTATTATCACTTTGTGACAAGGACTATGCGTGTGATTCATACTTTACTTATAAATAACATTTAATAGTATTACATTAAAGATATTTTTAAACCGAAGTATCTATCTCTTAACTTTAAAAGAGACTTTAATAACTTTAAATAATGAATACAATTTAATACTTTCCTTATATTTTATCCAGAAATGAAGAAAAAAATCCCGATAATATATTATCATTTATCTTTGTTGAGCACCAAGTAAGCTACATCGTCATGCTACGATAACGAATCAGGTTAGTTGGTAGATTTAGATTTATTATTATTCAATCCATTAGTCCTCGGTTGAGTAAATAGGATACGTCAAATATAATTTTACAAGAAATATACAAAATTTTACAATTAAGAATTGAAGGACAAAAAGAGGAAAGACAAAATTCAATATTCAATTTTCAGTAGTTTCCTTATCATTAATGTACTTCGAGGAATTACGTATACGATTCTTATAGAAACTGGAGAGGCATACAAAATAATAATCCTATTTCTGGTCTTTTTTAAGACAATCGCGATTTCATAACAATTAAAATTAATCAGTTGAATTCTATTACTTAATAAATGCAACGAAATAACAATTACGCGGTTTGCTTGCATAACCTTCCACCTTGTAGTGGAATATTTCCTCCCAATCGGGGCTTTCAAGGAAAGAAAACGGCTTCCTCTGCTTCGGTATGCATCCAGTCTCTGAAGTCAGTAATTATCCCAAACATTTTCTGCAAACTTCGAAAAATCAGACATTAAACAGAACCCTTGGCGTATTTTTTTAGGTTCGGAAATTCCTACTTCTAAAAATTATTTATCAAATATTTTTAAATATAAAACTGTAATATAATATAACATATAAACATTATAAAAAAGAATTTTGATGATTTACCCCTCGAATTGCATATCTTGTTGATTTCAGGTGAAATATTTGTATGTTGATTTCCAACATCTGGTGTGACGTCGAGTCCGATTCAGCACTTCAACTTTATTGCAGCGTAATAATACAATCCCACTTCGCATAAATAGGTTATAGAAAACTGAAGTAAAACAATAATAGGTTGTCTTGAAATATCGGGGTACTCTACTCTTCTGACAAAGTCGCCCAGAAATATTTGTTTCAAATGAGAGTTGCTGATTAAATCAATTAGATTTTCACAGACCCTTGAATTAAAGTTACTGGTTCAGGTGTCTCGGAAAATGGATTCTGAACCCACGAATCCTCCTTACTATTTTTCAGAAAATATTGTAAAAGAGTTTATTTCAAGTTATGTAGGTGTTCTAAAACCATACTGGAAACTTCATCATCTACTTAAAAATTCAATTCATTCAAACATTCACGTGAGGTTGCAAAACAATTAAAATTATTAAATTCAACTGATGGAATCAGAAATTGTATTTTTTAAACAAAAGATGTAATTTTGTCTCCTCTATTGCTTGTTCCTTGTAATAATAAATTGATTACACATTGTACAAATATCTGCTATACATGCCTCTGGGTTTTGAGGCAGCAACGCTAGCCTATACACCACAGGAGTCAACAAAATACTTTCCTGAAATATTTAGTGCCTTCAAGAAGACCAACAACTCATTTCGAAGTTAAAAAAAGTCTTAATAGTACTTTGTGTTCATTGCTCATTTCAGCGCACAAAATTGTATTTAATCTGTATTGTAGTGGTATTCTTTTTATATAGTTTATCACTTTCGCGGCTTCATTCACGATATTTTTTAATTTGTGGAAATTTTTAGTCACCAACATTTTTTTATAAACAATCTGATCCTCGTTCACTTCACTAGCTTGCTTTTATTGCTTTGCGAGCTTACCCAACAAGACATAATCAAAATTTCTTAAAGCCAGAAAAAATTAATTAATACAATTTATATGGTTGATTTTTTGCTCGCCATAACTGCTCATTATCAATTTATATAAAATATTAAACTATATTTTTCTGTCTATAATTTTAAAATAAATATTATCTGTATAACTCTGGGCTATGGTAATCTCTGTCTCAGGATTCTAGTTTACAGAACACGTCAATGCTTGTTCATTGTTACCCATGTTTACTATTGTAATGGGAAACAAGGGACAGGATTTCTTTGTTTCCCAACGTTGTTGAATCTGTACCGAAACAAGCTAGACACAAAGAAAGATGTGAGAAATTATTCCACTTTCTCCCGTTAGATATAAACGGAGTGTTCGTTTTCTTACTGATTAGTGTTATTATAACAGGATGTTATGATCCTTAGTAATAGATAACATCACACATCTTTGGCGTAACACTTATTCAGGGCTCGCGGAACACAGTTTGGGAGACCCGGGCCTAGCTAATCACCTTTCTTTCTCCGATAGAGTTACGATGCATAACCTTTAGTCCCAGCTTCTTTTCGTGTGTTACTTATCAAAAAACAACATGTTCTAGTTGAAGAAAATGGCGTCATCTTCTTTGCTTCATATAGGCAACTTGTTTCCGAAATTTCCGTTTCCCACCGGGTCGAAACAACCTCTTTTAGTAAAGTAAACCATTAGTTCTAAATGTCTTAATGATTTCCAATTGTGTATCTTTGCATCTACTTTTAGGAATGATTAGAAATATCTGTCATAAGAAGGTACTAAATCTACAATACTATGTGCAAAAGAAATTACTCGTTCCCTATTTTGGAGACATGTAGTACTCACTCCAGAGAAGTCTCCTGCCATTATTTCGAGATTTAGGTTTCTTCCTTTCCCACTATCAGGCCAAAAAGGTCTCACCCTCCAGACAGTTTCAAAAATAGCTCAAAAAATGTCACATTACTGTCACAAAGTTACCAAATAACGTTTTTCGTCTTCCATCAGATACCTCGCAAGTAGATTCAACGAGACGTGGTATATAACAGTAAAAAGTTTAACAATTTTTATGATAGCCAGTCAACCGATATTATAAATATATGTGTTAATCTTGAAATAATGTGACCTTCCCGTGGACAGCTAAAGGTTCAGCCCACCGTAGTACACTGCCAAGAGGAAAGCTCTAGCCCCGCCTAGTCACAAAGCCGAGGGTTTGAAGATTTTTCCTTCCCTCTCCTACGTTTCTACGTGCTCTTATTTTGACACTAAGAGAGAAACGGCGGTGGCGGTATGGCCATGTGAAGAGAGGGGGTGGGGGGACATGGTGCTCCTGGTTGTCCGATGCTACGAGATGATGGAAAACCCCCGCTTCAAGCTTCATTCGCTGGATAGGTACTGGATTCCCATCCTCTTGCTGCATGGTCATGCTGCTTCTGTTGTCGGTAACTCTCAATGTTCCAATTCTGTTTGATCTTTTATGATGAGAGTTAGAGAGGTAGAAACTACAAGTGAGAACCTATGCTCCCCGTGGTGGTTAACAGATTCCAGCTTGTACGTGGAAGGGAGACCGTGAAGTCATCCATGGATTCATTATGGTAAAATAAATCCTGTCCTGCAAGAATACTGGCGGAGATTGGATCCAGGTGATCGTCCAGTCGCCCTGGGGTAGCTCTTCACGCTGTATATTAATACCGTTCTTCAGGGAACTTGGTGATTCGGGTTGCATCGGATATCCTGTTCATCTTCCTTGGATCTTGAAGTCCACATAAGCCTACGCCACACTTGAGCGGGACGGGCCGCAGCGAAACACAGTTGATGCGGGTGTTGATCTTATACTTCAGTGGGTGCGGAGTGGAGGAACTAGATAATTTCATTGTTTTGTAACACAACCATAAATTGTGTTAAAATGTCAAAATACATCACCGTCGGCAGAAAGTGAATTTCACCAAGTTGCAGGAGTTATACCATTGACGCTTCAAAATAAAGACACAATTACATGCATTTATGAAGGCCATTAATGGGTTGCGAAAATTAAAAACTTAGATGATCAGAAAAAAAGTGTATATTAAATTTTGACAATCCCAAAAAGAAAAAAATTCCAAAAAAATTGAAAAGTTTAGATGCCAATAAAACAATATTGAAGAAACATACTCGCCTGGAATTCCCCACGGTGGTCGGATGCACTTTTAATAACTCAATTAAATATCATGGCTGTTAAGTCAACAATAAAACTAATTATTGATTAAAACACATTTTAGTTTTCTAATAATTAATTGTTAATTTATTTCATGGAAATAATGTCATTTCATATCATTATTATTTTATTTATTTTTAATATTTCTATAGTTCATTACGCTTTTTAAGGTTAACGTTACATAATAATGAAATACTATTTATCAAAAATAGTAATATAATATATTATGTTACTATCAAAATAGTTTCCTTAGTTTGGCTTGTCTAAATTATTGAAGTATTATATTGGCATACCCTCTTATTCTACAGTGGAAATCAAGAATTTTTTGCAGTATTTAAGAAATTCTTATACCAACTTTGAGGCAAATCTTAAAGTTGAAGTTTATACTGTAGTTTAATTCTATAGAGATCTACTAATTATAAAAGTTTTAGAATTTTATCTGGATGTTCAACGGAGGTATTGCAACTCATAAAAAATTGGAAAGGCCCATTTTAAAAGGTTGTATTTTGTAAATGGTGCGGCACTTACAACTGATGATACATATAAGTACACCATTATTTGTAAAGCAGAAAAATATTGAGGATCGCAAAAAAAAAATTCTTGAAGAAATAGGACTACTAAAATTGAATTTTCTTCATTGGTATGGACAACTTCGTGTTACAAAGAGTACGTGAAAAATTATTATTAGGCAAGTAAATAGAGGCTTGATTTGTAGGCCTAAATGTATTGAAACGATACAGCCTTTTTGGAAAGAATACGACAACACTGTCTTGGATAATTTAGAAAATCGTAGATACCCGCAATCGCGAAAAGCGGCATCAGCGGTGCAGCAAAAGAGTCGGTCATTTCTGAACCAGACTCAATAAAAATGAAACAAAATTAGTTTTGAACTGACAAAACATGAGGAAATGCGACAAGAAAATGTTAATTTTTTCTGAGAAGATGCGGTAGTAAATTTTCTTTTTTTCTGGTATTGATTGCCAAAGTAACAGAAACTTCAATGCGACTTTCAACTGTATTTTCTTTTAAAATAATATGTACCTTAAACAGGTTGTAAGTCCTGAAAGAATTTACAAATTATTTTTTTAAATTACTTCGAATTTTTTAAATAACCCATGTTGAAATTTATAAATTAGCATTATCAAATTGTAATTTTGAAATCAACACGTTTAATTTACCAATGGTGCTAATTTAATTCTCAATTCAGATTATAAAATTTATAATATTCCAATAGTAACCCCTTCCCTCATCCAATTATCGCAGGACATGTTTCATTATCCCGCGACATGGTGCCAATCCTGCAGGAAGGGTAAACGCGTCCGCCCCGCACCCGTCCAAGTGTGGCATCTCGCATTTAAATACATGTGTTGTCTGATCCGCAGCGGGCTACCCGCTCAAGTGTGTCACTACTCTTAGTGACGGCTCTTCCATGTCCCAGGCCAATGCGCATTGTAATTGAGCTCTAGGTGATTGTGGTTTCGTGAACAAACGTGTCTGTTCTCCTCGTTTTTTATCTAGGTATTGAGGTATCCTCGTCCTTTCTTTTGATGGTTCGAAAAAATGTGAAAGTAATTCAACTCACACACGTACCAGATCGCGTGAATAACAACTTATTTTATACCTTGTATGATTTTTCATTGCAATAATGATCTGTGGTCGAACTACTCGTTACGACTGCGAACGCTACCTTTTAACTATAATTTGTGATTCCTACTCTTCCAAGCCTAAGTCTGGTAATTTCCTTTACCGCTCCGGACCTGATAATTCCTATTTCATAATAATGCTGGATAGTTACATATAAATTAATATATTATAAATAGAGATGGAATGAAATGTTGTCACAATTCAATGGGAGCGTCACTCTTCTATGTAAATAAAGAGAAAAACAATGTTAATAAATTTAGTAAATAATATATTAAGTAATGCAATTTTACGTAACGCATAATGTTTTTAATTTATTTTCCAATTCATTTCATTGCTTTGTACGCTTAAATACTGTCCTCGACAGTGGCATAATTCATACGTAAGTACAATAATGTTCGAAAATCCAAAATATAATTATAATATAGCACTACGCCCGTGCAGACATTTGCGGGATTCAGTGTTGGTCTGTGATCCGATCGGCGAAGGACGCAATTAAAATAGTCATTTAGATGAAGTTTTCAAAACTGATAACTTGTATTAGGAAGATGTCAAGCAGAGTTTTTAAGTTATGTGAATTTATTTAGACGTATTCCAAGTTTATTGTTGGACTTTTCTGTGAGCGTGTATAGCGAGCTTCGCAGTACGCCACGTTGCAAAGTGGTTCAACAGCCAAGGGATGGGCAAACTTTTCAAAGAGGGGGCAAAGGTAACAAAAAAATTAAACGGGCCAATATATATATTTTTTAAATAACAATGGTACATTTTACACAATTCTTGTATTTTTGTGATACTAAACACTATTAATAAGTGAAAGATTATGAAGTTGAATATGACGAACGAAACTGTGACTGCTTTTCTAAAACGAAAGACAGAAGTAACGAGGAAAATGTTTATTTTTCTTATAGCCTGTATTCTTTTTTTATTCGTCAGATTAGAAATAATGTCGCGTGAGCCGGATAGAACATTTCGGCGGGTCGCATCTGGCAAGCGGGCCGTAGTTTGGCCATCACTGGTCCAAATTATTAAAAGAGCTTTCAATACATACGTCTAAAAACATAATACGGGTATGAGATTCACTTTATTCTTTTTAGTATTATGTTTTTATACGGATGTATTGTATGCGTGTATTAATTATGATGAAATAGTATTTAAGTAAAGTCGAAAGCTTATTAAAAAATTCTTTTTTACACCTGAGGACTATATTGCGTTCAATAACTTAGAAGAAACTATTAATTCAAGTTAAGTTTGTAGATAGAAATCGTAACTTGTAGTTTGTGGTGGACGAAAATGACCCTTGGGTTTTATTTATTCATCCACCACATCAATTTTGGTTAATGGTCAACTTAATGAAAATATTATATTTGTTTAACTTTTATAATAAGTATATTCATTCATATGAATATTAGGAAATCGTTGCTAAAAATGCTCGCATGGAGCGTGGCGTGGCGTTATATGGGTGCGAAACGTGGACGATAGGAGTGGCGGAAAGGAAAAGAATAGAAGCCTTTGAAATGTGGTGCTATAGGAGAATGCTTAAAATCATATGGGTGGATAAAATCACTAACGTGGAAGTTATAAACAGAATAGGGGAAGAGCGAACAACATGGAGACCATTGACCAAGAGAAGGGATAGATTAATAGGCCACGTTTTGATACATGAGGGCCTTGTAAACTTAGCATAAGAGGGAAGCGTGTGGGGTAAGAACAGAAGAGAGACACCAAGGATGGAATACGCTAAGGAGATTAGGTAGGATATGGGATGTGCTAGTTATGCTGAAATGAAAATGTTTGCGTAAGATAGGTTATCATGGAGGGTTGCATCAGACCAGTCTTAGGACTGAATACTAAAACAACATTCATTCAAAATTTACACAAGCAAGATATTTACAACAATTCTATCACTTAACGCTTGATCCCACATTTAATAAAAGAAAACTATATACACTAATAGTGATTCAAAAAGTTAGGAACAAATTGAAACAACTAAAATTTTTATTATCAGGAAACTCAACACTACCAATCATATTAACTTGACAACAATAAGACCAATATGGCTATATGGTTGTGGATTATGGGGTTCTGCGTCTGCATCTCAAGTCAAAAGAATACAGACAGCCCAGAACAGAATACTAAGAATCATCTCAGATGCACCATGGTACATAAGAAACAGCATCTTACACAATGATTTAGACATTCCTACAGTTCTACAATCCATCAACTCCAATTATCTTAAGCTTCACACTTCAATGACGGGCCACAGCAACCTAAGAGATACTGCAAACAGCCATCCTCAACCCAAGCACCATAGAAGACTAAAAAGAAAACGTCCTACAGTCTATTCTGGAGTAGTAAAACCAGAACTTCAAATAGTCATTAATTCCTTCAATAATCATCTCATTAACTAAAAATTTCTATAATAGTTCTACATTTAAATACATGTGCTCAATTTCTTGTTAACAATCATAACCAGTGGTCTGCTATTGAGCAGTTTCCCCAACACATGTGTCAAGTTATGTTACTAAGAATATTATCATAACTAATTTATACATCGTACAGATAAAGTTTTTATTAAATCCAAAAAAAAAGCTATTTACAAAATTTATACATTGACTTGCTCCGACTAGTCGCAAAATTACATCACATTACAAATTGAAATAAATAAAATAACATACCTTAACGCTAAATTTAAAACCCCATTAAATTATAAAAAAAAATATTTGATCTCCCCTGAATTCAAAAGTATTTCCAAACAATACCCCGAAATTACCGCGTCATCGTGAGAACATAGGGCGAATAACGTGATTGGTGTCTTACTAGACAATGACTGCTGCGTCGTGCGTTGGTGACGGTAGACGACGACGCCAGGATGCCGGTGCAGTCCTCGCTGACGGGTTCTGCTCTCCCAGATTGCTGCATCGGCAACTAATTGCTCCACGAGGTGGAATGCCAGACTCGGATCTCCAGACGGTAAGTACTACTGCCCAGGAGAATGTTTGCAGGCTCTGGACTTAGACTGTCCAAACTCCAGAACTGTTCTCTCCTCGGCTTGTCAGCTCGGACTGTTTGGAGGCTATGGACTCAGACCCGTCACTCTCCTCTTCAGACAGAACTCCTCACTCGCCTGACTCGCTACACGAACTGCTCTTTCGTCTCGTTTTTCCTGGTACCAGACCACCAATCACAATTTATTATTTTGGAAGGAACACGCTTCCCAGTTTTCCACGAATTAGATAAATTATCGTCATTACGTCCTTTGATGCGGAAAAATAATATATGCGGGGTTTTCCAGGTCTACGAAAAACTTCGCACCTTTATCATCGCAAATTTCGCACTTATAGTGCAAAAAGTCCAACTCTCCCTCAGCTCATATATTATTGCACCGTTCTCACGTTTGTGTTCTCCCAGCGCATATGGAACAAGCAAAGTACCTTTCCATGCGGTCAACCGGATACTAAAAAGAATCTATCTACATCAATATCCACTTAATATCTAATAACTTAGTGTCTAGTAAATGTGATTTACTACACTTTCATGCTTAATAGTGCCTTATTATCAACTATCTATAGCAGTAATGATAGCTTACATTAGCAAAACCTTCTGTCCTTTTATTTTTAATAGTATATTATTAAGTCCTTTCAGATACGTTCATATGTTCAAAATTTTTATGTTCCATTAATTGTTTACTCATTGAGACTTTGCAGGCTGGGAATATTGTACCTTAGCTCGTCTGGAATGGCAAGCATGCCTGTCTGTGCTCTTTGCCTCCAGCATTCCAGAAGCGAGACAAAGCTTTGGCTTCCGGGAGGCAAGGTGGACGGGACGCTATCATTCACAACTACAAGCACTATGAAATCAGCCGTCATGCGTGACTGCCTCGTGATTACGTTATTCACTGATTCAACAAATGGAACTTCTTCGTCTCATTTCATCACGTTTTCTCTAAAGCAGAGCTGAATTCGTTTTTGATTGGAACTTCTGGTTAATCCTTCCCCAAGTGGTCGTCAGATATCATAATAAAACCGATGGATACTATGAAACAATTAACAAGTCATGTGTAGGATTATAAATGTTTCATGAAGCAGGCACTCATATTTCAATTACTATTCATGTTCATTCGTATTGAAAAGCGTATTATAAATTATCATCGAAATCATATGATTGTTCGCCGATTATTTGTGCATCGCGTAATAAGATAAAGTGAGGCCAGCCGTGCATATTTACGCAATTGTCAATGTATCACAAAACATGTGATTATACACGCTCTGACTTCCACCTATTATAGGCGACATACGGGAAGTACCTAATTCGAGACTAAAGTGCATTGATGAGTATGCCAATAAGTTCTAACTAAACAATTGTAAAATAGTTTATACATTTTTATTTCTCTACGTAGTTTCCTTTCCGAAACCATTTTTAACTTTTTAAACCCGTTCAGACATTACATTTTTGGAAGCGTCTGAAACAGATATTATCATTAGGTGTTATTCTTTTTCGTATTACCCAGACTAAAAGTAACTGACGCAAAAGTTGTGCGCGCAATTTAAGAAAATAAAGTGGACGTGGAAACACTTCGAACTTCAATTCGCCTATTTTCACCACTGAATATTGCTGTACCCATGCATTTTCTTGATGGAAAATCACATATGTCTTGTTTATAAGTGGATTTTTCTTTATGATTTCTATTCTATTCCCGCGTATAATATTTTATAATTCGCTCTCTTTCTAAATAGCTAAGGTCGATAATTTCGCGCTATTAATAAAAACAGTTGTTGATCATATGAATGAAATTTTTCTATACACATCGTGACACTCGCGTCCATATTTTTAGACACATTTTATCATAAAACTCGAATAATCCTGAATCCTCAAATAAGTTTCACAATTTGAATTATAGCTCGTATAACACCAGTTTTCTTTCATTCGGGTACCCACATCATCACTTTGTGGTGTACGACCTTCTTTAAACTTATTCCCAACTTATTCCATGCTGCAGACATGACACGTAAACTTAATCCAACTCCTATTGATTTCGTAAGATGTTTGCCTTTCCAACGGAGCTATTTAAGCACCCCCTAAATTACATTTTTTATTGATTGAAGCCATCGCAAATCCGATTATTTCTTTCACTAATAGTAGAAAACACACAATATGACCGAATTGGACACTAGATCTTTGCGTGAATATATTTCTCAGATATAAGCTTGTACGATACTTACAAACACTACAAATTGGATTTTATAAATATGTATTGACCTATTAAAGTAGCAGCACATTATCAAATTAGACGGAACAATGCTGTAGAGTCCAATCGAAATTAATATAATAGGATGCAAATGAATTAATGATTCAGACAGTAAAATACTTCTTATTAAATAACTATATTTTACACGTCAAACGTTTTTCATGCATAATATATAGTGATTTTTAATTGTATGCAAAATAGTAACGTTCCAAGTGTTCCATCTTTCTTGAAAACATCGTTGAGAAGGCTGATTTTATCCTGCGTAAACGCATCTTATTATTTTGAAATCCTATAATTGTAACATGAAACAGTGTCAACAAATAAGGTAATTCCTGAAAATTATTTACCTTGCTAAAACTTCGATTGATAGAAATCATAATATTATTCGATGAAATTAAAGACGTTACATATAACTAACGCGAAATGAACTGAAACTGGTGTCAAAACCGGGGTTAAGGGTGCCACTGAGTAGAGTTCTGGAATTTTGGTTGTAGTTCAGTCCCTATTAGTGGAAGTGGTAAACCAAAGTTCGCCGTGTAGAATTGAACGTATGGAGCTATTTCTACCAAACTTTGTACACGTGTTATTAATGAGCTAGGAGTGAGCACTGGGTTAAACACACTCCAACACCTATAACGGTTAGGGGAAGAACGCGAATATTTTTCACTCACTTAAGGTACCGATCTATTTCTTACTTTCTTATGATACCGGGAATATTTTTCACTCACTTAAGGTACCAATCCATTTTTTATTCTCTTAAGATACCGGGAATATTTTTCACTCCCTTAAGGTACCGATCTTTTTTTACGCTCATAAGATCCCGGGAGTATTTTTGTCTATTTTAGACTTACTAGACAGTAGGGAATTGTAATTATATCGATAGCTATTAAAGAACTTGTTGATCGAGAGAATTAATTACTTTACCGAACATATAAATTGTGCCTGCTCAACGCCAGAATACGATAAAATTACTTACTAACAATAGTATTATATAAATAATACATAATTACTAAGTCACAATAGTATTAATTAGTTATTACTCTACAACGCCAACATTTATCTACATCTAGTCCCAAGACCATAGACAATAGTCTTATTTTTGGAATTAAATAAGCCAAATTTTGATCAAATAAAATTCACAAGATTTTTTTCGTGAAACTATGACAAACTGTTTCATATGACCTAATATTATCTCAGACTTTACTTTATATTTATTTTGTACAATATCGTTGTCACATAGTAACTGTATTTCACTAGTTAAAAATACCGGTCAAATCACAAGAAAAGTTATTCTCTATGCATTGGAATTACGATTTATTTTTGTCCAGACCAGTGTTTCCCAAACTGTGTTCCACAATGCGTGAATAGGTGTTCCGCAAAAATTGGTAGCGAATCTAGTCCACACTGTAAACAAACTTTTGGGAATAGTGTTTATGAACAATGTTCTCGATGTTTCTCAAAAATTTTAATGATCCGCGTAAAATCATTTTTTTTGCTAATAAACAAAAAACATTTACTGTATGTGCATTAATTTACGTATTTCGGAAGCTTTCGACATATTGTCATAATCATTCATTTAAAAAAATTATAAAATTTCGCTGTTGTTAATACGTTAATTATATCTCGTTAGGCAACCTTACAAAACAGCAAAACACAGCAAGAGGTACGAATGAGGATCTGAAATTTTTGTTTTTTGACTAAATTTTCTTTTATAAATTTAAAGACTGTTATGAGCCGAGAAAATTACAAACTATATAAAATCAAAACCACTTCAATCCAGATTATTTAAAATTTTGTGCTATGGAATGGTAGCACTTCTATTACATACTGAGGTGAGATGGCTACATAAAGGAAAAAGCACTATTAAGTCATTTTGAACATCGAAGTGAGCTGTTGGTCTTCTTGAAGGCGCAAAATAATTCACGACAGCATTTTGTTGAAGTTTTAACAAATTCTTCATTGTTGATAAAACTTGCATATCTACAGATATTTTTAAAAAGTGCAATTAACTTATCATAACAAGGAACAAGTATTTAAATTTTTAAAACAAGAGATAAAATTGTATCTTTTGAGAAAAAATACAATTTTGTATTTTTTTGAATCTAATGATTTTTATTGATCTCCTTCCTTAATTAAATGAATTAATTGAATTAAATTTTGAATTAGATGTGGTATTTTCCAAAATGCAGAGGAAGACATACATAACTTGGAAACAAAATACTTTTACAATATTTTCCGAAAACTAGTTAGGACGGTTCTTGGGATCAGAATCGATTTTCTATTACAACTAAACCTACTGGTTTAATTTCAAGTAACTATGAAAATTTAACTGATTTACTCAGTGACTCTAATTTGAAACAAAAAAATAAATCAGCTTTTAAGTGATTTCTGGGTGAGTTTGTCACGTAAGTACCACAATATTTCAAAATATTCTATTATTGTTTTACTTCATTTTTCTATATACGAAGAGAGATTTTCGTATTATGTATATAATGAAGTCAAACTACAGAAACAGGCTTCACGCCACACCAGATATTAGAATTCAACATACAAATACTTTACCTCTTATCAACAAGGTATGCAATTCAAATACCCAAAATCATTGAGTGCTTTATTTACTTATATATATGCTTTATATTTAAAAATAATGACTAATTAATAATAAAATCTTTTTTGATTTTTCCTGGTAGGAATTACCCAATCTAAGAAATAAGCCAAGTGTTCTTTTAAAATGTCCGAATTTGGGAAGTGTTCCATAGAGGAAAATGTTTGGGAAACCCTAGTTTAAATGTATCACTTCTTACAGTTTACTGGAAAGTTAAATTATTTTTACAAATTTCCGTTATTTTTAACGTAAAATACAGTCTAACGAGATAACTGATATTCAAATATTTGTCGTTTTGGGATTGGATTTGGAATCAACGAAGGTATTTTAATTGATTTTGTATCGCTTTTCAGCGGAACTCGGACGAAGTGTTAACGTCGGAAGCTTAGGAGCGAAACTCGTTAAAACTGGTTCTCTTTGTAATTGTGTACGTTCGAAAACGAAACGTTTTAATCACACTTTGTGGAGCGGCATAACTGGGGATACGATTGTTCTGTGTCTCCTGTGTAGCTTTTTGCCTCTCCTCGCGCGCCCAGTCAGGCAATACAGGCTCTTTAATTCGACGCCATTGTTTTGTGTTCGATATTCTTTATCTCGGGACAGCGTTTAATTTCCGCCCGTAAAGCAGGTGGGAGCTAGTAGATGCTTGTGTAAGACACTAGCGGAGGCGACGGAGGCGATATGGAGTTAATTTCCTCTTGAGGTCAGGAGTCCTCCCTTCCAACCCCCATGGTTGCTTGTATGCAAACAATAGCTCAAGATAAACGTTTGCTGTGTTATCGTTTATTCAAGGTCGGAAATATCTTGAATTAATGCCCCAAACAACAATTTTTAAAACTTTTTCCATACACACGCAACAGGTTAAATTCAGCTTATGACTTGTTCCTGGACTATAGATTAATCCAACATGCTGGAGTTCCCCACCATTAAAATTATGCAGCTACGGCAAAACAATATTGTTCCACCACAAAATTCTTGTGTTGGTGGCTTTCAAAATTTAAATATTTTAACGCAGATGTTTCCAACCTCATGGCCGCAGAGAATATTTGTGCGCCCGCCACTACTGTACCGCGAAATCAGAACCACTGACGTCGCCTGAGCACAGTTTGTGATGTATTCGTGTGTTGTGAAAGAAAATAGCAGCATATAAAATAAAATTATTTTTCGGTATGGCACATCGTTGTGAATCGTTATATAAAGTTTACTTTGTGCAGTCACAATTGTATTTATTTCACAATTGCTAAAAACATGATCTTTCGACTTTTATCAGGCCATTTTAATCAGCATCATCAAATTAACAAACAAAAATGATAGTTTTTGATTTAAACATACGGAGAATTTTGATTCTGATCTAACAAGTTAGTATTGTAAATAAACTGATGGGAGAAATTATTTAAAATTAATTAGACAAAATTTACTTGCGCTTCTAAAATAATTATAATAATTTTATTTATATTAAAAATCAATATTTAATAGGGACATGCGCACTATTTACATAATGGGGGATGATTCGTTAAATTTCAAGGGGTTTCTCAAGGTTATTATTGGGGTAACAACATGCATAAGAGTTCCGTCTGTATATGTAAGCACTAGTCGTCTCTGGAACTTCCTCGTGGCATATTCCTTACTCCAGGTCGGGTTGTGATTTTGCTATCAGTAGATGGAAAAGGCAATTGATCTGGCACTGCCGGGTCTTTTGGGGAAAATCAGTTCTCTTCCTTCTTTACTCCTGAATCTAACAAACACTGTTCCTTCTCTCTTCTCTTACTTCCTCCTCCCTTCAACTCCGACTAATTCTGACTTATTTAATTGTTCATTTTCTACTTCTCTCCTGATTCCTCCTCCCTTCTACTTTGAAGCAAGACTGAACTCGCCTCCCCGCAACTTCCGACTAAGATTCACTTATCGCCTCCCCTACTTCTTCTTTCCTTCAACTTCCAAGCCACACTGCCTAATTTTTCATCTTCTCACCTCCTAGCCAAACTCTTCTTTTCCCCTTCTCTAAAGAAAAGGGCCACCACGCGTCACGTGTCTCAACTAATCCTTCCTTCACCTTTCGCTAAGTGCGGGTTTTTTCGGTGACGAAGAGAAGGTTTCCTTGGAATATTTTCGGCGTTGATCTCCCTGACTCGAATAGCAACGCTAATCGCTTGGACGTGCAGGCAGACACGTTTGCTATACAACACATTGGTGCCTCCTTAATCCATATACTTACACCTTTTGCCTGACTGTCTCTGAGTTTTAATTGTTGGAAATATAAATCCAAAAATTGGGAAGAGGTGCTACTGCGCTACAATATAGTGTTTCTCAATAAGGGTGGTTTTATGTTGAAATGGAATAAAGAAAGCTGTTGAGAGGGCATACATGGGAATTTTGAATAAGGAAATAATTTCGTTCATACCTCACACACAGTTTGTTTCATTCAATTTCAACACCAACCCGCCCTTGTTTAAAAAAACCTATTTTATTAAAATATATACAGGGTTTAACAATACGTTACCGACAAATTGATACGAATTATAGGCCATGTAAAGACGAACTTTCTTATGAAGAATATTTACTCCCAAACAAGTCGTTTATGAGCCATCTCGTAAGGGACGGAATCGAATAGAAACAATTGCAAAAAATTAATATTTTATTGAAAACGGCATGCTTAGATAATTCGTACTTCATGATAGTCTCACAATCACAAACAAACAGCAACAATGACCAGTTAACTGCTTACTGCTCTGTCAGAGTGAGAGCTAACGGCTCGTTGCGGTGCGTGGCCCGTGCGTATAACTCGCGAGGTATTTGGGGACCCATGGTTATTACAGAAAAAATTATCCTCTCTTGTGAATCAACGCTTACAGGAAACAATTCCGTTAAAGAAACACTGCGAACTCAAACCAACTTAGAAATACTTAATGGATTGTCCGTGTGAATTATTCATAGTGGTTGATTGTGGAAGATCAGTCATAATAATTTCATTCCAGGAATAAAAACTGTTCCACCTACTTTCATTTCTTTCAAAAACGTTGGGACTGTTACCAATCAACACAGTGAACCCCAAAATAACTAATTTTGTCCCAAGTTCTGTTATTTGGGATATTTCAAATTGCCCATTCTTTCACTCACCCTCCAATCCAGATAGGGGTTCAAATAGGATCTAAAAGTAGCCTAAGTACATAGATACAGAAAAATAATGATGGGCAGTAGTATCAATCAGTTTCACATTATTTTTCATTCTACTTTAATAGAACCCCTATGACCGTTACACGATTTTTACATATTGTAAGAATATGTTTCAATTTATTTTCTTATTTTCTATTTAGAGTTGCATCAAGTGTACATTTATAGTAACATACAGTCAGACATTGGTTTAGATTTATATATATATATATATATAATATATATATATCAACACATTCGTTTTAAATGAGATCAGATGGATATAAATGAACCAGCAGTGTTTACAGTTTAAATAGAAGAGGAGTCAAAAACATAAATTTGGGTTTAATTAACGGATAAGCAGTTAGTCCTAAAGTAATTGTTCTTTAGATAAATACATTCTTGTAATTAAAATAATAATGCTAGCTAGCTGAATTATAGGTGTTCCATAGGCGCTAAACTCTGGCTGAGGCTAGAACTTGAGCGTCGATACTCTGATCCTGGAGATCCCCGGCTGATGTTATTATATGCCAAATAAGCGATTTGTGAATCGCACATCGGATGGAGTCCCGCAGTCAGCAATCCGCAAACGGCTTAGTCGATCTGCTGGCCAAGAGGCCAATATCGACCTCGGAGATGAGGGTCACTCTCAAATCTAGCTGTGGTTCCAGCGAAATTTGTTTTCCAGTTGTCATAAAAGTGGACGATGGGGTCAATCTCCACCCATAATGCGCTTGGAAGATATTTTTTTATTGAATTCAATAAACCTGGAATGACGGTCTAATTCAGCTCGATATATCCGTAGGTCGTAAATCGCAGATGAGAAAGTACATTTCCAATGCGTTAGCAGATTCTTTTCCGTTGCTAAATAAGAGATATAACCGATAGAGTGAATCCGACAATAATATTACGATACCTAAAGGTGTTTAATGCTGTATTACGTTTGTCGAATATTCAGTTTAGACATAAGGTTCGTGAATAAAATTTTCCACTGCATGGAAAAATTTGATTTTACCTCGTTAAATGTAAATTTAAGACAAATATCAATTCTCTCAAATAAAATAAATACAATATTTTATGGATAAAAACCATTTTTGAATCTGTTATTTCATATTAATATAATCAATCGATTTGTAAGTATTGTATAGATAACGTTACCGTGATTGTGCGCCTACAGCACCACATTTCAAAGGCTTCTATTCTTTTTCTTTCCGCAGCTCCTATCGTCCACGTTTCGCACCCTTATAACGTAACGCTTCATACCAACATTTTAGCAACGATTTCCTAATATTCACATTTATATTACCCGTTAGTTCCTCTTTGTCGCGAAAGCTTTCCGTGTCGGTGCTATCCTGCTCTTTATGTCTACTATACTTCTGCCATCCCTAGTTATTATGCTGTCTAAGTAGCAGAATTCAGTAACTTCCGTCAAAATATCTCTTCCCAAACTAACACCCTTTATTTTTACACTGTTTCCCAAACTACACTCCATTACCTTTATTTTTCCTCTATTAATCTTTATACTGAACTCTTTATGCCATTTATTATGATTTCCAAGTTTTCTTGTATTTTCTCTAATACTACAATATCATCGGCAAAGCGTAGGGCTTTTATTTTTTCTCCTTGCAGTAAGATTCCTTTTCCATATACCGTTTTGGCTTTCTTCATTGCCTATTATATATATATATATTGTCACGTTTCTTAGGGATCGTGAGATTCAATAACACACACACGTAGAGGTTATAGGCGTTTAATCAACGGCGAAGTGCTGTACAAAGCTCGTACTGCTTAAGACTGACTCCGATTTGGAATCCAGTCCTATTTATACATACATGGAATATTCTAGAAGAAGAACATTCTAGAAACAGCATGGGCGACAGACTGCATCCTTGTCTTACTCCTTTCTTGATTACGGCTTTCTTTTCTTCATCTTCTATTCTAATTACTGCTGCCTGTCCTCTGTATAGGTTATGTATAAGCCTCTTCCTAAAACCAAACTGATCTTCTCCTAACTTGCTTTCTATTTGACGTTCCATTCTCTTATATATTATTTTAGTTAATATTGCATGTATGAGATACTAAACTAATTGTTCAGTGCTCTTCGCAAATGAGAGTTCAAATATAAATGTAAAAGATCTTTATTTATTTACCATAACCCATTTCTGAACCACAATACCATTATATGCAATCAGAAATTCTGTTAGATCGATATCAAATTATGATTTTTTGAGCATACTTTTATGAGTTAGTAATTTGTATACAATGAAAAAGTTTAACTACACATAATATGTAATTTTATAATTTTCAATTAAAGCTGAAATCTGTAAGAAATATATACAAATCAATAAAAATTAGATATAGCGTCGTTATTTGTAGTAGTCTAAATAGTTTCAAATTTTTTTGGAAAATTCCAAATATTTTAGTAGTTATAAAATCATCATTTATTCTATAAAATACACAAATCTGTTTACTCAGAAAAATTTCTCCATATACTAAAATCTTTATTTACACCCTTATCATGAAAGATCTTTCATACAAAACTACGAGTTGTAAAGAAACTTGAAGCTGCAACTCGGAAGGAAGTCTATTCTTTTATTCCTTTGTGTCTGTCACTTTCAGCATTTCCATTGAAATTGAAAGGCCTAAAGAGGCGTCCAGTCCATTCCGATCGATCGCTGTATGAGCGCTTCTCCTCGATGTAGTAATTTCGATACAAGGAACAATCGCATGAAGCAATCATAGCCATCAGCCCCGTTGTTGCCACATCTCTGTGGATTAAGTCCCTTGATGTTGCAGTCTACCACAATTCCAGGAAATCGCGACTAATGAAATTCAATATAATAATAGTTAATGTACGAAAACAGTATTTTACTCAACCCTGAGATTCGTTATTAAAGTTGGAACCATGATATTTGCATAAAGTCCCGGAGTCTCCAGATTAAAAACAAAAAAGGAAGCAGCTATAATCATAAACATACGTATGGTTTACAATTTTATTAACAGACAGAACGGTCTAAAATCGTCCAGCGGTTCTACCATTGTTAATCCCCTTTCGAACAAATGTATGCAACGTTGCACATAAGACCACGCCTTATTACGATTTATGTAACTTCTTCGTGTACAAATAAAACTTATCCATTTAATGAAGGCCACTCATTGTGATATTAGAATTTATTGGCTAAACGTTTAACTATATAAATAAGAAGAAAAGTCTATATACTTTATTCATTGTAGAAGTTTTCCCCAAATATTTCACGAATGCTTCAGAACAGAAGAGGAAAACTACAGCGCGTATTTTCATTACGAATTCAAGGGGAAATAATAAATAAGTTCCATTCCTGCGCACAAAGCATGGAACAAATGTGGGACAGAAGTGCTCGAATCATTTCCGGAATGTATACTACCCATGTAACTTATTCATTGAAAGAGATAAGCAAATTAAAAGGAAAATTATGCACAATGATTTGAATCCGAGAGATATAAACTGTTACACTCTGTCGCTTTGTATCACTAATGTCGGAACTACCAAAGAACTTAGTGACCCCCAAAATACATTTGAATGACACAAGTTTTGTTCTTTTAAGATACTTTCTTATTAACCCAAAATGATAATGGGTAATAACTACAAGAGACACCGCCAATCTCAGAAAATCTAAAAACTATTATTAGACTCTTATAATGGCATTTCCCATTATTTCTCCCCCCAAGGCGTTCTCCCCGTGTCAGTAGTGGTCAGAATTTGATTTAATCTGCATCCGATTTGACACTATTAATCTCAGCGATTGCAAAAACGTTTTAATTGTAACATATTCAAATGTGATAATTTAGTTTGGTTGATCTACATTTTTGTTAAAATTTCCAAAGAATACCTCTCGTCCCATTGACAACGAAGGCAAATGGACGAAATTATGATCATTGACTATGGTTTCATCTATTAACACTCGGTGGCTACCCCGAACCCTTCAGGAAACATGTCGTACACCACAAAACAATATGCATTTTACATCGCTGTGGATAAATTGTGCATTATTTTATAATTTTCCATTCTAATTTTCCCGGTTTGTCCCTGAGAGCTGATGGGGACTGTAATCGGTCATCAATGACGTCGGTACTAGTACCAATAACTCCAGAACTCTGTAACCGAAATCAATCTCGTTCCTTTCCGACACGTTTCAATTAAAAGAGGGCAGAACTTCAATCTTACTTGCAGGTATCATTCATCATCTCAACGAACCAAAAGAAGTTATTCGGAATTAATCACGACATATTTGTCATTTTAATATTCAGCCTTCCCTACCCTCCTACTCCCATGCCGATAGGAGCTGAGCTTGGACTTAACTACAGCGGGGGAGTGTGACTCATCTCAGAGAAACACAAAGCTATTAATTTGAAGCAAATTTCGGTCTCAACTGCTCTCAACAACTATAGAGGTTACAATTGGACTTGAACTGCAATAGGAGTGTAATAATTAATTACCTCAAATATAAGATCATTTCTTCAAGGAATTTATTAAAGTTTTGTTTAAAGACTGATAATTAATTTATTATGATGATTATTTTCCCTTATTTATATCAGTCACTTCATTAACCAAAAATATTTCAATTTTGATTTCCAAACTTTATTCTGAAGGAGCTTTCGGCAATTGCCATATTCATCTACAAAAATTACAATATTTGAAACATAACAATTTTTTAAAATATATATGTACTGTGATAAAAAACGCGGATTTTGTGATATTGTGGCGTTATGAGGCGCAGTTCAGCCAACAACAATGTCTAGTCGGCTGAAAGATGGTGATTCCCCGCGGGAGACTCCCGCCGAGCGAGTGTAAAAAATTAGGGTGGGGAACCCCGAAATTTTGTGAAATGAACTGGCGGGGAACCCCGGAATTTTGTAAGGGACCTGAGGCGGGGAGCCCCGGAGTTTTATGAAATAGACCTATGGCGGGGAATTCCCGTCGGAGGCTTTAAAAAGGGGAGCCGATGGGTGGCCCGGGGATCAGAAGTAAGACGAGAGGAGGAGAGGACGGACGTGGTCCGAGCAGATGATCAAAATTGAGACGAGATGAGGAGAGGACGGACGTGAAGAGAAGTCAGATGAGTTGAGGTGAGGACGGACGTGAAGAGAAGTCAGATGAGTTGAGGAGAGGAAAGACGTGGTCCGAGCAGATGATCAGAAGTGAGACGAGTTGAGGAGAGGAAAGACGTGGTCCGAGCAGATGAGCAGAAGTCAGACGAGTTGAGGAGAGGACGGACGAGAGCAGATGCTGTGAGAGGTGGAGAGAGACGTCAGATGTTTCGAGGAAGCAGATGAGTTGCGGGTCTGGTTCCTACTACCTTCATCGATAAAAATCCTGCAAGACGCCAGAGAGACGCGGAAACATTCGTGAGGTGGATGTTTGTAGGCCCAGTAATTGGGGGTAAGTTATTAAAAAAGCTGTGAAACTTGCTCATTGCTCTGGTTAAATAATATTTAATGATTGTTTTTTCTATTTTACAGCAACTGCATACTCCATCTCTCGAGAGACCCAAAAATCCCCTGAGATTAAGCCCATGTAATCACTTTAAATTAATAAATGAAAATTTTTAAAATTGATTATAATTTGTTCTATTGATTAATTAATGTTTTATACCCTAAAAAGTATATTACAGTACATACATGTGGAACTTTGTTTAAATTTACGGTTACATGATATTATGTTTAAAAATATTATACATACCTATTTCGAAAAATAATGTGAAGCTTTGTTAATTAGATTTAGGAATAACGGAATTAGTATTCTCGGTATCGCAGTTGCAATAGTGTCTAATGGTTGTATTGCATAAAAATAAAGTTTTATATTTGTTTGGATTGGTCGTTTTAATAATTTTAACTTTAAATTGGGCTTAATGTTAACAGTTACTTCCAAAATCCTAGGATTTGCGTTCCTTATTCAATTTTTTAGAGTAAAACACGAGTTCCTACAAATACTCAATTTACGATTTCCTTTAGCAATAACAGTCGGAGCTCCGTCCTCCTTTCCGTCGGATTTCTCAAATAATTCTTATAGAAAGAAGAAGTGGTTGTTTTTGATCCTGTATCGATCAGAACACGCTGCGTACCATCTGAATGGGTCACACACAACTGGAAATTGCTAGTGAATTTCACTCTTACTCAACAGGCACCCAAAGATAACCTTGTGGAAGGAATTCTCAAATTTCAGAAAGCCCTAAGATATTTGAATACGAAATTAATTTAAAGGCTTAAAAGATATGATTAGTATTCTCTTTAGTTATATAATTTATATTACTCGTTTCAACCTAAATTCTCCTATCGTCGTACATCACCTTTACTTCTTACTAAATGCAAAACAAGATTACTAATATAAGTATACGATTCGGAAATATATATTTAAGTCTTTGGAGTGTATAAATGGAAAAATATACGGCAACTTGACACTTTTCTTTAATGGATTTATAAAAAGTTTAAATTTTGAGGTCACAAAATTGTTTAAAATCTAAAAACGAATATTTCGTCACGCATTACTACGACTGTTAGACGGACAGTGCTGGACCGCCGGGAGCAGGGAAACGTAATGAGAACTATTGTCTGGATGGGAAAGAGGGTGGAAATTAACCAAGTTGGAGATGGTCACTTATAAACATAAATGTGGACGATATAACATGAGTAACTGCTGAATGTTCGTTGTAAGCGTACAAAAAGTTTCAAATATAGATGGTCAGAGTTCGACTTGGTCAAAGTTACTGTAGTTAATACGATGAAAGGGCCAAAGTAATAGTGCGACATTTGAATGTAGAAATAAAACAAAATATTTTTAAAGTAGAATACAGTGATTATTTTATGAAAGATAAAATTTTGTTTTGAGAATTTAGAGTTTGCGAGGAGCTTCAAAATTTTGTTCATAAGCCACCGAATTTAATTTTGTAAAATATCTCCGCACGGTTATGACAAAGAGAGGGTCCATACTATTTTTATATAATTGTAGCAACAAAAAATTCAATGTTACATAATAAAAGTAAATATATATTCTATATTAATTATTTATTACGGATCGTATACTTAATTCAAAATAAATAATTCCACGATATATAATAACGAAATTAGACCTACAGATAAGTTCAAATAGAGATAGGGACAGAAACGATGTGAAAGACTAGCTTTTTTACCTAAACGGCCATTGGGTACAGCGGGTAGCAAGGGTTGAGCTAAGTCCCTTGAGGGAGAAGCGAGTCTGTTTTATGTGAAAGAGCGTCTTGCACTAAAGGGGTGAGATAAAAACACCTCAATGACGGGCCGACAAATCCCCTTCCCTCTCTGCAGTGATGCTGCTGCTGATCCCTACCAACGGACTTCTTTACGAGGAGCTGCGTTTACATCGTCGCCGCAGAAACTTCTCCCTGCTCACTTTTCTCGCTATAATTACCGGCAGCGCCGTCAATAAAAAGAAAATGAAAAGTATTTCGCCATTCGGAGAGAACAATGCGTTCAATTTATCTTGAGATTTTCCAAACAATATCCATGGTGAGAATAAAAGAGACGCACTCTTGACGCCATTCAAACTTGAGCAGCATTTGAAGAATAGTAATTGCAAAGTTTTGAGTCGAAACAGTGCAGTATATATATATATTTCGTCATACATTACTAAGAAAGGGAAGAGTTTCGTTATATATCATATATATATATATATATATATATATATTTCGTCATGCATTACTAAGAAAGGGAAGAGTTTCGTTATATATCATATATATATATATATATAACGAAACTCTTCCCTTTCGTTGTAGTAATTCTGTTTAGATCTGTATGGTTGCCTTGTGGCAGTGAAAACCAAAACCATAATACAAAAATTAACAAAGTTTTATTAATGGGAATAAAAAAATTAAAAAAGAATCTTTAAAACGTTCATGGCAACTAGTAAAAATCTGCTACATAATTTCACACTCACTCAACTATTCCGAGAATCCAGGGCGACGTCCAAAGTCATAAGGAAGGCTCTTCGTAACCGTGCTCACACCACACGCTCGCTCCCCTCCACCTTTCCTCCTACGTCAAAAATCATCTCGGCTTTAGACCGCCAGAGTGCCACCCCCGGGTAATGTGACGGCGGACTAGATAATCCGATATTCGTAGGAAGGAAGAAATCGGTTGACAATTAAGGTTAGGCGGACGTATGACGTGAGTGTAACGTCACGTCATATATATATATATATATGTGTGTGTGTGTGTGTGTGTGTGTGTGCAGTAATATAAAAGTTTTAAAATTACAGGATAAAGGAGTGGGTTCCATTAATAAATTAAATCAAAATTATCATTCACCTAATTTACAGTACATTTATTTACAATATCACAATAAAATAAGATAGTTGAACATAAAAATTGCTTAAAAACATCAAGTTATAGAATGATCACTGAAGACAGCATGAGATTATTATGCGAGGGGCACATTCTGAGTCCCACGGAAATGAAACTCAAATTTTTCAACTAACGCAACGACTCATTTTATAAGTAAACTTTATATGACTATATCAGTTTTGTAACTATATTCCTGTTATTGGAAAAGTCTGCCTCTTTCTGCAACGGGCTGTAATCTCTTTCAACATTCAAAGGCACAAAATGGCATCATATAGCGACTTTGGCATTGCGTTTTGTGTTCCAGTTTCCCACAACTCAGTTCATTCCTCGCCACACTCTCAGTGCGTGCGACAAAAATGTCGGTGATGACCAGCACTGTCAAAATGTTGACCACTCTCGCCAATGCGCCGCGGTGCTCACGTAGATGGAAATTGGTCGGCCACCTATGTCCGCGTCTCGCAGAACTCTGACTTCACCACAGTCAGTCTTAAAAAACCCACAAAAAATCCGCCAATTACACAGCAATCAGAGTGGAATCTGATGACAACTGCCCCGATTTACCCCAGGTCTGGAAGGCTCTGGAAGCTTGTCCACTACTTGTTCACGTGATTTTCAGCGTGTCTTCGCGTTAGTGCAATGGCCGATAGTGCTCCTGAACCATTGCCGCTTTCACTCTTTGTCTGGTCAATGTTCCGTCCAGCACAAGTGTCTGTCTGAACCTTTCGTGCGTGCCATATTGGCACTTTGCTATAGTCGGTGAATCTTCGCGAGTGCATCTTCTGCTATAGCGCCAATGGCTCCATATCCAATTGCAACAATGATATTTAGTCCGAGATGTTCGGTGCTGCTGAACTAGGCGGCCGTGTTGTAATCTGTATGGTTGTGCACCACTATGGCGGTCAAATTATTTCAATTTAGTTTCAATATTTCAACTATGGGTTATTAACTGAAACTTATTTCCACTGCGTGTTTTATTTTTGTAAATATTATTTTTAATTTGTTTTAAAAGTTATTATGTTGCTAGTTATTACAAGCATTATATATATGCGTCTGAAATTGACGTCAGGTTAATTAAAACAATTTATAAGGACAAGAAAGAGAGCCAGACTTACCTGAAGTTCACAGATGGAAGGAACCACCAGTGGGGTCTATTATTTACGAGTAAAAGCTAGCTGCCCAGTGCTCAGTCAATGGCCGCCACTGGAAATGTTTTCCTAACCTTCTGATTAAGTGGATGGTGCCTCCGGAAATCCAATAATCTCAAAATCTACAGGGGCGCGCCATCTGTGAACTTCAGGTGAGTCATCAACTTTCTGGCTCTCTCTCCTGTCCTTATTAATTATATATATTGTAACATACACATTATTATTATTGTTATTATTATAATTCGAGAGAAGCAGACGTGAGAAAATTCGTTTTGTTGTTTCTCAGGGACAGAAATTGTTGAACTTAACCGGCGTAATTAAAGTAATGCGCGAGGCAATCAGAGCGACAGAGGTGGAAAGAAAAACTAAAAATGGACAATTGACCGCTGATGGTAATCGAAGGGTTTCCTACGCTGGCGTGAACTTGGGTTTTCGTCGTCGCGATTTTTAGTAAAAGACGAGAGAAAGACGTCGGTTAACGTTCAGTGAGTAGTCAGTAAAGAGAACTGGTCAGGGGCAGATATCTCCAAGAATTTGAAACAGACAGATGTGGATAAGTCATCCACATATTCAAATAGTTTTAAAGACTCTTGAATACTCAAAATTTCAGTTGATTGGTAAAGTGTATAAGGATAGTTTACTTTGGACGTTTAATGGACGAAGAAAAATAGTTTGTGATAATATCACGACGTTGTACCTTACATTACTAACAGGGTCTATTTGCAGATGTTGGATGGTGCACGCAGGCAAAGCCGGTGATAAAGGTGACGCATTTTCACCTGCATTGTAGTGCTCCTGGTGATCCCTTTGCCACGATCAATGTTTGGTGAATTTCAGTAAAAGTGAATTTGAGTACCAATTATGTGATCACAGTTTCGATAATTGGGTACAATAAAGAGAAAAGGTATGTGAAAAATTATTATTTATACTGTGTCATATATTCTTGTGCCATCAAATTTCAAGAATAATAATTACGATAGGATTAAATCTTAAAATTGTAAAAGTTCAGTTTATAGCAATCTGTTGTTTATATGTTACAGATTTTATGATAGTATTGCATTTAAATACTAATAATTTAGAGATCCCAATTTAGTAATAATAATATTAATCAAAATGTTAAAGTATAGTTCTCCGGGAATAATTAATTTTATTACTAACTTTTATTTACATAACAACATTTATATTTCACACTTGTTAAGAGACCCAATAAACGTCCCCGTCAACGAGTTTCAGTGTGTTATATGAATGTAAATGTTTGACTAAACTAAAATTAATTATTTTAATTGAGTTTGGTGCTTTCATTTAATAAAACCTGTCATTAATATAATTTGATTAGTTAATAAATTATAGATGATAGATTGTTCTAATATTCCATTTTTTTGAATGAGCAGCGTGATGTATTTCAAATATAAAATATTATTTTTCTTCATTAATCATGTTGTATATTACAATATGTATGTATATATATTATTTATTTCGTCATACCCATATCACTCCTACGTGTCGTATATTCCTTCATTGTGTCCTTAGCAAATCCCACCCCCGTAACGTACCAATAAATTAAAAGAACGTGAGCACGTCTCATTCACCTCAGAGACTTACTTGCTTATGGGGGATAATACTGGTCAAAATCATGTCTGAAAGTTGCAAATTCTAGAGCCTGTCGCACTTTTATAATGTCTAGTGCCTTTAAGTTCCCTGTGACAAAATCTTCAATTTATCCGGCATTTAATTGCATTTGTGAAATCACCCTCTCTTTAAATTTAATATATAGTACCGTTACCTAAAATATTGAAATATTTAATTTCACAAAATATAAAAAAACTGGCAATAGTGTGAAATAAAATAAGTTTTCTACTAATTTTGTTGAATTGACGCAGCTCTCTCCCTCTCTTCTCTCACTCTCTCTTCTCTCCCTATCTCTTTTATAACTCATCTCCCTCCTCCTTCTCCCTCCCTCCTACCTCCCTTCTCTCTCCGTCCTCCTCCCTCCCTCTCCCTCCCTTCTTTCTCCCTTCTCTCTCCCCCTTCTCTCTCACTTCTCCCTCTCCCTTCTCTCTCCCCTTCTCTCTCCCCTTCTCTCTCTGAAGACCTTTTCAAAAGAAGAGAGTCATACGAAGTCAATCTTAGTCTATTATTTAGTTCTATGATATACATCTAGCCAATTTGTATACAGTTATTTTTAAAGACTGTGTTTTCAAATGAGTTAAATTAACCCACAATTCCCTACAGATAAAGTATAATTCATTATTGTTGTATTAAATTAGTGTCGTAGATAAACATTTCCGTATAAATATTTGCATGTTAAACACACTCGCGCCAAATAAATTTCATTTATTCATATGTTAGTATATGTATTGTAGTTAAATTAAAACTGTGACGTAAATATGTGCAACAGCAGTAATGTGCGTGACGCAAGCTTTATAGTGCAACAGCTTAGCTGACACACAGAAATTAATGTTATTTATATTTCCATGTAGATATAAGTATATTATTATATAAGCCTTTTATATTTAATAAGAACCCGTTCGTCTCGTTTTCTGTGTGGTGTTGTTACTCCTAATTTATTTGATGCTTTGAATATTATGTGTTCTATTTCTTAATAAATTATACTTTATAATGTTTGGTTTAGTTCCTGAAGCGCGATAGCGTAATTATTATTAAATATAATTATTTAAAATTGGATTTTTATTAGATATGTTTTCAAAGTTTAATCTCTAGTGAAGACTTTTGAGACGAACCAAACCTACATTATCCCGTTGGAACGCTGTGTGTGGGAAAAATTAGAATGTTTGAAAAAACGTCGTTGTCTCGACCAATGATATCGGCCGAAAATCTCTATCAAAGAAGTATTTCTCACAGCGGTGAGGCTGCGAGGAGAAGCATTCTAGTTTGTTCAGGCAAGAGAGACGAAGAGACCATTCTGATGTTCCACGTCAAAAGAGACGGACATCGCTACTCCTTCTGTGATTTAGAGAAGCTGGGAGAGAGACGACGCCAACGAATGCAATCAAGGTACGCTGTTGAGTTTCCCAATCTTTGGAGCCTTGGGGGGTATCTCGTTCACGTTTCAACCTATGCTAAAAGATCGTATATTGCTTCTCCAGCTAGTAAAATGTTTCTTTAATTTTTCAATTCATCTGTAACTATTTTCCTTGGAGTATATCTGTTAATTAAGTACCCAATTCATTGGTTTAATTATCAATTGAACTTCATTTCCCCAGAGTTGAAAAATCTTTTACTGCTATAAAACACGTAGATCAGTACTGGTCAACCTTTTGCATACCATGCGCCAATTCTTTAACAGACAAGTACAGATACACCATATAACTTGAGCACAATATATAGAATCTGCTTCGCTTTGGGTACGAAAATGAATAACTTTGACGCAATTAAATTAATTAATTTACGCCAGTTTAAGGAAGCACCAATCTGCAAAAGTCAAGAACGATGTTCCTATTCGAGAGGGTGTGATAGCTTCATGATGCGGCTATAGCTGGCAGAGGACCTTATTTCGTGAAGATAATTGTGGAGTACACTTCTTGGGACTACGAGGGAGATCCGCTTGGAACTTGGAATTGTCTGTTCTCTTTGTTTTCAAGAACAACTTCTGTATCTGACGTTTGGTCTTTCATTGTATAAAAAAAAGAATAGAAGTCTTTGAAATGTGGTGTTATAGGCGAATGTTGAAAATCAGATGGATCGATGGATAGAATCACAAACGAGGAAGTTATAAACCGAATACGGCAAAAGGGAACAATATGGAGGACGTTGACTAAGAGGAGGGATATATTAATAGGCAACGTTTTAAGACATGAGGGTCTTGTAAATTTAGCATTAGAGGGAAGTGAGTGGGGTAAGAACAGAATGGGAGGCCAAGGATGGAATACGCCAAGCATTATTAGGGAGGATGTGGGTTGTGCAAGTTATAAGGAAATGAAATTCTTGCGCACGATAGGTTAGCATGGAGGATTGGATCAGACCAGTCTTAGAACTGAATACCACAACAACAACATGTCTAACTTTACGATGCTTTATAAAAATGTAGAGGGACTTCTCCATCGAAATACACAGGGACCACATTTAATAGTCCAAAGTTTCACGTTTGGTGCATGCGCCACAATTTGGCCACCTCGGACGTAGATATACCATTACATTGAATTATATGACTGAGATACATACAAATGAAATAATAAATATTTCTTCGGAAAAGAAACAAGATACTCATGAATAATACATTAAAAATTAATTCATCAATTGCCATTTATTATGATTTAATATTATTTGACATTTTGCTGAACCATGTACGTAAAATGGGATGCCTATAATCACAGTGACTTGTTTAAATTTCTGTTACTACTCGTTGTATATAATCTGCAATTTTCGATGTTGAAACTTTTCATTTTTATGTTAATGTTGTTTAGTTACAAGAATTGTAGAAAGCTCTCAATAATTACTTTCAACCCAACATGTTGCGTACTCAACGTACAGGTGTAACGTGACATACGTACACGTTACCGCTCATTTCTTTTCTTTTCAAATATAGTAATAATTCGCGCGTAAGCAACGTCTCTGGTATGTTAGCATCTCCCTGGTTGGAAACAGAAATATCTTTGAGTTCGCAAATATGTCATTTCCATTTATTATTATTTTTCGCGTGATTTAATTAATTTAAAAGTGTAACATTAATATACGTTTGATGTTAAATTGTTGACCACAAAGGAAATTAATACTGGTCACAAATAGTGAAAATTACAATGAATAAACAGTAACGAAAAACAATTGAAGTTATATTTTCTTTGAACTGAACGTATTGTTGATGTCTGTATTCCTTTGCTTTGCTTGGACCTGGATGTGTGTGAGACATCCAAGGGAGTGTATCACACACGACGATTCATTGTCTGTATACATTTATATATATATATATATATATATATATATATATAAACAATCTATTCAATTAGTTAATTGAATAAATTTACTTAAATAATTTTAATTCATATAAGTCAACCGAAATTGTTGTTTCCATTGTTAATAATTATATTCATTTCAAATATTACATGTACTTTGTACGTTGAAACGAGAGGTATCAAACTCGCCCGTGGCTGACGTCACGACCAGTGACGTCACGTCAGGACCAGGCCCCGCTTGTATTGCCCGAGACGCGAACCAAAGCACCAGATCCTGCCCTCTTTCCAGTCCATCTTACTACTGGTGCAACAGAACCAGCTACAACCGGTACAGCAATACCGAGGAAAAACTACTGGCAAAAATATTATACCCATTAGGCCTGAGATATAGAGTGCTCGTGTTTTCTTCATGCATTATAAAACGGTTCAACCATTTTGTAAAAATATAATAAAAGTTGTTTATTCGTTTTGATACGAATATTTATTTATGTAATGTCGCACAGGCTATTGAATAGAATGAATACCATGTGGTAATTTCGTATGGGCAGCGAATAAGTAGTGAGTGTGATCTATCAGATTAAAGCAAAAGATGAAAGAGAAACCCGTGAAGGATGCATCGAAGCTTTCAGAGTAAACCCATCACAGGTTTGAAGACCACCCACCATCTGTGTAATGAAAAATAAATCCCAAAGGCGAACGTGTAAAGCGGTCTGCACAAGCACAACGAAGAGTTAAGGGCAGCGAGTAAGCCCCGGCTTAGCGTTCCACTCTACTTGTTTACAACCTCAAGCTCCGCCTACCTTACGCAAATTCCTAAACAGTACACCAAAAAAAACAGGAGCAACACAGAGACCACAGCCTTTCCTCCATACGCCGTATACAAAAAATAAACGGGATAAGAGTACATTTACCCTCAACATTTCATTTGTTGCGTCCCTTACGATTCAATTAATATTTCCCATGAGAATAAATTGGTAAACGAAACATAATTTAATAATAATAAGTAAGGTGAGTACACTTAAATTTTATATTTAAATAACTGTGAGATAAATGCTTAATAAGCATTGTAGTTGTACAGGAAAATATAATTTATGACTGATGATGTGAAACATAGTTCACTAAAAAACTCAGCAGAGGTGCTTTATGTACTTAAGGTGGAGAGCGTGACATTTGGAAAAATAAACATGGTGGTAAGGGTTTAACTAGGTAGATGGTGACTGAAGTTGATGCCACATTTATACATGAATTTAGTTAACGACTTTGTTATGTGCGTAAAAATTTGAGCAACTTTCGTATTCCTATATCTCAGCTACTATTGCTTATAAGCGGTTTTTTTTCACTAACACCGCTTTCGATTTGTAAGGCGGTTTGATCACTTCAACACACAAGACTATGTACCTTCAATAAAAGTACATCTCTTAATTGACATTGTTTATCTTATCGACCTGGATTATTAAGTTTCCATTTATATGTTTGGTAATTCTCGCAGCGTTGATAAGATCATCAGGCGAAAGGGCAATATCATGTCTGTTCCGGATAGTTTGTGAAATCTGAGAAACAGGAAGAATACCAGAAGATTTTAGTAACAACATAATGATACCCATACCGAAGAAGACTGGGGCTGAGTAAATAAAGATATTTTAAATTTATATTTAAACTCTCAGTCGCTAACAGCACAGGACTATTAGTTTAGTATCTCAGGCATGCAAAATATTAACGAAAATAATATTAGGAGAATGGAACGACAAATAGAATGCGAGTTAAGAGATCAGTTTGGTTTTTAAGAAGAATTTAGGGACGAGAAAAGCAATATTGAACACACTATTAGCAATTTTGAAGAAGACAGCAATAAAAAAAAGAAGGCAGTCATCAGTAATTATCATTGAATATCAAGAAAAGAAAGTAAAAATCAAGAAAGAAGTAAGCCAAGGATTCAGTCTGTCGTCTGTGCTATTTATATAAAGAACGCGCGATGAAGAATGTTAAAAAGGAATTTCGAAAACGAATCATACTGCAAGGAGAATAAATTAAAACCGTAAGATTTTCAGATTTTATTGTAATACTAATGGAGTCAGGAAAATACTTGGAAACCATAATAAATGGCATGAACGTGATCCTGGAGTAAGAGTACAAGAGGATTAATAGAGGGAATACCGATGTAATGAAGTGTAGTATGGAAAACAGCGGAATAGCAAAAGGTGTTAGATTGGGAAGGGATATTTTGAAGGAAGACAGACGTGAAACGTTTCCGCAAAATAGAAGAATTTACTTAGTATATAAGTATGAATATTAGGAAACCTTTACTAAAAACTTTCGTATGAAGAGTGCCGTTATATGGGTGCGAAACATTAACGATAGTAATTGCAGATAGAAAAAGGTTAGAAGCTTTTAAAATGAGGTGCTATAGAAGAATGATAAAAGCCACATGTATGTAACTAGGAAGATCTAAGAATAATAAGAGAAGTGAGAACAATATGGAGGACTTCGACCAAGAGAAGGGATAGATAAAAGGACACTTGTGACACATGAGGGTCTTGTAAAATTAGCATTTGAGGGAAACGTGTGGGGTAAGAACAGGAGATGGAGTATGGAGAAATGTAAGGTTTGCGCAGGATACGTTAGCATCAGACGAGGACTGAATACAAAAACACCAAAATGATAGAGGAGAATTTTGCTATTAGTCTCTAGAAAATATTGAATTGAGTAAATTATATTCAGATGATGGGTCAGAGGCAAATGAAAGAGAGTGTCAGAGAGAATCAAGACGATGAAATGTCGTGATCCTAGCCTGTGCCAGTTTCAGTGCATCTTTATTGAGAAATTTCAAAGCAAAATTACTGAAATGTGGTGAGTTATATTATTTATAAACTGGGTGTTTCAACAAGAGCCATCCGATTTCAAAAATTTTGAACAGCTATTTCCAGATATGCTTGAGGAATGAAGAGGTTTTTAAAATTATATTAGATTTAGATTTATTGTTGTTTCTATTAGTCCTCGATTGAGGAAATAGGATACGTCATACATTAAAAATTAAAAATGAACAAAATAAAGTACATAATTAAAGACAAATTATCTTAAAATAACTTAATAAAAGAAAATGTATATAGACAAAAGTTAATATAAACACAACACGGACACACGATGTCACACAATCACTGGGAAACACAGACAAGCACACACTGAGAAACACGCAATGGAGTTTTAACTACTTGGAGCTCTGCGACCAGGAAACTGTCCTTCCGTCGTAACTCCAGGCAATACATGAAACAAACAAACTAAAGAGCAGAAAAAACTGAATAGAAATTTTAAAGATATGTGTTGTGCTATTTTACAAGACAGCACATTCAACACTTTTTGCAGGAACCTTGATTTAAATACTAGAAGGACGATTAAGAAAATCCTGTACCGAGTAAAACGCGCCATTTAAAAGAATAGTTGTGTAGGTACTATTTTTAACCTCTGGCGGAAGGCTGTTGTATAAAATTATCCTGGTATTGTGAATACTTTTGTGGTGTAGAGCAAGGCGATGCTTGTCTGACCTTAGAGCTGAACGATTTCTGGTCGCGTATTCATGAAACTCGCCATTTGTTTGAAACAAATTAGTGTTCCGCTTTACAAACTTTAATATTTCTTAAATATATACGCTTGGTAAAGTAAGTATTTGCAAACTTTTGAAGAAAGGTTTGCAACTCGATCTAGAATTCGTGCTAGAAAGTATTCTAATTGCACGCTTTTGCAACTTAAATATTTCATTACTCCTGGAGCAGTTTCCCCAACTAGAGATGCCATAGCTCATAATTGAATGAAAATACGCGAAGTAAATCATTTTGACGTACTTTTTGTCAACGTGTTGCATTAGTGTTCTCAGACAATAAGAAGCTGAACTTAGTTTTTCTGCAAGCAGATCTATATGGTCATTCCACTTTAATTTATCGTCAATCCCAAGGCCGAGGAAAGGTGCATTAGCTGAGAAGTTGTTTTGCGGGTCTATTACTAGCATCAGCACTAAACTGAACTAAATTAGTCTTATCTAGGTTGAGGGATAATTTATTCACGTTAAACCAAATATTTAGACCATTCAGAGCGTTGTCTTCTTTCTTAATCAGATTATCAAAGTATTCTTCGTGGACGATGGATTGGCTGAACTGGAGGAAATATTTAAACATTTCATCACTGCTCTCAGTAGATCACTACATGTGATTCTTTCTTGGGGGGGGGATTTAAATGACTTTGTTTCTTACCGCGTAAATGAACATACAATCAGAACTCTCTTCCAACTCAATAAAAGGACCCGATATACTAGTAGCATAGTAGGAAGAAGGGAGAAAAGGGGCAGATCTATGCACCGTAGTGTAGAATAACAGACGCGTTACGCAGTAATAAAGGAGGTGAATAAGAAATTATACGCCAAATACGCTAAACTAATTGTTCAAGTTAGCTTGGAAGTTGAAAAGGGTTGACACTATATTATGTACGTGCAACTGGGCTTACGCTGAATTGTAGGTAAACTAGTAAATACTAGTAAATTACTCATTTTAACGTGCTATGTTAATCATCACTATTGCTTACTTTTATTCCCGCGCATAATTAGCTATATATCTTTTCAGCAACTTCGCATTACGAGAGTTTAGAGCGTTGCAATAAAAGTAAAACAACATTTCGGCTGTCATTCATTTAATACTAATATACTTTATTTACAAAAATACATTTACACAAAGCTCGTAACATATAACAATATATTTAGTCTATCTCATTTTTCTAGTCAAATAGTGGCTTGTTTTTATTCAGTTCTCAAACAAAATAAGATATTTATTACAATGATGTAATTACACTAAGAAAATATAAAAAATTACGTTCATTTGAATATCGCATAATGAATTAATATTACATGATACCCAATTTCTGAAATTGGTACAGACTTCCTGCACAAAGTACAGTTTTATCTTATGGTAAATTTAGGGACAACGCTTGACGTGATTAGCGTATGTACCTAATGCCAGGTGGCTGTAGATTGTTGTCAACAGTCACGTGATTATCGAATCCCATAATAACACATTTCTGTGAAGTCCTTTAATTGAAACCGTTGTGGTTGACCAACAGAAACGTATTAATTTCGTTTGTCTGATACAAAATGAATTTACAGATTCACTACGTCAATTAGTTAAATATTTCTGTTAAACTCCACAAATAATTTTTACGGTTCTTAGAGAAATTATAACGCAATTTTAACAACCGTTTCCGAGTTACATTAATCAGTCACTGGAAAAAAGTACAAGGAAAAACATTAAAAATTCCTTTCCTACCTCCCTTCCTCTCTTTCCACCTCTCCAGCTCCCCCCCTTTTTTTGCGTGGGCAGGTAAAAATCTTCTGTAAGACACGGGACAGTAGTGCGTGCTGTCTGGTAGTGTGGGATTGTTAACCACTAAAAACACCTCCCTAATCCCCTCTATCATCCCATGGGACCACATGTATGTCTTCACCTTCCTTAATATCTATATCTTCTACGAGATGCCCGCACCATTGCATACGCAGAATTAATATCTATATCTACAATAAAAGAAAACGGCAATCGCGAACCCGTGATCTAGAGGGAGCCAAGACACGTGAGGTTTTGAGCCAAGCATGAGACTCTCAGGGGCCTTGGCTTTAATTAATTATTAAGAGGAGGGAAGGTTTATTCAATAACCAACCAAAGGGTTAATTTTTTTTGTTTATTTAAATTGTGAATTAACAATCTGCAGCACAATGCAATAAGTAAATTTTATATAAGTATGCTTTAAAACCTGAGTAGGGTAATCGTCCAATGACGATTCCCTAGAAGATCAATGCTGTATATTTTTTTACTAGTTTCAGTCTCGCTGAATCAAATCTGTGGGCCACGATCTTCTAAGTCTTCCCTGTATTTCAGGAGGGTAGATTATTTCGGCTATTAGCCTATTTCCATTCGCTCAAGGTAGTATGTCGTTAGTCTTTTGATTTCCTCAGTGATGAATTGGATCTCGAGATCGTTGTGTAATGTGGAATTGGAAACAAACCATGTTGCGTTGGTGATTGTGCGGAGTATATATGACTGTATCCTTTGAATTATTTTTTGATTTGATTGCTTGGTGTATCCCCACCATTCTATGCCGTAAGTCCATATGGGCTTAATGATGCATTTGTATAATAAAATTTTATTGTCTAAAGATAATTTTGATTAAAAAATTTAATTTGTCAGTTAAATCCCGGCCAAAGTAAACTCCTACGGCTCCACGATCATTAAATGTTGCTCTCATTCATACTCACTTAAGCTAAACCAACTTAAAAATCAATCCTGTACAATCCTGAATTATATGAGGCATTATAATGTTCAGTGGCACGTCCGGTCATTGTACTCTCAACCACACACATTAAAAATGGAATGGGTGGGCTTACTATTTGGAGGTCTCGGTCGTTGTCTGTCGATTGTGCCCAGGCACATGCAGGAACAGGAAAGTGTGGTATCCACTTGAGCACCTCTGTGATGACGCCTCTTTTCGCTGTATAAATGGGCGTTCCACATTCGATCGTTCTTCAAAAATCACATATCTTAAATCATCCGCCCTCATACTTGGATTTCTCAACCACTAATTGTATACTGTACTTCTTTCAAAACATCACTTCACTCCTTCCGCTCTCACCAAACTTTCTCGTCTCCACGACCACAATTCATTCCTCCTCAAACATTTCTCTTCCGTCTCTCCAAAAACACACTCTCCTCACTCGCCACTCACGGCAATCTCCTTCTCCCGCCACTAACAATCCATCTCCACTCTTCAAGACTGTACTGTGCTAAAAATATTTTTCACGTCGCAAATTTACACTTCCTGAGGTGTTTCAAATAAAATTTTACGGACCCCCTGACCGCGAACCGCTCCCAGGTCAACGACCGTTCAGCATCAAAACATATAACTTGCTTTTAGGGAATACATCGCACACAATGAGTCCTTACCCGCCGAATTGCCACAATGACCGACCGCGGTGACAAAAATTCACAAAAAGCCTGAAGAGCGAAATCACTTATTACAATCTAGCCCGCAAAGATGTTGCCAACAGTGATGCCAGACCATCTAAAAGGTAGCAATTTACCGTCTAAATTTTAACTTAAACGTAAAATTTAAAATCGTAAATAATTTCAGTTATAACTTTTACAAACCACAGCTATCTACAATTTGCCATACATGCTTTATACTTTGCGAAATAAGAATTTTTTCCTTACACAAGTATAGATCGCAGCACTGTTGTACGTTTGACATCATCCCTTCCCTTGACACGCACTTGGAGAGCTCATTACCCAAGTAAATTCGGATTTTTCGCTGCTGCAACTGGCCGTGATCGGACGTGTTTTTATTGGTGTTCCAGATTGGAATTTTGTCGGAATCTTACAACAAGTTGGGACTTAGAAAATATCACGGCAAGCTATAACCTGATACAAGCCACGGTGATATCAGGACTTTGAAATAATATCAGAGGTTTCGGACATTCATTCACACGAGTTCAGCCTTAGTAGTTATCCGGGAGATGACGCATTTACGTACTGGCTCGTACATCGACACAGTACTACAAACAGTTAAATATTACGACGAAACGACCTATAGCCAGTATTGCGATGTGCCTTCCTTCATTCCGTAAAGTGTGGACCGACGACTTGTGACATATACATGCTACAAAAGCGACTCATACAGGACCCTATCTTGGTTCTGACCTGGCCGGCGGATCTTCTGAGGAAATCGTGTAATACATCGCAGGTGGTTTTTATCACCGAGTCTTCCCTTGCGCTGAGCATTGTCTTCTGCCACCTCTGACCAACGGGTTTTCGTTGAAATCAATACCAGGTGTGGTGTTCGTTGGTTACACCATCAAAAATATTGTTGTACAATCAAACGAACAATAATAATAATAATGAATTTAATTTGAATAGAAATATAACTCAAATTAAGTTATAATGGAAAACATATAAATTTACGATATCAATTTAATCATTAGCTCAGTCGGTAAAAGCAAAAATAATACTCTACGCAGCTTCTTAAATGGCTGCTCCCGGGAACGCGGGTGACGAACGATATAGTTGAAAATTAAAATCGCGACTTTAGACGAGAATGGTTTGTGTGGAAAAACCGAGGTAAAATGCCGTTACCGGATGTTAACGCCTGATGACGTCGGTCTTCGTTTTTGTTCGTATGCCGGTTGTTCCTTTCCTGGGTCACGTCTTCTTCATATTAAGATTCTCTAGCGCCTCTCCTTCAGATCAAATGTTGTCTTTTTATTTTCTGTACTCCCACCAAATGAATTTCCTTTCTTAAATGTGCAGAAACTAAATTTTATACATGTCGTCTTGTTCTGCCACTGCTTCGTCTCTCCCTAGCGTCTCTCTCCGGCAGCCGCTCTGCAAAAACTGTCCATCTACAATCTACTCCAGGCCATCAACAATGTTGCAATGTTGCAATGTTCCCGCCTACTCGGCCCCACCAAGCCATTCTCGTCTTCCGTCCTGTATACGTAAATAACAAAAACTAAATTATTTTTGCTTTACCCGACTGTTAGGGTCATGAATCACCACACAGGATATAGTGTAATCAACACTCAGATGAAACTAAATTTGATTTAGCAAATACCAAAATTGAAAGTGTTAAGGATGCTACTGATAAATCATTATTGTCTACGTGTGTATACGACTATCTTTAGAGCGTTTCATGGAAACGAATTATATAAATATATTGCTTTTGTATTTATATGTGTTCTAACAAAGTGGTGAAAAGAGAATTAGTAATTACTTATTACCAATGACATTTGTGTGAACCGATTTAATATTCATATTTTTCCGATTAAGCAAACTTAAAAATCTACGATCGACTTGTTACAAAGGTGGGCTGAGTGTGAAGACCCAATCCTGCATATGTATTTTATCCTCTGTGGAATTTTGTGAACCTGGTGAAAATCGCGAAAGTGATCAATTCTATTTCTGTAAAAAATATTTCTTTCGAAAATTGTACGTACTTCAAATTTGTGGTATTTGTATTTGTGTGAATATTGTACATTTGATAACGGTTTTACACCTTATGTTTCTTCTCCCGTCAAAGAAACCTCTTGTTTGCAATATTCACTCGCACGAACTC
The DNA here is from genome assembly GCA_034510155.1 of Eucriotettix oculatus. Classification (NCBI taxonomy): domain Eukaryota; kingdom Metazoa; phylum Arthropoda; class Insecta; order Orthoptera; family Tetrigidae; genus Eucriotettix; species Eucriotettix oculatus. The sequence continues at coordinate 25,587,799 of CM067378.1, read as the reverse complement.
CGAAACCGGAAGTGTTCTACAGCAATTAGCCGAAAGAAGAGAAAAGACGAGAGCTAAAAAACTACATATATATAATATTTCCATGTATACATTATGTTTCGATAGTACAACAAAAAACGTTTTGGAAGTAATCTTAGCCATAAAGATAATAAGGAAAAAGGACCTTTGTGAATTAAAACTGTAGAAAATTATTTTTCCTATTACTATGAGATTTTTTATACATCACCATTTTCCATGTTCCTATTTGTCGTAAAACGCGAAGTTCCTACCATAGCCATAGATTAGTTAAATACTGACTGCATACCAAATTATGCTATATGCAGATTACAGATACTTTTCCTCTGACCGCGCGTGTCGTTTCAAGAGCGAATGAGCTTGCATCATCAATTTAACATGAGACCGGCCGACCAGCCTTGTTCCGGTAAAGTGGAAACAAGCGACCAACCACAATGGGTTCCTCTCTCTCCGAGAAATAGAATTGCTGTTCCGTGAACTGCATAATAAGAGGGCCACAGGAAATGGATCGCTTCCATTTCCTTCTGCGGTCGCCTTTCTGCAATGACACTTTACCAGAACGGGAATTATTACTCAGCCTCGGTAATTACAAATTCAACAGCCCTGTCGTAACTTCCCCATAAGATTAAATTTCCGAGTTAGTTGGCAAATTTGTTTTATGATTCCCATTTTTCCTCTGTTTTTTTATATTTTCACACGTACGGGGTAGCCGAGGAGCCGCTTTTCTCAACAGTTTTTTATATTTTATTACACATACCTTTCGAGCAATTTTCGAAATGGACACCCTATTCCTCGATTGATTATTGATAACTGATTTACTGATGACAGAAAGAACTTCTATTTTAACGAATGTATGCTCGATCTGTTTCAACGGAAGCTGACTTGATGGTACTGACAAAAAGGATTTAATCATAGTTACCACATTGCAAAACTCGTGTTATGTCAGGTTTCTCGATCCTGGTGAGCAATCTGTAGCGTCACGACGGTCAATCTTTTCATTAAATTTCCGGTACAAGTTATCCCTCACTATTACACTTCAAATAGATTGGGCTCCATCTTGTTGTTGCTATATAAACGACATTGTAACGCTTATCCTCTCCCTCGAATCATTTTATACAAATTGCCAGCGCCACTGCTTACGCGATGTATCTCATGCTCAGCTCTTTTTTTGGGGGAGGGGGGGCGTTAACAGGCTACATGAGAGTGATTGTGAAACAGGCAACTCCCCTTTAATAGCATATGAAGGGAATTGAAAAGGGGGATGAGGAAGGTAGTGCAAGGTAGCCAAGGGTTGACTAGGGCTCCCGTGCTATAGTTTAAGGATCCTACCCGGTGTTTCACCTAACCTAAGGAGATGCAGGGAAAACCCTAGAAAACCTGCGTCAGGTAGGTCGGGTATTGAGTACTATTCACACGCCCTTCCGAATGACGGGAGACGAATTAGCTATGGGGTCGCAGCATTCCCTTCTCCAACAGTTTTAGGAGGCAGTTGACCGACTGATCCAATGGGATCAGCGGACAACTCTAGGTGTCTCCGCATGTGAGAACTTTGAAAAAACCCAGAGAGAGTACGAAGGCATTCCCGACATAATCAAGTAAGACCCAGTCACTCCGGGGAGAAATGTCTGCGAGAGAAAACTCCCGCAGGCACTTCAATGCTCAACTCAACTCATTCTCTCTCTCTCTCTCTCTCTCTCTCTCTATATATATATATATATATATATATATATATATATATAGAGAGAGAGAGAGAGAGAGAGAGAGAGAGAGATTTATTGAAAGATTTAAAAGGGTGTTGGAATCACTTTACATTATCGTTTCTTACTGGTTGTTGATGCACGGCGATGGCCATAGTTATGGCAACGGTGATTGTCGCAGCAGTGGAGTCAACGTAACTCCAGTTGATTTTCAAAGTCCAAGACTGCTGGCACGTCTTATCCGTTTTGTCGTATAATTTTAAGTCCATGTTCTTCTTGGCTTTCAGATTCCTCCCCTCTCCCCCCACAAATATTCACTTAAACCAATCGGATTTCTTAAAATACAACTGCACAGCAGAATTACGGCCAATGAAATTTCTTTAAATAAAACTTCACAGGAGAATTACAGCCAATCATTGACGCGCTTTTGTTTCATCCGCGACAATGACAGCGGATCATACAACAACAAACAACAGACCCTCACATCATTCAGGGCTTGACTGTTTTAAGATGCCCTAACTAATGATTCGCGGCTGCTCAAGTCCAGGACACCCAATAACATGTTCACTTCATTACAATGTATATATATATATATATATATATATATATATATATTGTAACATGAAAAGTTACGAAGAACAATGCAGGCCAGCTTGCGAGTTTCACGTGTTGAGGGACTGACGCAACCCGGGCCAACATGTAGCCTGGCGAGACGTTGGGTGGTCCGAAAAGAGTGGGATTGGAGAGTCCAGGCGAGAATGTCTTCGTAGACGGAGGTACCATGCGTGGGTGGTCCGCGAATCCATGCGGCCACGTGATAATAAATGGCTATCGAAACAACCCCTGAGTTTAGGTGGTGATACGCCGGGAAGTAGTTAAAGAATTTTGAGAGTTTGAGTGGTGAATAAATGAGTGACCACGCCCTGTATATTACCAACTTCATACTCTGAATAAATCTATTAAAATCATCTTTTGGTGTTGTTAAGAAAAAATACCTGGCGCCCTAAAGAATTATAAATCTCGAATACAGAGAAGATCCGTCGTTCCTCTGTATATATATATATATATATATATATATATATATATAGAGAGAGAGAGAGAGAGAGAGAGAGAGAGAGAGTGTGTAATCGAGTTGAGCATGTGACTATCAGGGGTCTTGGCTTTTGATCGAGCAATAAAATTTCAAATCTAATTTAATTTCTAATTACAAAATATTCCGGAACTTGATTAGCTTTTTAGCCAAATTTATTACAATAGGCACGAGTTTAAGTTCCCCGCCCCTAAAACTTAAAGCATGTATGTATAAAACTGAGGCGATCTTTTGGAAAGCTCTCAGACTGCTCATATAACTAAAGCTGCAACATTCTAACTACTCTCAATAAAAATTTGTAAAAACTCAACTTGTCCAGTCATTACTTGGACGAGTCCGACCGATCCAGACTCTAGGATCAACTGATGTTGTCTTAAACACGACAACATTTTTAACTCATATACTTGAGGCAAGTGTTAAGTCGCGGACCGCTTTGCAACGTAATCTCAGGGCACTTTTAATATCTCAACGCGACGTATCAACTGGCGAAGTTTCGTGCTCCTAACACAAGTGACTTCACCATTCCCCTCAAGGCTGTGCACCAGAAACACGTCTCTCTGGTCACTCTCCAAACTTATCGCTGTCGATCTCTACACTTTACTCCCAGCTCTCCAAAAATGTATTGTCATCTCACTGCAAACTGAATGAATTACAACCACCTGCGTCTCCTGAAATTCGCTATCTTCACAAAAAAACTACCCCCAATATGGGAGGTTTTTGAGACTATGTCCCATTACCGCCCTGGTTGAAAGGCGGTCACTATTGTTCCTTATGCTGTTGACCGTCTAAAAGCAGGGCACAGCATAAACCTGCTAAGGTTGTGTCCAAACGACATAATGCAACCCATAGATTTGGATCTCTCTTTCACACACGTCGATTTTCCACCTCAGTTTTATCGTTTCATTTACTGTGACCGGCGCACTAAACGTTTATACTAAAGCATTTATAAATTACAAAAGAAAGGAACCTTATGCTTTCACGTAAAGCATATCGACATAAAGGAGTTATCAATTTCTGGAATAATAACGTCTTTTAAGAAAGTAAGAAAAAGCGTTGCTGTTAGCCGTCTCTTCAAAAAAGTTGGGCTCTAATACTCCTCCAATTCCTAGACAAAGGTTTTAACTTTACATTCAAACTCTTGAAATGACACGTGAATTAATCTATTGTTCAAGCATCTCACCAATGAATTATAAATAATGATTGTACGTCTCATTAAAACATAAGTTCCTTACTTTAAGGTTAGGATACCACTTATCGCCCTATCATATAAGTGATAACACAAAATACAAAACATTTTTCTGACTTTAAAATTTTCAATAAATAAAAAGACGGCCAAAAGGTCAGCATATAAATATATCACTATTTATACACAAAATCGACGTTGAGAATTCCTCGA